>JANQBM010000002.1:38003371-38021667 GCA_025594535.1 Erythroxylum domingense
GTTTTCTGTTTGTTGGATATATGCAAGTTCCTTGAATTTGTTTTGGGAAACATATGACAAATCAAAGGTTTGAGTGCCATGAACGCGATCTTGTTTCTTTATATGTGAATAAAATGTCTGTGATTTTCATGGACGGTGCTGGAACCTAAACAATTTATCAATTCTCATTTAGGCTTGTAAGTCGCATTGTAGCATGTGGCAGCACACAGAAGGTCCATTCTTGGATATCTGTAATTTGACTTTTTTATTTTTCAGTTTTAGACTGATGCCTCTTGTTGATTTTGAGCAAATTTTTAGCCTAGTGTGCAGTCATGCTTTCATCTAAGTACCTTTTCAAGTTCATATGTTTTTTGATTGATTAATCTTTTGATGTTGTGATATGGTCAGTGAGATATCCCGGAGAACTATTTTCTTTTGAAGCTCTTCAGCTCCTGTAACTACATCGTTGCAGTTCATAGAAACCATACTTTTGATCTCTGGAATATTGACATTCATTTGATGTCTGTACTATGTTGTTATTGTATATTTCTTCCATTTGTGGCTCTTAAAATCTATTATGATGGGAGCAGATAACTGGTGAGCCAGAAGCTGTGAAGAAAGCCTTATTTGCAATTTCTGCAATTATGTACAAGTTTAGTCCTAAAGAAGAAATTCCTCTTGAGACAACTCTGCCAGAAGTTCCTCCAAACATCATCATTCCAGCAGATCTACCTATTTATCCTCCAGGTGGATTATATGCCAATGCAGATTCTATAGTTCCTTCCAAATCTGTTCCACCAATATTAGGGGCTTCAAATGTTCCTGAACTTCAGGGATATGGGGAGAATGGGAGTTCGTGGCCTGTTTATTCATCTAACCTCCCAGTTCTTCCTAGTTTTGGCAGTTCTTCCCAATCTGAGGAGTTAGTTATACGAATGCTGTGCCCCTCAGACAAGATTGGCCGTGTCATTGGCAAAGGAGGTGGAACTATCAAAAACATAAGGCAGGCTAGTGGAGCTCATATTGAGATTGATGATACAAAAGCTGGCCGCAAGGAATGCATCATCACAGTTACAGGAACAGAGGTTGGAATTTGGTCTCTTATTTGAATCTCTTTTAGTATGATGTACGTAGGACGAGTAGAAGAGAGCTTAAACTGGTAGCTAAAACTCATAGAAATTAGGAATTTGGGCTCTTGGATGTTGGAGATTGCTGAAATCCAGATGTTAGGTCTGAAATTTTAGTAACAATTCTTGAAACTTCAGAGTTGGATTGCTGAAAAGTTTAGCTGCAAAATTGCTGGAATTTTAGTGATGGAAACAATCAAAGGGTTAGTTCTAGTACTTGTTCCTAGGATAGGAAACTAGGAAACACTTAATCACTCTTAGAAGAAACCATTATAACTTTTAATTGAAAACTTATATAGGAAATGTAGGTATTCTTATTGAAAGGTTAATTACACTATATATAGAAAACTCTCAAAACCCTAATTCTAATGGAATAAGAAAACCTACTAAACTTTCAAAATAAGAATATAATCCTATTTGATAAGGATTCTTATTATTCCTTAATAAACTTAACCCTAAACTAATAAGACCAAAATAAAGGAGAAATATTTCCTTTTTTAATAAAGAAAATTAAACTAAGAACTCTTTTTTTTTTATTCTACATCATTCCTCTTGGCTTGACAAGAGTCAACCTCAAACATTAAATTTTGTTGAGCGTCATTCCTCTTGGCTTGACAAGAGTCAACCTCAAACATTAAATTTTGTTGAGCATGTCTTCCTATTTATCTGCTGCTACCCTTGCTTCAAAGAGTATGTAATTCCAATGTAGTTCCAATATTCCACCTCATTCCTTGTCTCGATGTTCCAAAAATGCAGTGCATCATATGTGAGTTTAATTCGATGTACTGGCCCTTTATGGTAAAGTTTGACTCAATAGTTGTATTTGGAGACGGTTCCATAATGAAACAACATGACTTCTCTACCTTATAGGTATCAAGAACATAAGTATTGTTGCTTCTTGTAGTAAAAAACATTAACTTGCAATCGTTTATGAATTTTGACTTTGCAAAAGCATTCACAACTTCTCCTTTATTCATATGTTGTGTTAATTTTGCATCTTCATTCAGATCAAGAAATGAATTTGAAACATTTTTCAGGAGCCCCCTTTTGATTTTCGCCCCCATATCGCCATTTACTTTCTCAACACCAAGGATATTACTGAATTTTGTGCAAACAAGCTCCAAAGCCCTTAGTGGTTGCTGGTTAATCTTTTCAGCTCCCTATTCTGTTGTTCCTGTGCTTTGATTTGTTGTTCAGGTGTTTCATCTTTTTGTTTAAGTGTTTTCAACTTATTGTTCAATTGTTTCAGCTTTAGGGTTTGTCAAAAAAACCATGTCCTCATGCTTCTTATCTTTAATGATTTGATCATTTGCCATTGTTAATCTCTCCATTTCACAAGTACCTGATTACCTTTAGCATATAGGCTTGAAGATTCTAATTGATTAGTTGATCGAGAGGTGCCAATTGTCTTACCACTAAGAACACACACTTCCTCAGAGATAGTGTCTATTAAATTTGAGGAATCAAAATCAGAATAGATTATCTACCAAAAAGTTTTCCTTGTGCTACATATTGATTAGTATCAATACCTTCATTTTGTTTATTAGCTTATTTTTTCATATTTAGCATCAAGTGTAGGTTACTGGTTTGTGGAATTCTTTCCTGTGGATCTCTCACCTTTTGAGAACAAATATCAAGACTATCTATCCTCTCCATAATTTGTTAGGGTTTCTTTCTTATGGAAGTTGTAACCAGGAAGTTAGTTGCACCTTATAAAAGAGGATCATCAACATCCAATTTTTTTTGTGATCCTTAGAATTAATTTGTCTCGCTGTTGATCATTGAATATTCTTTTAGATGCCCTTCCATTACGCATCACCATTGGTGAACCCAAGCTCTAATATCAAACTGATGTAGACGAATAGAAGGAATATCAAACTAGTAGTTAAAACTAACAAAAATTTGGGTTTTGGGCTGTTGGATTTTAGACTGCTGGAAATTCAGATTTTAGGTCTGAGATTTTAGTAACAGTTGTTGAACTTCAGAATTGGATTGCTGGAATTTATAGTGAAAGAAACAATGGGGCAGTTCTAGGAATCACTTCTCGTCCTTCTGATTTCCTAATGGAACTATCATTTTGCAGTCACATGATGATTTGAAATCCATGGCTGTTGAAGCTGTTCTATTGCTCCAAGCGAAGATTAATGATGGAGATGAGACCACCACTAGCATTCGGCTACTTATTCCATCTAAAGTTATTGGATGTATCATTGGAAAAGGTGGTTCAATTATAAATGAAATTCGAAAGAAAACTAAAACCAGCATTTGTATATCCAAAGGTCACAAGCCTGAACGTGCAGACCCCAATGAAGAACTTGTTGAGGTCCGATTGATCAAGCCTATGAATTTTTTTGTTAACTACCTGTTTGTTTGTGTGCTGACCTTTCAACTCAATAGGTGGCAGGGGAAGTTGTTAGTGTGAGAGATGCACTTGTCCAGATCGTGTTACGGCTTAGAGATGATGTGCTAAAAGAAAAGGACAGTGGCCATAACTCTGTTGGTGCTGATTCTTTGTATCCTAGTGGCAATAGTTTTTCTGTACCATCTATCCTACCTTCAGTTGCTCCACTGAGTTATGACAGGGCAGAAACTAGAAGTGGCTTGGGCCTGCTTTCATCGAGGAGCCTTTATGGATATGGATCTTTATCAGTATGTTCAGTTCATTAGTCTTTAACTTACACTTAAATGCTCGTTTCATTATTTGATAAGACCTTTATGCTGTCAACTGAATGATTTGGCATTTGTATTGATTCCTGATCATAAGGTGTGATAAATTTGTTTGTAGGAAGTTAATTTGTTACCCTTCTATTTGTTTTTGGGTGAAAGGCCTACAATCCATGTTAGCACAATACTATTTAGTATTTTCTGCAATCTATGAAATACATTATCCAAATACATAATTGATTACCTTTCTAGACTCTACAGGTCTGTTTAGTGTTTCCAATCAAGTGGCATCCTTTCTCAATGAGACTTTTTGGTCCTTTTCATTTGTTTTTGTGTATTAGGATAGTGATTGAACTTTCACTACTGCTTGAGTTAACAATCCAAGTGGACATGTCAGTCATTGCTCAAAGTTTGAAATTTGAAGTCAGATTTTCATTTCTAATTTTTGTTTTTATTTCTGTTTCCTCTTATTTCGACCTTGCTTAGTTAGATGCAATGATAAATTTGCTGGCTCAGCCTGAAACAGAGTTCACCTTATTGGATATTGCTTTTTATTAAAAAAGTGTATTCATAAGTTTATATTCAAGTTAGCATTTGTTTATTTCTTGTACTTTTCCTTATCAGGTGGGAGAGAAAAACTACGGTTCAATGCCTTTGTATTCATCATCTAAGCTGTATGGAGGGTCAGTACCTTGCTCAAGTCTTCTATCAACATTTCATTATTTGACCTCTTTTACCAAGCTGAATTTCTTTACTGATGCAGGTTGCCGTCACCCTCAACTCTTGACTTGTTAGTGCCTGCCCATGCTATGGGCAAGGTGATGGGCAAAGGAGGGACAAATATGGACAACATTCGCAAGGTTTGTTCTTCACTTTTATCTTTTGATATGGTTCTCTCTGGATATTTTGGCAAATAAGAACCTAAACAGTTAAGCACAGCTACTTTACTGCAGCTGAAAAAAAGCTGATATTTGTATGGTTTTGTGTTCACATCAAGTGTTGAATTGCTTTGCCCTTGATAAAAATTCCTAATCCTTTTTTTCTTCTTTGACTTCATTCGGATTTCTCTTAAAAAAAATTCTACACAAGCATCAAAGCATGATCTTGATTTCACTGAATTAATATCTATTATCACATACATAATTTATTATGTTGCCATTATCTATAAAAGAGCACGCTCAAATTTTCATAAAATGATGTACAAAAATGGAACCCTCACTATTTTTTCAGATGTCTAATGGCCATTTGTGGTTTTATTTTACTTTACTGAATATGTTTATGATGTCAATTATATCATTAATATGTCTACGAGAGGGTTAGATTTTCCTTTTCATTATTTCTTAAGAATTAATGATTTCTCTTTGCAAGGATTTCATGTTGGAACTATAAGGTGAGTTACTGTTGTGTTGATTTTGTTAATGAACGAAGCTCATACATAGAAACAATACAGAAATCAGAGGTACACTTGTAGAAATTTGACATCGTTCTTACTTGTATGAATGCATTACAATGCCAAAAATACAGGTGCAATTTAGGTCTACTTTCCCATTTAATTGTGTTGAAACGTATACACAAATAAGCAAATAACTCTGGATTTCTCTCTCTACACAGATGCACAAACTAACACACATATATGCATTTGTAAATAGACTTTAAATTTGTCTTCAAAGTGTTGTGGATCATGAATTTACTAGCTTGTACATCAAAGTTTTCTTTTGTGAGTTAAATTCATGAGAAGTTGTCATTGTAGATTCACAGTATTGTTACTCACAATTATGGTGAGTCTTTACTGTTGGTGTTTTGTTCTCATTCCATATGTTCCTATTTCAGATATCAGGAGCCATTATAGAGATCTCTGATGCGAAGTCTGGTAGGGGCGATCGAATTGCTCATATATCTGGCACACCAGAGCAAAAGCAGGCAGCCGAAAACTTGATCCAGGCATTTATAATGGCCACCTGAGTTTTGAAATGTGTTTTGAGGTTTGAGCTGTATGGTAAAGATCTAGGAATTTGTTCCTCAAATATTTCCTTAGTTTATTTAGGAGGTGTCTGCTCAAGGCTTCATTCCTAGGTTTCTAAAACCAGACTACTCCTGTTCTTTATACCATGGTGCCTGTGAGGAATATCATGGAAGATTCATGTCCAGACGATGTCGCGGATATAGAGTTCTGCCATTGTTGCCTACTCATCCTTTCAATCTGCAGATCTTAGAACTAATTAGGTTGCCTTTCCTTTCCTTCCATTTTATCAGTCCTTGTCATTATCAACTATGAATCCTTGTTTCCCTGCTCACAGTTATGTGATCGTGCCATGAATTACTTTCAATAATCGTAGTTGCCAAAACTCATAATGCATGTTTCTCTAGCCTTACATATCTTGCTCGATGATTTCTTTTATTATAATCTTCTCTTTCCATGATGTCAAATTCTTTGCAGATACAGATTATTATCTGCTAGATTTTTTTTTTCTTGTTTTGCACGTATGGTGCAACTTAACAAAAAGCAATCCTCTCTCTGTAAAGTGTGAATTGCCCTCTTTGATTAACTATTTGGAATTCATACTAATCTGCTTCCTGTATATAAATTTCTTGATTCTTCCTCCTCAAGAAACCATTGTGGAGGCAAAACCTTTGAATGGTTTTAGATCTTATGGTATCCTTACTCATTTCTGTTAATTATACATTCTTCAATCTAAATCACTGTCTAAGATTTTCTTCCATGATCTGAAAAATCGAACGTTGACTTTGATATCTGCAAATTTATAATCGTTAGTCATGATTCCCTATTCTTTTACATCAACTAGGGTAGTTCATGGTGGTCCTATGATTTTACTGTTCACAGTCGGAATTGATGATTAATGCTCTGTTCATTTTCTACTTCATTTGACAGCTTAACCATTTCTTTTTAAAGGTGAATGGCTGTTTGATTTTGGACTAACTGAATTTGAGAGAGATGAATTTTTATCACTTATATATATCTTTTTAAGTTTCTTTTTTCAGTTGAGAGGATTTTATCTTTAGACCTGCCAATCAAACCATTGTAGTTTTCTTTAGTATTTGTTTTCCAGATTTTGGGTTACTTTCTTCGTACTCCTTTTATTCAATCATATATTCAATGCTTGCTCCAATTCATGCTGCTGCCAGTATTTGGAAGTGTTTGAAGCAGCCCATATTGTATCATACGCTTGGTCAACTTTCAAAGCATTTTTCATGTTTCCAGTATCTGGTTTAGTCGAATTCTTTGACAAAGCTATGCATGCGAGCTCAACCTAGTATCTTGCACTCCTTATTTAGGTTATCATGAGTAAATCTGTGCAATACTTGCTGTAAAAATGATTCCCCCTGCTTCAGTTTGAGAGAATGCTGTTCATTAACCATCTAAAAGCAATCTCTGTCGGATCAAGTTGTCAAAACTTGCTATATTTCTATTCTCCATGTTCTGATTTGTTTGATAAATCCAGTTTTTTCAACTTGACCGTCTAACATTCCGCAATCACTTCATATAATGCTAACATTTGAGGTTTATCATTTTCCTTATTTGAAACCATTGATTCTGGTATATAGCTGAAGCACAATATTGAGTTCCCTACACTCTTATTTAGGTTTTCATTAGCCAGAATGATTGCATTTATATCTTAAATTTAGCACTTACTTCCCAATTCTTGATATATACTATTCTAAAGATGAATATCTCTGGAGTTCAGTAGGTAGAAGCATTAGCTCATGCTAAGTTCTGATAGCTGTAGTTGATAATGCCCTGCAATTCAATTTTGGTGAACCCCTAGTTACCCTTGTTATACAGGTATGTAGGTTGTCATTCTATTACTCACCTTTCTGATGGATATCCTAAACCATATATCCATTTTCCTATTGCTCACTTTAAATCACCAGCCATCGAGCAGTGTCCTTATCTTTCCTCTTAACCCTATGCATTTGAATTGATTCTTTTGAAAGTTTGAGAATCAACAAATTTGGTACTTGGTATAGAACAAGTACTCTTATCTAGCAATGTGTTGTCCCTGTTTGATATGGTTATTTGGTGTCATTGTTGTCTAAGATGGTGTATATTTTTGGCCTGAATGTTTTTGCCTTTGGATAATATTTGTATAATTTTCTGGATGATATACTTTGATCTGTTCTGGAAACCATAGTTGCAGATATGCGACCTGTCTATCTCTATATTATATATATATATAGCTATTCAGTGACACTTATTTATCTTGTAACATTCAAATCAAGAAATGTGCTCTTGTAACTTTAGAGAATGGCTAAAAGATTCAATCTTTCTGACAAATTTAAGTGTTGCAATGTCCATTGGCTTTGGGACTATGTTGCCAAACCCTCCTCGTAAACCCATGCGATCGCCAATACCCAGATTGTGAAAAACTTGATCATTGATGGGGGACTTGATCCTCTGTCTCAGCAAACTTTGACTCAATTCTGTCTGAGTTTATCCTAATCATCTATTTATGTGGGACTTATGTAAATGAATGATTAGGATGAACTAGGACAGAGTTGGGCCAGACCAAAGATTTCAGGGTCAATAGATTTGAGGGGCATTGACGGAGCCCCAGATGAGGACAATATCTTTGAATTCAGAATCAGAAAGTGGATATCCAACGTAAGAATGCACCATTAAGGGTCTGATCTTATCTTTTTAGGTTGCACAGAGACAGAATACGTGTGCTCAACTTCCTCCTCATGACCATCCAATAGCAGACTTTCAACTCGCCCTGTAACCAATAAAAACAATAGAAGCCGTAAGTATTATCATAATTTTATTATATAATTTCAAATAATCGTAATTTAATTGACATTTAATTCAATATAAAATTTATTAATGGTCTTATAAGTTCATGAAAAGCCAAATGTAATCTGTGTTCCAGGCTGAGACAGAGACATTCCTAAGTGAAGTGTGATGCTCACTTCTGAATTTGCAGACAACGACAGATGCTGTCTTCTAAAGAACTCTAAGAAGTGGGTTTTCTCAATTTTGTAGAGAAGCGTAAGGAACGGAGCCAGGCTAATTTGTATTGTAAGTTGGAACGTGTGCCTACAGATACATAAAACGACAACATGGGTACCATAAAACGACATGATGAGTTGAACATGCTTTAAAGGAATGATACACAGCCCAAGGCCGCTGCTTTTTTTTCGTGTTTGGAGAAAAATGCTACCTTTGTTGTTGTTCACGGTAAATTATTGAGTATTGTGTCGATAGTATTGTTGCGGACACCCTTTCCACCATTAATTTCCTCGAGTTCAACTTCTCGAATGGCAATTGCTAGGAGACGTCTGCAGTGTTTGTTAAACAGAGTTTGCACAGAAAGTAGGAGGAGTTTTGGTGCTCTTCCTCAAGGGAACAATCCCTCGTCTTCTCAAGAACTCATCAACTTGGAGTATGAATTCAGTGCCCACAAGTAAGCTCTCTTTTTTTTGTCTGCTTGCTATTGGTTGATTATATTTGGTATAAGGGGTAAGAGTAAGATACATGGGTATGCTTGCTTTTGATATATATGCATCTCTTGCAACTAGTTACTCCTTTTAAGATTACGTCGTAAGATGTCTAACACTGTGCTTGCGTTTCAAACTAAGCAAAGCTAGAAGTGATCAGTTTCTTTCAGTTTGGTGGCTGTTGCGAATTTTTGATTTAAGAAGTTCGCAGGGAGCTTAACAATCTGAGATTGCATGTACGAATGATTGTGGTAATGTTGGGAACAGTGTGCTTAATGACGCAGCAGATCGTATTGTCTACCATATTCTGCAAACCAAATTGATCGTGCTCGTCTATGAAATCCAATTGTTCATGTCCATGCTTGACTGGCACACGTCTCTTAAGTCTATATATATATATATATTATGTATGTATGTATATACACACACACACACACATACATAGTACATGTATATATAAGTTTGCTACGAGAGGTGCCTTGCTGCCTAAGTAGTCTATGGCGGTAGGTTTTGAGTAGAAGTAGAACTGTGAAGAATGATTTGATTCCTTGAAGGCAATTTAGGAATATGACATAGAAAAACCGGAGCTTATGGGTGTGAATAAAATGTCCTAGGATAATCAAACTACTATGGAGAAGCAAAAATGATAATTTAATGGATAACCTTGCTGATGTTGGATAGATAAATTATTTAAAATAACTTGCATTGGAAGTTGCTAAGATCGTGAGGAAGTATTTATGGATGGTATATGAATTATGCTCTGCTTCCAATAAGGTGAGTAAGTGTTTCTCCGAAGTTAAACCTGTCTGGTTTCATGTAGTTACCACCCAGTTCCGGTTGTGTTCTCTCGAACAAGGGGATCTTCTATATGGGATCCAGAAGGCAACAAGTACCTGGATTTCCTTGCAGCCTACTCAGCAGTTAATCAGGTAACAAGAATGGGTAAACAAGTCACTGTTCTTCCCCTAAAATGAATATAATGTGACTGCACATGATATTCTGTATACCTAAGGTTGAAGTGAAAAACAAAACTATAGAAGCAATCATTGCTTAGGGTTTTCTCTAGGTAGCAGCATTTATTTTTTAAGAATTGGGGTTAGTTGTATAGCTCTTTTACAGGGACATTGTCATCCAAAGATCATGAGAGCATTACAAGAGCAGGCAGAAAGGCTGACTCTTAGCTCTAGAGCCTTTTACAATGATAAATTCCCGATCTTTGCTGAGCACCTTACAAGCATGTTTGGCTATGATATGGTACTACCCATGAACACTGGTGCCGAGGGTGTGGAAACAGCTTTGAAGTTGGCAAGGAAATGGGGCTATGAGAAGAAAAAAATTCCTAAAGATGAGGTAATAACACTAAAGAGTTCTGATTATTATGGAAATTGCATGGTCTATAATAACGGACCAATCATGCTTGCTGAAGAGTTGCTGATTGTACAAGTGAGGTTGTCAAAAATATTGTTAAAAATAGATAGGTTCAGGCAATGGAGAAATAAGAACATAGGTTTTGTGCTGTAATCTGTACTACCTGCATATAGTCTTACATGGAATACATTGCAGATTTTGTATCCATCATGATCATGGCATTATGGTCAGTGCTACTTGCTTTAAAAATAAATTTTAATTGAATCATTGAAACTAGCAGTTCCAGCTGGTAGTGTGTTATGTGCCCGTGCTTGGGATCGAGTCTAAGGACGTTCTCAAGAAAGTTAATCTCTTTCTCCTTATTTACGTTAGTTCCCTTCCTTGCAGAACCTATTTTTGGTGATGAAAAATTGGCAGCACTTGTCAAAGACAAGGTCTGCCGAGATTGGTCTAAATTACTCTACTCCTATTAGCTAATTTTTATGATAACTTCTTCCTTACTTTATTGCATAACGTAATAGTCTTATATAGGCAAAGAAACATTAAAGTTCCACCTAAACTAGGACTCCTAGAAAGACTCCTATTCAAGCTGTTTTTATTAACATAACTATAACAGAAACTAGTGCAGAAATAATAGACTCCTACTAAAAATAAAATACTCCTCTAATAGACTCCTAATAAAACACTCGAATAGACTCCTAATAAAACACTCCTCTTTGCAAGTTGTAGGTCCTTCCCACAATGCATCCATATCATAGTGCCTAAAACTCCACTATCCAGGGCATGTATAATATCTTGGGCTTGCGACTACAAGACATCTAGTGTTAGAAGACATCATCAAAAAGGGAAGAAAATTCTAGCGTTTAAACTCGAAAAGTAAAAAACATATATTGAATTCATCTTCTTTGTATCAGTAGTTAGCTTTTATTTGTCCTGGCATTTTCTGACATAAGCATCTGAAATATAGGACTCACTAAAGCAACACTAAGACTATTTGTCCCCTATATTGTCTACTCTACAGTTTGGAGAGAACCAATGTATAGCAACGGATATGTTAAAATTAATTTAGCCCTGAGGATTCAGTCTCTTTTGCTTTGTGATAGCTTTTGTTTGCTTTCACTTCAATAGCCTCTCTAATCAAAAGAAACTATCAGCTGTTCTCTTGTTCATTTAAACTGGTGCCATGTGTAGGCCATTATTGTCTCTTGTTGTGGTTGCTTCCATGGCCGTACATTGGGGGTCATCTCCATGAGCTGTGATAACGAGGCTACACGAGGTTTTGGACCATGCTTGCCTGGCCATCTTAAAGTTGACTTTGGTGATAAGACTGCCCTTGAGACGATTTTTAAAGGTTTGTCTACAATAAATGGTTTGATAGATTATGGTGGAGTCGATAGTTGCTTAAATGAGCTCCTTATGATTACATTCTACACACTTTCTTAGCAGTCCTTTATGTTGCTTCAACATAGTAATATGAGCACATAACTAAAATGTAGTCATAATTTTGTTTTGGCTTGCAGAAAAAGGAGATCGAATAGCTGGGTTTCTTTTTGAACCTATTCAAGGAGAAGCTGGGGTAGGTCCATGGGAAGTGCATTATTATTGTATTGCACATTTGTGGATTTTTTTTTTTCGAACTTTATGTTCATTTAACTCTTTGGCCTGAAGTTTCGAAATTGATCTACCATGTTATTATTCTGATATGTTGCCCTCTATCATTATTTGTCAGTGTTCTAATAAACCTGAGGCTAGCTCATAGGATTTCGTAGATGGTTCTGGTCATTCATTTGCTACTTAATGTGTTCGAATGATTATATTTAGTATATGGTCCATTATTGTGATCTGTACAACATCCATTTTAGTTTGAACAATTTCTTGATACGTAGCACCTTCCATTATTGAGAGATCACAAGATTCACTTATATTGCCCGTTTCCTATGTTGAAATTGAATTCTGATTTCAGCACAAGATACACTGACACACTAGGGTTACTATAAGAGTGATTCTTAGCTTTTATTCAACAGTATAAGCTTTTGAGTTGAATGATTCATTGATATAAGTTCCATTCAATAGCTAAAAGAAGTTCAATAATTCGAGTCTTTTTGATCAAGCTCACTGTAAATTGTTAGCTTGTAACCAAGCCAACTCTTTCCTGAATAAGTTTGGTAAAGAATCCTATCCTTGCCCCTTTTCAACATATCGACCTTCAGTATGATATTTCTTTTTTCCTTTTGGTTGTGAGGTTGTCATTCCTCCAGATGGTTACTTAAAAGCTGTCAGAGACCTTTGCTCTAAATACAATATTTTAATGATCGCTGATGAAATTCAAACTGGATTAGCACGGACGGGAAAAATGTTGGCCTGTGATTGGGAGAAAGTTCGTCCAGATGTGGTGGTAGGCACATTTCTCCCCCCATTTTGAGTTTGATAGTTTTTTTTAGTGGTTTTCCATTTATTGGATGTGAAAGTGGCATGCTTATGGGGCATATTTTTATTTGCAGGTAAGTTAAGTATGTGCTTCAAGTTGTCCAAGAAAACGTTATGGTCCTTAGTTCTATACACAATGGTTGCTTTTATAGTGGAAATATAGTGTCAAGATACTTTAGAACAACAGTCAACATATCGGTCTTGTTTCATGGTTCTAGATGCCATTTCGTGCTTAAAACAACCAGATTTTGAGAAGGCTCTTGTGTTTTGTATTCACATTTCATTTGCCACTGCTGCTGTTGTCCACTACTTGTAGTTCAATTCAAAACTGCATAAATCTATATTATCACTGGTTTTCCAAGCCAATATCTACATGTCTTATGATGGAAGGCTAAATGCTTTCGACACCATACTAATCCCTCTTTCCTTTTCACCAGAGCATACTAAGATATATGCTTCTTATCATTATCATCACTGCATTCTCATTAGTATTGGACCAATCATTTCTTTGGTTTTCCGCATCACCAAAGTTAGAAATGATAATATAGATTAAATTGATGTTGGCTTGAAAACAAGCAATTGTCTCATGAGGACTTTCAATGCTTTCGTTTTTCTGAAACCAACTTTTGTTTCATTCCCCTTCGACTTGTACTTACACTGTCATGGTACTTCTCTCTATTCTTATATTTAAATGATTTCTTGTGAGTTCAATAAAAATTTTATCGAGTAATTTTATCAGTTCTAAGAATTATACTTACTAAACCATGTCTCTCTATTCTTATATTTAAATGATTTCTTGTGAGTTCAATAAAAATTTTATCGAGTAATTTTACCAGTTCTAAGAATTATACTAACTAAACCGTGTTGAACTTTATGTAATGTGCCCACAATCAAATTACTTTTTCGATTATGATCATTGTCAGATATTGGGAAAGGCATTGGGTGGTGGAGTGATACCGGTAAGTGCAGTGCTTGCAGATAAAGATGCGATGCTTTGCATTCGCCCTGGAGAACATGGAAGGTTCACCACTTCAACTGTTTTTCAAGTTTAGTTGTCTTGATGCGATTTTGTTTTTCTTTTGCTGTTCCTCAATAGCTTGCAATTCATTATCCTATGAATAGCTACAGTTTCTTTTGGATCGTTAGACTAGTCTCTCTCACAATTCTTTCCTTTCCGTTCAATTTTTCTTACTCTCTGAGTTGATGTTTGATTGCCTTAGAAGTTCTCAGTCTGCTTATCTGATTGATCTCAGCACATTTGGGGGAAATCCTTTGGCCAGTGCAGTTGCCATTGCCTCACTAGACGTCATTAAAGATGAGGGCCTTGCTGAGAGGTAATTTATATTTATCCAAATGACATAAACAACTTCGTTGCATACCTACTTGTTAATCCACCATGTTTGGTGCTTCTTAAATTTCTGAAATTTATTTTATAGATGTACAAACATTTTACTCATGATAAAATTATCTGAAATTGTATTGACCAAACCATATTCAAAATCTGTGACACTATATCCCCGTATTCATGCAATGACTTCTTCACTATCCTTCTGTATGCCATTTACTTTTTCTTTTTTCTTGTCTCTCTTTAATATTCCACGAATGATTATTATTTGACCAATTTCCCTGTTATAAATAAATATTGTCAAAAGCCATCCGTGAAGGCAACGTTCTCTGCAAGATGTATTCCAGTGAATATGATTTTCTTGTCCATTGTTCGCCTTATGTGACTTCATGCTTTCAACTTCCCCCTACTTCTAGTGGCTTTTTTTATTTATACCCATTTCCTTTTAACAGAAGTGACACTGAAACACATTCACTTGAACTTGTGATCCTTAGATCTGCACGGTTGGGAAACGAACTCAGGCATCAGCTACTTGAGGCTCAGCGGAAGTTTCCTGAATACATCAAGGAAGTACGTGGAAGGGGTTTGTTCAATGCTGTGGAGTTCAACAGCAAGAACTTGTCCCCTGTTTCTGCATTCCATATTTGTCTGAAGTTGAAGGAGAGAGGAGTTCTTGCTAAACCCACCCATGACACCATTGTTAGGCTAACTCCTCCACTCTCCGTCAGGTAACTAATGCTAATTAAGTGGTGAATACTATTTTCGCCGAGCATGTGTTGATTCCAATCTAGTCTGGTGTGAAGTGGTAATGATCATCATGTGATTCATCGGAAAAGAGACGTTTAGGTTGAGGTTGGTGAAGTCAACAGTCTTTCTAACGACAAAGAGATGAATGGAAAGCACCCTATATAACTAAACGGTAACATAATATGCTGTTTTTGGAATCCTGAACGTATTGTTTTTATATCTGCTCGGTCTTATGTGGTAGGCTTAGTTGGGTTACCTTGAACTAGCCATTATATCTGGTTTAAAGTGGTAAAGACTTGTGTAAGTATACGTAGCATTGCGAAAATCTTTCTGAAACCAGGAAGGATTTTTGAAACATGCATGCACACATGCGTTTGTGGACAACAATATATATCTGTTTTGAAGTGGTGATTGCAAACCTACCATATTCACTATTCTGCCAGACATTCTATCTCAAATTAGGAAGACCAATAGGTATAAGCAAAGCAACATGAATTTGTGGGCAGATAATCATGACGGAGTTTTTGGGTAGAGTGTTCCTTGAACTGCCATTTATAACAGGCAAAAAAAATTTTGTTTCAGTTTGGATGAACTCCAAGAAGGCTCAAAGGCTTTGCACGAAGTTCTGGAACTTGATCTACCAAAGATGTTGAAGGGCAAACCAGAAAAGGTCAACCCTACTGTTCCTACCACATGTGACCGTTGTGGACGAAGTTTGTATTCTTCCAATTAACATGTCTGATTTTGCACATTGTCAGTGCTATTAAATCCAAATTGTTATCTACCATAATGTGGCAAACAGATGCCCTGAAATAAGTATCAGCTCATTTTTTAGCATCTTATGTGAAATAAGAGATTGTGATGGCTCAGCATTATAATTAGCCCCTATGTTATATCCCTGTTGAAATGTAATGGAACATTTAGGTAATGGAATTTGCATATCCTTCTTGTTACGGGTAACTTCTATTTCTTGCTAACATGAACTCGGTTTTGGAAGGCAAAATTTTCACCTCATGCACATCATCGACCTCACCCCATTCTAGTGTCGTACTTGCACGGATGTCAAAACTTACTCCTGCTGTGTGAAGCAGAAAACTCTTCAGGCATTACACATATCCTCTTCACGTTGAGATTAAGCATTTCTTTATCCTGCTAAGGACAGGAATAAAGAATATGTAATGAGTTGGACCATATGGTGTGCAACTCATAATTGTTTCTGCAATTAATAGCCTGCATGCGTGTGTTGACACATGGCGTGCTGTGGAGAGAGAAAGAAGCAGTTGCTTTCATGAATTCTGCTGCTGTATTGCTCGAGTTTTACTGCTGTATTGTTTAGACCAACTAACTGTCGGATCATAGATATGAAGAGGACTATCTTGTAATATCTTGCCATGAAAATCTCCGTTTGACGTGCTCAGTATGAAGCTCAAACATCATAATTCCTGTGTACTGCATCTCTATAGCCACATGCATGATGGACATGTCTGTCGTAGCTCTATAAAGTCGTCTTCTAATGTGCTAGCTTTTCTCTTTTTGTCTCCTTTTCTATTATGCTTGTTTCGTGCTTTACTATTTTTTGTGTAATGCATTAAGTTGTTAGCTTTGTACATCATGGCCCGGTATTGCTATTTATGACTGAATTTCTGGTGCACAAAAGGCTTACCCAATCGTGATTTTACTTGCAATGGTCTAGTTGTCATTAAAGCCAGACCATTGCAAGGCCATTGTCTTTCAAGGTGCATATATGTTAAATGTAATAGGCCATTTGTACGTGGGTACTTGAGAACATGATTTGTTCCTTTTCTATATTTTATTAAGCAGACACATTAGAGACACAATGATGCTGAAACTTTTCTTGCTTATATGATTTTGTAGCTGCAAAAGACAGATTATTACTTCTTATTTTTAATGATTCGGTCTATTACATGAAGGTGATGTTAACCCATGCTAGCCATATGAGCTCATAATATAAGTTGGAAGTGCATGTGGCCTACAAAGCTTTGGTTAAGCCTTAGCTGGATATCATAATTGTTTTCTGGAAAATGCCTAGCTTAGCTGTTACGGAAAATCATTCTTTTTGAGAAGAAAATTTAGTGGTTTAAGGGTTAGTATTAAAAAATATTAATAAAAGATTAAAAATATATAATATAAATATCCATTAAACATACCAGATATTTTGTTATATTTAACATATATAATTGGTATGCTTGTGTCAAAAGGAATATTGATCATAATTCAATTAAACTTCTTTATTTTATATTTTTTATAAACAATATTCAACATATATGTATTTGTTTATATAAATTGGAAATAAGATAGTTATAACTTATTAAGCATGATGTTTTAAATATGTGAAAAAATGGTAGTTCTTAGGCTTTAAATATCTAGATATGAATATGTAAATAATTAATTTACTTAATATTTGATATAAACAAAGATTTATAATCAAAATAATTTATATTCACAATATAAAAAATTATTAATTATATTAAACAATTTTAACTTTCTTTACAAATTATAAAGATATCGTTGGATTCTCAAAAAATTCTTTAATTTCTTCTGGAAGCAGATGATTATTCATCTCCTTCTCACCTTCAGTAAATAGTCGGGACATTAAGGAATATCTAGAAACGTAGTTAAGAAATCGATATGATTCTATATCTGTTCGTTCCGTTTGAAGAAAGGAAGGATCCTAAAGAATCGATCTTTCTTTTAATTTTTGTTATTGAATCTCTCTTTGATTGATCAATGTGTAATATTCTGAATCCTCATTATTAATGGAATCAAAATGATATCTGGTTTGATCAAAAGATCCCTTAATAGAATCCCTTCCTTGAAAGAAACTAGATCTTGTGGAATCATATTGAAAAGTTATAAAATGTTAAAAAATTAAAATAAAATTTGTCTACAAAACATTATGCTTGCTAATTTAATATAAAATTTTGAAATAATTGACAATGAAGTACTATAAACAAAATATGAATATATGTACACATAGAAATAATATTACACAATTATATTAGTAAATATATTATGTTAATTTAAATGAAATATGGGAATTAAAAAACGGTGAGCTTAAATTACATTTGAGGTTGATTTTGCCTGCTCGTGGTCTAAACTCTAAACCAGGAGAGCTTGATAGTGAAAAATAGAAAAGTAGAAAAGCACAAAGGCAGGACCACTCT
>JANQBM010000002.1:38067655-38084691 GCA_025594535.1 Erythroxylum domingense
TCACTCACAAAGCCTATTTTTCAAAAATCACACTTATTCACACTTATACCGGGAAGAATGTCATGAATGCATGTACAATAAATTTTCTTGTGCAATACTCACTATTCTCTAATGCATGAGCATGAGATGTGTTGTCCTACTTTCACTGATTGACCTCACTTATACTCGTTTCTAGGTTTTAACCCGTTACATGAAAACGGGATGTTACAACGAAGATGAAGAAATAATGTATAAGGGTGATTTGAGCACCGAACTAGATGAGTTCTAGTAGATGCTCAAGATGATAAAAGATAGGTCAAGAATCTTGTTGCATGCACTTTGATTCATGCAACAATTGCATGAATTGCAAAAGCAATACTCAAGATACCTCTCTCTGACTCTAGAACTCTTCTAGACCCTTATCCTCTTACTTGAGTGTGTAAGAAGTATAAAAATCTCGTGTTTCGTGCCCTCTGTCACGATCATGGCCTGCTTAAATTTAGCCATACACACTATGTTTTTCATCTAATCTTTTATGTGTGTGACCTTTAGGTTCCTGGTTATTTTAGGCACTTGAATTAACTCTTAATTCAAGCAAATCACAAAGAATTTCATGATGCCATTTGCCAGAATATAAGTGGATTAACACATGAACTCTTCGATAGTTAATTATCTAACTTATAAACCTTTCCATAGACAATTACCGTGCAATTCATTCTTTCACCATACTATACCCCACTTGGTTCGGAGTATGGGCTATATGTCAACTCCAACTAGATTGACTACGTCACATCTAGTCCAAGTGATGTTAGTTCTTATCCTAGGATCTCATTGCTCTTATGTGTCATTGAAGACTCTCTTCATGACACATAATTGCTCTAGCCAGAGATTCCCGAGTAATGATCCCCACAAGAGGCCGTGAGTATCATATCCTCCAATCAGGAGTAGTGAATCCTTTATTGGCTACCCAATTACCTTTAAATACCAATAGTTGTGCCCAATCACCACCCTAAGAGCGACCTCGTCTTGAGGTAACAAGGAATGATGTCAAAGCACAAGATTTAATATCCAAGATATCCTTGAGTACCTAAAGTCTAAGGATAGTTGCACCATTGTTATGATGAGATTAATCATTGACATTCGATAGATCAACCATATGATAATCTTATAGCGGGTCATCCGATATACTTACTACTCTTAGTAAGCATCCACATGTTAATTCTAAACAACTCATGCTTACAGTTTATGAGATCCATTGCTTGATCAAATCAATGAGTATAACATGTGCTAGTTTGTCTGGGTTAATAATGTCCTGTTTTATTAATCCTATGACTAGGGATTATTTAGATACTAACATAATTACACGTGATAGGAATCTTATTATTATGATCTCATCATGATTTCCTTCATGCTATGTTTTGTATCATGAACTTCATTAATTTGATTTAATATCAATATCAATTTATATATAAACGAAATTCAAATTAATGAAAAATATTTTTCACTTTATTAATCAAAATAAAGTTTGTACAAAAGTGCTAAAGGTGATTGCCTTTAGAGCACTACTCTAACAGAAATAGTCAATAATTATAAGAATATTTATCCCAATAGTCACTAAGGTTAATAATATTTATTTGTTTAAGATGTTAAAATTCTTCTACTATAATTATAGAATAAGAGGAATTTTGTTATGTCTCAAATCTATAATATTATTCTAATTTTTTAAATTAAGAAACCCTTTAATTTAACTTTATTTCTCTTTACATTTTGTTCCTCAATTTATTCTCTACTTTTTATTCATCAGTGTCAGTTTAAGATATGAACATTCAACGTTACATTACCTAAAAGAGAGGATTGTGATTAGATTTAACTTACGTAGATCAACGTGCCAAGAGGATTGGACTGGAGTGGAGTTGTAGAGACCCAGCTTCATCTTTTTGTTTTAGTAGCTTCTAAGGTTTGAGCATACACTCACTGCCTCTTCCATCTCCCAACCACTAAAAGCTTCCATTTTTAAGACATTGAATGAAAGATGAGTGGAAATAGAAAAAGGATAGCATTTATCGAAGTTTAATAGTTACTTCTTTGGCCTAAATTACAGATATTTTATATGCAAAAATAGAATTGTTTATATTTTATACTATTTTAGTAATACAAAAAAAATTGCCATTTTTCTTTAATTTATAATTTTCCGGGTTTGTCAATTTTTAAGTTTGTTTATTTTCTATGATGTTAATTTTATGGGTTATTGATAAAAGTTGTTGATTCTTGAATATATATTCAGGGCCGGTCCTGAGATTTTGTAGGTCCGAGACGAAAGAGAAAATATGAGCCCTTGATATTAATTAATTTTTTTAATAAACTATATTTTTACATATAATTTTTTTTAAAAATAAAAGTAGGCCCTGGGCAGGGGCCTACCTCACCCCTGCCTAGGGCCGGGGCTGTATATATTTCATTTATATATTGCAACGAATAAGCTAAATTTAATAAGAAAGAATGTGCTTATGTTTTTCTCAAGCATGGAGACATCCAAAGTTGTTTACGAGAGGTAAGCTACTTGTGAAATTATGTGGATCGAAGCTGTTGTACGTAGCAAGTTCAATAGCCTATGATGCTATTTTACACAATTTGCAAACCAAACTTGATCCATTGTGTGATCTTCGAGTTCGTGAAGAATAAGTTGTAGCTTGGACAGCAAACCTATAGTTTTTTGCACTTGACCTCAAGGGCAAGTTAAATTGTTCTGATGCACCAAATTCAGGGAGCTAATGCCTTCTATTTCACAATATTCTAGATAGAAAGAACTTTGGGTTCAACAAACAGCTTCATCCACACTAAACAATCACGTATTCATAGGAAGATTAACTTTTTAATTACACTGCCATCGCTATTAGCACTACCATTGGTTGTTTTGTTGACTAAATTGTAAAGTGCTCGTGCAATATCATTTACGAATCCCATAAATTCAATAAACCGTGAATATGAAAGAACATAGTTAATGGATATCAAGTTCATGTATCCAAGTGCTCAAGATCCTTTGCAAGGAATTGGAGGCCCGAGGACACAAAAATACCAAGCTCAGGAAGTAAGCTTTACATTGTGAAATTCAAGCTTAAGGAGTAGACTATTCGTGAATACCTTGATGAGTTTCCAAGTTTGATCACCTTTTTACAATGTGAAGGAGTTAAACATAAGGAACCCACCTTTGGAGGCGCAAATTTACATGTTCACTAGGCCCAATTTGCATATTAGATGTATTATAGGTTATTTAGTAGTGTTTAGTAAAAATATGTAGTAGTTTAACTGTTTTCTTATTCATTTAGGAGTCCTTTTTAGTTAAGACTTATTTCAGATTTTATTTGATTTCTTTTCTTATTTGTGACTTGTATTTAATAGGGATTATATTTTTTTTTCAATCAGTTTATGCCTGTATCACCTAGTCAAAGATAAAGGGAGATGTCCTTTCCTTTTTAGGATTCTAACCTAAATAAAAGGTTATATAGGTGTATTATATTCAGGAGATCAATAATATTAATTTTGAGAGTTTTTCTCATTTTTTGTGAGTGCTTCTTCTGGTTTTTTACCCAAGAACTAAATTTAATCTTGTCAAGATAACTTGTGGCGATAAAAAATTTCATAACTTCAATTTTAGTCAATAGGTCAGTTAAGGCCAGGTTCTTTCTTATTTTTCAATTTGATCTTAAGGTTCCAAATTCTATGTTTGGTTTGGGTTTAAGTTCTTTATAACTTATGTTCTTATTAATTGGCATAAGAGCTTTGATTATTTAGAATAAGGTTTTATTATTTAATTTCTTTTCATCTCTAATTGCTATTTTTTATTCCTCTTACGTGTAGCACTAATTTTGATTTATTATATTTCTCGTTTTTGTGATGCATCAATTCTTCAAGCAGACCTGATTTGCTTCCATATTTTTCTCATTAATTCATATTGCACCAGGTTATGCCTTTTACTATGTGAATTTTGAGTATTTAAACCTAATTATGTACCTTTATGTTGGACTAATAATTAGAATAATAGTCATATGGAGACATGGTATGAGATACTTAAATGATTGGCTTAGTGCAAGTGGGAGATTGTTGGTTTATGCCCTACAATTAATCGCTTTGGTTGTAATTTAGTAACAAATTATTTAAAGGAATTATTTATTTTGTACATGTTTATATGTATATGATAAAGTCTATAGAATAATTGTACATTGCAAATGAAATTATAATGATATTATAATTATGAGATTCATATTGCATTTATGTATTATTCATAAATGTTCTTAGTCATTGTTCTATTAACTTGGACATTAATAGAACGTAAAAAGACTAGTATACTTTGTGTTTTTTCTTATGAAGGAAGTAGTTGATCTCATAGGCTAAAGTATAGAAATACTTAAAAAAGCGTATGGGTGGTTAAAAAACAAGTTCACTGAACAGATCCGATATGAGAAATCCATTTGGAACATTACTTGTATGTCTATGAAATTCTCATTGTGATGATTGTATAAGTGATCATTTGACTTGATGTCATCAAAGTTATTTTATATGGGGATTGCTATGTTTTGATACTACTTATGATCTATTTAATCATGGGTCGTTTAATAGATAGTCATTGGATATAGCATGAACTGTATGGAGGTAGTTGTGTGATCAAGATAGGATTCATCACCCTAAAGTAATTAGGGAGAATGTTTCGTTGTTCTTGATTATTATTGATTCAGGAAATCCTTGGCCAAGGTGAAATGACGATTTGTAAATAGTTTACAAATGTCATTAATTGAATCGATAGCTAATGACAGAGAACTAATATTATTAGACTCAAAATTGAGTAGACATTAATTTCATGCTCTATGTCTAATCGGAATATTGTACAATGAAATGATTGAATTATATGAAAAAATTATGCACGAAAAGGTTAGTCAAAATCATTTTAACATTCCAAAATATTTGGGTGGTCATGATGTATTGCTAGACGTCAATCTTGATCTATCATTATAAATTGATTAATTAGAGAATTAAAGATAAATTAAAATTAGTTTTAATTTATCTAATTCTAATTATGAATTAGAATTAGAATTAGAATTTATAATCATTGTCAATATATTTGGAACCTAATGGGTCTATATATGGGTCTCATATATAGAATGAGTTGAAGAGAGCAAAGTTAATTTAATCAAGTTGGACTTAATTGTAAAGTTTGAGAAACTATATGATTAAATACGGGATATTTAATAAATAAGGATCAATATGAAATATTGAATCTTATATGGGCATAATTGGTATTTAATTAGAATTATTTATAATTCTAATTAAGTTTAATTGAAATTAAAATTTAATTTCAATTAAATTACAAAAATGACCAAAGTTTATTATAAATAAGCTTAAGCTCTATGGAGCTAGCACTTCTTGCTTAACCATCTCTGTAAGAGTTACAGAGTTCTCTCAACTCATTTTGTGGATACTGTTAGAGGCAGGACACTTGTACAGCTACGGTGGTTGAAACGGATTGGTTTCAGGAACGGTTCGAGGGATACGACAAGATAAAGATCAAGCTTCGAAATAAGGTACGAATTAAGTTTCTGCTTTATTACAATTTGTGTTAATCATTTTATAGAATTAAAGCGATCTTGTTTTTTGAGAAATCAAAGGTTACAAAAAAATTTCGTAATTATTCCGCTGCAGTCGGGATTAGATTCTGACCCGATTTTCTAACAGTGGTATCAGAGCAGATTTTTAATTCTATAAGTTGATTAAAATTTTGGATCGTTATTGATAACGAATTTTGGAATTGAAATTGTTTAAGTGTTAAACAATATATTAAACAATGAAACCCATAAAACAACGAAACCCTTGAATTGGATTCTGATTAATTTCTGAAAAAGTTCAGAATATGTTGTTGGATAGGTTATTGTGTTTTTAAGAAAATTCCCTTTAAGCCATGTTTCTGTATCTGTTGTTTGCTTTTGTTCTGAAATTGAAACCCAGAAAACTTTGATCCTAGAATTGTTCTGGAGCTCTTAACGCGTATCTGAATATATGCAACTTTACTTGTATTTCACGCATGTCGAGTATTGATTTTGTGATTATTGTGGGTTCTGAAAAAACAAGATAACTAGGGACGTTGGAGGATGAGTTTTATGAGTGATTAAAAATTGTTGGTTATTTGCGGTTGAGTTTTACGTATTGGCTCGATGGAACAATCACCAGTGGCTTGCGCCGCTAGTAAGGTGCCCTCAATCGCCACAACTGACAAAGTCAGTGGTTAGATCACCATTGGTCAAGGGAGACAGTAGTCTAAAACTAGTGGCGACTTGTCAATGGCAAGGGGCGATAGTCGCCCAATTTAATAGGTGAGTAGACACAGGCGACGGTGAGAAATGGTTGAGAGAACAGTGAGACGCATCTCCTCACTGGTGATGAGTGGAGAAGGGGTCAATAGGTGTTGTTGTGTTTTGATTTCTTTGTGTTGTTTGTGAATGTTGATTTTGGAAAATTCAAGTATTGCCTAATATGCTATTCTGGAAACCATCTATGCATGTTTTAATTTTTGTTTGGATGGATTATATGTTGTGTTCTGAAAATGTTTTTTTGTGTCTGGAAATAAGATGGTGTTTCAGTTTATTGGAATAAGATGGATATCGCAGCCGATGAAGAGGGTGTCCCTCGACGCCACTGACAACGTCTCGCTGTGAGAATAAGCACATGGTGGATTTAGAAAAAAAAGGAAACAAATTGAATACTGTTGACTAGATCCCTTTATCCGGGCATAGAATTAGGAAACTGGATCAATCACATTAACTGTGATTGATCCCAATTGGTGTATAAATCACTGTACAATTGTAAAGGATATTTCAAGAAGAAAAATAAAAACCTTTTCTCAATCCTAGATGGTATCAGAGCCATGGCAGATGATTCTGAAAGATCATTCACAACAAAAACAGGGGAACAATCAATCTCTGTAAACCAATTGCTTCAACTGCTCCAGCAACTGAGCACAAACAAACAACCTGCAGAAAATACAGCAAACCAGCAAGTTCATCTCTAAGAGAAACTAAACAACCAGAACTGCACAGTATGGTCCCGGAAGATGCACCTTGCAATCAGTGGCAGAGGAAGGCTCAGACACATCACAGCTCCTCCGCCACTGGTAACTGACCCACAGTACCAGAATTGGGTACAATCGGACTCCAACGTGATCTCTTGGATCATTGAAAACATTGAAGATGATTTAGTGAACCAATATCTTGACTATCCAACCGCCAGAGAATTATGGAAGGGGATCGAAATCATGTACAGCAGTGGAAGGGACACGTTACAAGTGTTCGATCTAATGGTCAAAGCAAACACCATCAAGCAAGGAAATCAACCCATCAAAGTGGTTTACAGTAAGCTTCAAACTGTCTGGAAAGAAATTGATCGACGAATGCCAAATCTAATGAAAGATCCCAAAGATATCACAATTTACAATGGGATTATGCAAAGGGACCGGCTGTATCAATTCTTACAAGCCATCAATGATAGCTTCGATAAAGATCGACGGGATCTACTCAAGGAGGACCCCCTTCCAACAGTGGAAGTAGCCTATGCGACGATACGTAGGGAAATCGCAAAGAGGGGGATTATGAGCAACGAAGAACAGCCGTCACTGGGAGAAACTACCTCCGGCATAGGGAGTGGTCTTGTGGGAAAAGGAAGGTTAGACAAGGCCAAATCGTTGGCCAGAGCATCATTCCGTCAGGACGAGAGTGATAAATCACACCTGAAATGCACCCACTGTGGAGGATCGAAGCATACGAAGGAGGGATTTTTAAACTAATTAGGTATCCAGAATGGTGGCCAGATAGCAAAAAACGAGGGACAAAAAGGGTCGTCGCCGCTGCTGCTGTGGGCAATCCTGAGATCGCCTGCACCGAAGAGGGCAAGAGGCTGGAGGAATTCGCTGGGTTCTCAGGCGGAGCATCACAGAACCAGGGAGGCGGCGGGACTGAAAGATAAGAAGGGTTGAATCAAATAGGTATAGGGTTTGGAAGTTTTAAATTGCTTCCAAACCCCCCAATTGAAAACCCTAAGTATTTTTATGCTGGGATTTTTGATAATGTTGAAACTGACCTGGCAGAAAATGAAGATGTGCAGTCAAACCCCAGTTGTTTTAAAAAATTGCAGACTGACTCCATGTCTTCCGCAAAATCAAAACCATACCCCAGCAGACCTAGAAAATTACAAAAAGAATCCCGGACGTCCAAAATTGGCCAGCCTGGTCCCTCAGCTTCCAAAAGTCCTGAAAAAACTCATACTGCTTATTTAGTGACCAAAAATCAACCCCAAAAAACCTCTAGTTGGATTTTTGACTATGGGGCCACCAACACCATGTCGTATGACCCTTCAGATTTCCATACTCTCACTAAGCCACGAAAATCCTATATTCAAATGGCTAATGGGGATCTTGCACAAGTCAAATCGGCAGGCAGTGTTGATTTTTCACCGTCTCTTAAACTTGCAAATTGCCTCTATGTTCCCACCTTGTCTCATAAATTATTATCTGTCAGTCATGTAACCAAGAAGCTAAATTATACTGTACTAATGCATCCAACCTTTTGTATCTTACAGGATATTCGGACGGGGAGGATCATTGGGCGTGGCTCTGAACGTGATGGACTTTACTATGTTGATAAGGTGGACCAATAAGGCACCGCAATGCTTGCTCACGGGATGGTTGATCGGCAGGCCTGGCTATGGCACCGAAGATTAGGCCATCCTTCCTTGGGGTATCTTAAACTTTTGTTTCCTCACTTTTTTAGCAATAATAGTTAGTTCTCGTGTGACACTTGTATTCTGGCAAAGAGTCATAGACAAGTATTTCACCCTAATAATACTAGAACTGATCGTCCTTTTTCCTTAATACATTCAGACGTTTGGGTTCCTGCCCCGGAAACTAGCAAAAATGGTTTTTCGTATTTTCTCCTATTTATTGATGACTGCACTCGAATGAGTTGGGTATATTTCTTGAAACAAAAATCTGAAGTATATGACAAGTTTGTTTCTTTTTACCACCTTATTCATACCCAATTCCAGAAACAAATAAAAATTCTTAGATCTGATAATGAGGGGGAGTATATAAACCATAACATGCAGACTTTCTTCCAAAAAAATGGACTCATCCATCAAACCACTTGCCCACATACACCTCAACAGAATGGAGTAGCTGAAAGAAAAAATCGGATACTCCTTGAAATCACCCGGGCCCTTATGATTGAATCCAAAGTACCTAAATACTATTGGCCTGAAGCTATTGCCACCGCCACCTATCTCATAAACCGTCTACCCACCAAAATACTGAACCTCAAAACACCACTTGATACTTTAGCCCACCATACCAGCATACCACCTGCCTTAACCCTACAAGCTAGAGTCTTTGGTTGTACAGTTTATGACCACATTCCCAAAACCAATCAGACTAAACTTGATCCTTGTGTCATCAAGTATGTGTTTGTTGGCTACGGTGTCCATACTAAAGGATATCGTTGCTTTGATCCAGTCACAAACCATATGTACACCACTATGGACTGTGATTTCCTTGAAACAAACTACTATTTCCACAACCAACCCAGCGGTCAGGGGGGAGAGTTCTAGAGTTGACTCATTGAGTTGGTTACTCAGCCCAGTAATGCCAGAAACTGTCCTAACAGAGGAAATAGGTGGGGCTACCAGACCGACTTCTGAAAACACAGGACAGTCCACTGCACCAGAACACGACATGTCTTCAAATGTTTCTCTTGTTGAAGTTTCTAACCCTGCAGTTCTAGAAGAACCAAGAACTGAAAGATACATTCTTCCATCACGGAGTACTCGGGGAGTTCCACCAAAGAGGTATGAACCGGAGTATGAACCTCGCAGCTCACGGTATCCAGTGGCAAACCTAGTCAGGGGAAGCCTTTCCAAAGTAGCAAAGGCCTTTGATACCTCTCTGTACACAATGGATATTCCTAGAATAGTGGAAGAAGCTCAGGAAAGCCGAGAATGGAGGCAAGCCATACAAGTAGAAATGGATTCACTAGAGAAGAACCATACCTGGGAAAAGTGCAGGTTGCCAACGGGAAAGAGAAACTCGGTCGGATGCAGATGGGTCTTTACAATAAAACACCGGGCAGATGGAACAGTGGAGCGATACAAAGCCAGGCTGGTGGCTAAGGGTTACACACATACCTACGGCATCGACTATTCTGAAACACTCTCTTCGGTTGCCAAAATAGACACGATCCTGGTGCTATTCTCTGTTGCAGCGAACTTTGACTGGCCCTTGCATCAGTTCGATGTAAAGAATGCCTTTTTACATGGTGATCTAAAAGAAGAGGTCTACATAGAGGCTTCACCGAGTTTCTTAGAAGGGTTCAAAGCGGGAGAAGGATGCAGACTAAAAAAGGCACTATATGGTCTAAAACAGTCTCCAAGGGCGTGGTTTGGGAGATTCACTATGGCCATGAAGGGATATGAATACCGTCAAAGTAATTTTGATCACACTCTTTTTCTCAAGAGAAGAGGGGAGCTGGTAACATGTCTTATCATATACGTGGACAACATGATCATCAGTGGGAATGACAAAAATGAGATAGCAGGACTGAAGGAGAGGCTCTTCAAGGAGTTCGAGATGAAAGATCTAGGAAGGTTTAAATACTTCCTAGGTATAGAGGTTCTAAGATCTAGCAGGGGGATATTCATTTCTCAGAGAAAGTATGTACTTGACCTTTTTGCAGAAGCAGAGCTAGTCAACTGTAAGCCAGCTGACACTCCAATGATGGTCAACCATGGACTGAAAATCACTGAAGGAGTTGAGTTAGCTGATCGAGGCCAATATCAGAGGTTGGTCAGAAAACTCATATATCTCTCACATACCAGGCCTAATATTGCCTATGTCGTGGGAGTAATCAGCCAATTCATGCATAAACCACAGGTGGATCATATGGAAGCAGCTCTCAGGGTTGTGCGATATCTGAAGGGTTAGCCAGGGAGAGGGGTGTTGTTCAGAAAACACGGTCATCTAGAGGTACAAGCATACACAGATGCAGACTGGGCCGGTAATCCAGTGACAGGAGATCGACTTCAAGTTATTTCATTTTAGTCGGAGGCAACTTGGTTACTTGGAAAAGTAAGAAACAGAAGGTGGTAGCACTATCCAGCGCTGAGGCAGAATTTTGGGGGATTGCCCGAGAATTAGCAGAAGTGCTCTGGTTGAAGAAGTTACTAACAGAGGTTGGCTTTCCACCAAAAGACACATGTGAGCTGACGTGTGCTAAGAAAGCTACAATAAGCATCTCAGAGAACCCGGTGCAACACGACCATACCAAGCATGTAGAGGTAGACAGACACTTCATCAAAGAGAAGCTTGAGGTGGGAATTATATGTATGCCATTTGTCCGGTCCGAAGAACAATTGGCTGACATATTAACCAAGGCGGTCCCAGCTAAGGCATTCAGTGATGCATTGGTCAAGTTGGGCGTTGGAGATCCTACGACCCAATTTGAAGGGGAATGTGAGAATAAGCGTGGAATTTTAAAAAAAGGAAACAAATTGAATACTGTTGACTAGATCCCTTTATCCAAGCATAGAATCAGGAAACTGGATCAATCACATTAACTATGATTGATCCCAATTGGTGTATAAATCACTGTACAATTGTAAAGGATTATTAAAATAAAAAATAAAAACCTTTTCTCAATCCTAGAATAATAGCATATAAGGTTGAGAATGAGCAATCATCTGTAAAGACTTAACATCGAAAAGAAACAACATCAAACAATAGCATTTAAGTTTGAGAATAAACAATCTTCCGTAAAGGCTTAACATCGAAAAGAAACAACATCTAACAATAGCATATAAGGTTGACAATGAGCAATCTTCCGTAAAGGCTTAAGTCTTTTGAATTGAACTCATTCTTAACCCAACTTAAATTTTAAGATGGTATCAGAACCTATAAGGCCCAACGACCCAGTAAAGATCCTAGAGCCCAAAAACTCTAAATAATTCACTTGACAAACCTGAAAAGAGGTTGTAAGTGAGGGGGAGTATTGAGATAATAAATCCCACATCGAAAAGAAACAAAATCTAACAATAGCATATAAGATTGAGAATGAGCAATCCTCCTTAAAGATTAAGTCTTTTGGATTGACCTTATTCTCAACCCAACTTAAATTTCAAGAATTTCTACTTTTGTCAAATGATGCCTTCCTCTTTTTCTCTGTAAACTCTCCTTTAGATTATATAGTTAGATAGACCATTTCAAGATAACTATATCTTATCTTATAAACTATACTCTTTGAAAGGCCATTCATGGCTTAACATCTCATTAGATCATTTTCTGGAACTTTTAGGGTGTAACTAGAACTGTACCATCAATTCATCATCTTTGAAAAAAAACAACATAGAAATTTTGACAACAAAAGATGAGTTGATAAAACTCTGAAACTGTAATTAATAAACCTAAATAGAAAAATAAACATAATCACAACTCTACAGGCTCGTCCTTTTATGGCCCATTGTTTCAATTTTGTTGACTTCTTTGTAAGTCTCATACCCTTTGGAGAATATCAAATCAAGAAGTTTTATCATAGTTCATGGTGGTGGCTTTAGAGCTTCTTGTTGTTATAAAACTATGTCTCTTCTAGAGGAAGTAGGACTAGTTCCTATTGCCATAGATTTTAGTAGATTTGGTGTTGACCTTACAAACATAAACAGTGTCACAATATTAGAAAAATGCTCAAAACCTCTCTTTAATTGATTATAAAATCTTCTCAGAGGATGAAGAGGTCAAGAATAGTAACGATTTTATTACCATTTTGAGACTTTCCCATGCATGTTTCCATTTTGTACTTAAACTTATTTTTAGTAGGTTTGTTTGGCTAGCCATAGTACTGGTGATGCATGTGTTGCTTATACACTATAACTTTTTCCAGAAAAGATCTCAAAAGCTAATTTTCTATACACGACAATGGTTTCTAATGGTCAAAGGCCTTTTGATGTGTTTGTGAAGAGGCACATCATCAACTTCTTGTCACTTATATATATGAAATAATGAATTAGTGAACAAACCACAAAAACTTATCATCATTTGATAAAAAATGATGATTCAAGTAAATGGAAATTTGTTATCCGAATTTATTTAAATGTTTCTAAGTACTTCAAAAATTGTATTTCAATTTAACTATATTACTTGTTTCTTGACATAAGATACTAAGTGCAAATCCTAATATGATACTAATTATGTATGGTCTCTAATACTTCCAATACTTAGGTAACAAGCCTCCTGCCTACTTTCTTAAATTCCTATAGTTAATGACTGATATTGGACTATAGATACTATGTTTAGATAGTTTATCATTATTTACTATGCATTGTTTAACTTTTATAGTCTTGTCTAACTATGGCTTTACTGGACCATCACTTTTTGCCTTACATTTCCTTTCTTTTTTTGCGACAGAGGCACAACAACTTGAATTATATTCATCTTATTGAGGAAATTTACTATCAGACAGCAAAATCTCTTCCAATCCCAATAGAGGAATTACCAAGTCTTGCGCTCCCGGTATAAGAAATCGAGCATATTTTGCTAAAAAGTCCGCACACCTGTTAGCCTCCCTAGTCACATACTGAAGATGGACACTTCAATCCCAAAAACGGAGGGCCTTGATGTTTGTTAATAACTGCCCATGTCCGTTATCGACGTTCCCATGCAAAAGTTGAGATATGGCCAATTCACAATCAAACTCCACCACGACGGATCTTATACCTTGTCTCCAGGCGAACTACAAACTACGTGTTATGCTCATGAGTTTAGTTTTTAACATAAATCCTCTACCCATATTTAGAACAAATCCCTTGGTGTAGATGCCACAGAGGAGGCTGCTAAAGCCTCTCCCTCCCCTTCTGCATATTAATTTAACTGTTGGAGTATCAATCATGTACCATATTGATTTCATAAATACAATTTCAGATATCTTTCAATTGAACAGACGAATTCGGGTCCTGTTGTTGAAAAAATCTGCATATTCCACCATTGCCATAAACTCCAAGCGGAAACGCTAAAGCAAGTAGCCTAGTCCCCATTCATATTGAATTCCCATTCATGTGTTTGAATCCCTATTCGAATCTGTTGAATTTTTTATGCACGATTCACAAATTTTGATTCATAGGAATGGTAAAAATAAACATCCTACCAAATTCATGTTTGAGAAACAACACACGAAAAGATTATATTTCTACCAATCATCTATTAAGGTATGCTATATAAAAGAAAGTTGAATTATTTGAATCTTGATGATGTCTACTATTTTTTCTACTTCCATTGGGTAGAGCAGCTACATGTTAACTACTTAATGAATTCAAAATTTCACTTTAGAACATAATGATGTGAGAGCTTTCTTTGTTATAGTGACATAGGTTCCTTTCTTCAAATTCATGGTTCTCTTTACCACTAAAGAACAAAACTAGTTTAAGGAAGAAGATTATAGGGTTTTTAGTGTTTGGAAGCATTGTGTAAGAGATAGTAGTTATAGGTGGTAAAAGAACTTTTGACGAAGTTGTAGTTGCAAATGGAGTGCTGACGAATAAGTAAAGAAAAAGCTCATAATTATTTTATGTTTTATTTATATTCTTAATTTATTAAATAATACCAGTCATGTGTGGCACAAATATAATATGTGACAGTCATGTAGCAAAAATACTAATATGACTTGACTCGGCACATCATCCATATTAATGGAGAACTTAGTATTGACCTTTTTTATTAAAAAAATTGAAAATTAGAGCATTTTACCCTTACTTTTAAAGTTCAACCTAGTATTCCAAAGTTGAGTAAATTTTAGAAATTGTTTTACAATTAACCTAATGGACAAATAAGAGATATATGGTAAAAACTAAGCTTTTATTGATTTATTCACAATAATCAATACAAAAGGAACTTGAGTTACTTTTAACTTGAAGAACTTTACAACAATATAACTTAAAGAACTCCCTACTAGAAGTTAACACTAAAAACTTTCTCTTAAAACTCTCATTTCTCTTACATATGATTGAATGTACCAAGTTACATACTAGTGAACTACAAAGGATACTTTTATATAAGTTAAGTTAAAACTATCCACTTTCTTCACTTCCCCAACAAGTTACTGGAGAGTTGCCATTTCTTCCATTAAGTCCCAAGTTAGTGAAGGGAATCCACTTTAGGCTACCAGCTCCTCTTTTTCATACAAGATAAGTGTTTAAAAGAAGTCTATTCGTTGTCATATCATTTGACTCACTTTCTTACTACTTAAAGAAATGTTCTCACTTTGTTATGTATTAGCCCACTTTTTTAGGCTACTAGCCTGCTATTTCTATGTTCTTATCATGTGTCATCACATTATCACATCTTGAAGTCAAGTGACTTAATGAGCCTTTTGGTTTATCCATCTTGAGCTATCTATGTGCAAGGTCTATCCAAGCATGTTTACTGCACATTTTGATCACTCTTTGAACTAAGTTATCAATAATCTGTCAATGTATAATAAACCTTGTAAGTTCACATACCTTTCAATCTCCTTGTCAAATTTTAGAGCTTTCATGCACCCTCAAATTTAGCATAACTTAGTTATACTATCATATTTTGATCTCGCATCCGAATCTTGCCTCTCATTAAAGATTTTCTTCAATGCACATCACATCATTGCATGCTAATGCTTGCATACTATCAAGCTTTCATTTGTAATGCATGTTTGGCCTCACCTACTCATAAGTCCTTGCATTGTTCTGTCAACTTAAGTGCCAAGTATTGGTCAAAGTTCACCAACATTTATACGATTCTGCTTCCTGGACTTAGGGTCTAACATAATACCTTCACTAGAAAAACTCAACATCCTTGTCAAAATAATTTGTGGGCATTGCTTCGAAAGTGCTTCCCTTGAAGGCTACTAAGTCAAAGTTTTTATTAACATATCTCCAATGTGCTATCTCCCCTATTTGTTAGGTTTACTTTTGCTTGGATGCTCCTTCACAAGGCTTAATACACCTAATGTACCATCTCCCCTATCCCTTGAAGGCTCTTTTCTAAAATGCGCTCTTTTTTATAGTAAAAATATCGAACAACTTTGATCTTGGATTTATATCGTGACTTACTCCAATTTTCAATATCTCTTTCCTTATTCCTATCTCTACTTACAATCATACCCGCATCATATCCATCTACATATATGTCAAAGACCTTTTTCTTTAATTATTTAAATTGTAACATTATTCAAATCTCTAATATAAATAGTTTCTCTACCATACAACATATTTGGATTGCATAAAATTATTCAAATCACTACTAGAAATAGTTTATCTAACATACAACATAATATCAACAAAGTTTTCGTATGAATCAGGCATGGAGCTGAAAAATATTATCACTCAATCCTCACCTTCAATTTTAACCTTAATACCTTATAAATTTAAGATGGTTCGACAAAAAATATCAATGTAATCTTTCACCTGTGTACTTTCTGTCATCTTCAACTTATATAAATGCTACTTTTGATGTAAACGATTCATTTGAGGCTTCTTCTTATATTTACTTTCAAGCCATTTTCATAACAATTCAATATTTATTTCTTCAACCACCTTTTTTAGGACTTTGCCTCCCAAACTTAATTAACAGTATAAAGTTGTGCGCCTTTGACATAATCTCTTTCTTTTCTTATGCCTCCAAACTTTCTAGCAAATTTTCTTCTCCTTCCAACAATGGTACTCGTCCTTGTTAACAAGAAGCACCCTCATCTTCACCTTTTATAGAGTGAAATTGTTCGATTCATTAAATTTTTTAATTTTAAATTTGTGGGAAACATCTTGACAACAATATGCAAGTTTGCAAAGAGACCCTAGGCTTTGATACTAATCATATCTCTCATGCAACCCCATCAAAAATTACATCAATCTGTTCTTATTCTTCACTTCATTAATCTATTTTATTGCTTAACAATCACAATGTGGGTGAGGATATAACTCGACCAACTCATCCTATAACTTCTTCACTTTTATGC
>JANQBM010000002.1:38104274-38121830 GCA_025594535.1 Erythroxylum domingense
TGTTACGCACTACATATTCTTGATATTGATTATATTTCTATCTTTCAATAAAAATCGGAATGGTCGCTTACTATTCTTACCTTAATTGAAACCTGCATAGGCCTACCTCATGGAGATATCTATCACACATTGCGATGACTAAAAGTGGGGTGGAACAGACAACTTTTTTCTACTGTATGATCTTTCCTACTCAACGTCCATGATTATGAAGAGCACAAAGGACCACACTCAAAGTGTTGTTCATTTTGACCTCTTACTGCAATCTATTTATATGCCCACTTTACATGTTTTAGTTAGTGATCTTCATTCTTCACCATCCTGCCAAGCTTTATCCCCAGCTATGTTCCATAGGTTTATGTTTTAAAAAAATGAGAAAAGCCAAAGCTTTTGTTTATAATTATAAAAAAAGATTATTTAACTAATTTCATAGACCTTTTTCTTGTATGTGGCATCAATGCCTTTATTGTCTTTGGATTGACTGGCATCTTTCGGCAATTTCCTTGGATCTGAAGCAACCCATATGATCGCTTTGTATTTGCCTTTTTCTAGCTTCCTCAGTGAGAGTGGTAGACAGCAGAATCACGTAATCCCCATTTATAGTCGTTGTGACGGCTATAATGTATACACCAAAGTTAGCACGCGGTCATTGAATTTGTTTCCCGTTCAAATGTACTAGAAAATATTCGAAACCCAAAAAAAAGAAAATGATTGTAGGATTGCATTTGTCTGTCTAATTATAAGAAAATTAGACTAGCTCTGTTTGTCGTCATCATCACCGTTATCACACCGAGTTCGAATTCCGCATCAAGGCCTTACTCCTATATCTCGTATGTTAGCAACAATTCTTATTTGTAATGCTTTCATAGCGTTGCAGATCATAATGAAATTGCAAATCGCATACAGTTGGAACTTGTGGAAAGCTTTGTTTGACTACGCATAAAATTCAAGAGTCATGCTTCTTGCTTGTCAAAGTTGCTTTAAGATTCTGGACAAATCATAAGCTAAACAGGTCGTTTTCAAGGAGAAATTATTTTCCTCTTCAGTTGCTTTTCCCATTTGCTTTTGCCAAAAGCTGCAGAGTCTCGGCAAGAAGATTGTCCAATTGTTCTATAGCTACCCTTTAACGACTACTCCTTTCATTAATCCTAATGTAACCATACGGAACCTTAAGATGAGAACTTGACTGAAGCCAAAACGAGGTCTCAGAGAAGGAAATGGATCATCTATTATAGTTTGGATGAAGAAATATTTAAGAAAATAGCTAATAAAACCACATTAAACAAGGCATGAGAAACGCCATTGGGTTTATTTTCTTTCCAGGAATAATGCAACATCTTGATGTTGAAAGAAATAAACAATAGTCATATTCTCTACATGTTCGTTAGAGTATATTGCAACTATTTTTTTTGTACTTGTCATTTTATTTGGTTGAGAAGGTTGTTGAAAGAATTTCAATTAGAACAAATTAATTTTTCAAAGATCATTATTGATACTAAATAAGCATATTAATATTTTTACCATAAATTATATAATTCTTAAAGTTTAACCTAACATTGACAATTACTTCTTGTCGAATTTGTTGTTTCTCTTTTTTTTTATTGCTTACATCGAAGAGTGTAATGGGGCCTGAAGTCAACTAGTTAGGTCGGAGTTGACCATCCTTAGATCTAATTTTTGAAAAAATTAGGTTTCGACACGAAGCTCGACCCTTATAATTAGTTGTGAGCATATTAATTTTTTTTACTATAAATTATATAATTCTTAAAGTTTAGCCTAACATTGACAATTATTTGTTGTCGAACTTGCTGTTTCTTTTTTTTTTTAATTGCTTACATTGAAGAGTTATAGATAGAGATGACAATTATACCTAAAGTCAACTAGCTAAGTCGAGGTTGACCAGCCTCAAATCTAGTTTTTTTGAAAAAATTGAGTTTTGACCCGAAGCTCAATCTTTATAAGCAAATTCGATGCCATTTTTGCCTTTTAAAATTTTAAAAAATTTCAGACTAGGCCAAATCGCTCAAACTTTGGCCCATTGCCTCCAGCAACAAGAATTGCCCTAACCCGACCTAACTCATTACCATCCATTATTAAAGATAATTCTAGAGTCTTCATTTTAATGGATAAATGAAGATTTACATGATCTCTTCCTTCTCTATGTTACAAGGTTCAATAGTGAATATGATACTCTCGGAGCCAAAAACACGTATTATATTATATCTGCTGTCAAAGAATACTTAATTGAAGTTCCAATTAGCTCGACTAACATGTATAGAGATTGTTGAAACATATGCTACATAAATTTTAGTCCTATGATCAATCCCAAGATGACCTGTGCATGAGCTGGAGTTCTGGACTACATGTTAAAGCCCAGGAAACATAACATTAGGAGCCCGAACTTCTAATTGTTACATATCTCCTTATAACCAAGATATCATATGATGATTGAAATACAATCGTCTAATTCTCCTTATCAGTACAGTATAATTCTTGTTAATCACCATTACCAATGATCTATAATGTCGGAATGGTTTTGCTCAGTCTATAGTTAACTGTTTATGTTCAATTTGTTAAAACTGAACTCAGTATTGAGGGGCATAAAGATGGCAATCAGAAACTCAAATCATCCTTAAAATAGCAACCTTTAACGTTGTTCTGGTCAACCTCCAAAACCAAAGGACAGTATACAGCCATAGAATCTGAGACACTTGCACCAAGATCAGTTCTGAAATTCCGCTCTCTCACTTATAACCGTCCATCAAATTTAACTCCACTCCATGCTTCCACGTTCCAAACCCTCAAAGTTCTTCCCCTAATTCCCATTTTCACATTCTTCATTCCAAGCTAAAAGAAAACTCGACAACAGCTTAATTCGATGACATTACCTTCAATTGTTCATTCATACTTCTCATGACTTGTTATAACAATGGGAACAGAACTGCAAAGCCTGAAGAAGTTCCCGTCAATAAAACTGAGTGTAAGTCCTTCGTTCAATTCAATAAGAGAAGATGAATGTGTGGAGGAAGTGGACCACAGGTACACCAGCTTGAAAGACATCATAGTGAACTCGCCGTCGTGGAATTCACAGATATACGAGGGATGCGATTATTTCGACCCTTCAACGATTATGATCAGAAACCAATTGGTGAAGCATGCAGCCTCAGCATACGTACAATCAGCAACGATTCTAGCAAGCAGAAACCAGAACTGTTTCGTTAGATTCTGGGAGAGGCTAAGGAACAAGTTTTCATCTGTAACTTGCTGGCATGTATACTTGTGGAACCCTTTTCAGGGTTGCTTCCGGCGTGCATATTGCTCTATCGAATATGTGGTAGGCGCTGTTTTCAATAAGATGATTCGCGTGTAATGAAGTGAAGATGATGATGATGGTGTGTTGGGGTTTTCTTAGGTATATTATTTTACTTTCCATACCTTCGTTTTTGCCCCAAACGGAAGTCATTTGTTCCTGTTATTTCGCAGTGCTCCTGGTTTAAGTCTTCCTATCAAATACAATCTTGTGTTGTAACTATAGAAGCTGTATAACGTGTGTTTGGGACGATAGTTCTTTAGTTTGTTTATGATCACATAGTTCTAATCTCTGCTGTCATATAGCAATTTGGTATTTTTAGAAACTCACTCATTTGTAAAACAGAAATAGCTCACATAAGGTCTTAGGTTCGAGTCTCGACAGCAGCAATGTGAAAGTTTCATTCGATTGGTGGCGTGAAAGTTTCATTCGATTGGTGGCTCTTTCTATGCACCGAGCACGGGAGTTTTATCCAATATGGTGACTCCTTGTGTGCATCAAGCACTGGGCTCCCTCTCTAAGCAATTGAGTGAGATTGAACCGTGATTTATCCCTCCCCTCCATCACTCTGTCCGACCAGGGTGTGGGAGTGCCCAGAATGGATGATTCCACCTTTTGAGTGCACTGCAAGAAAGAGCTCGCATGAATTCACTAAGAGATAGATTAATTTTTTAACTTTAAATTCTTTAACGGAGGATAATTTTTTTCGGTCATACTTTAAATTCTTTAATTTTATTTCATCTTTGAATAATTTTACGATAATTTAATACCGATTAAAACATTTAAACCTTAAATTTCTTATCTTACCGATTTAAATTTTGATTCAGTTTTTAAAACATTAAAAAATATCTAAAGATTAAGATAGATAACCATGGGATTATGTATTCAAGCAAACAAAATTATCAATTATATATAAGTGGTCATTTGCCAAATTAGAGTGTCTGGTACTCAGTTAATTACACTTTTGCTTGGTAAAATGTTGAGATGAAGACCATTCTGTATCAATTTCTTTTTCTTTTGCTCCATTTGTGAGAAAGGCCAAAAGTGATTCAAAATCATGAAATTGGAAGAACAAAGCAAACTGGGTAGAGTGTGTTTGACCTAAATAATGACCAAGAGCGGCAGGACAGGAACCTGAAATACCTTTTCTTTTCATTAGTAAGGAATCCTAAGGCCAGAAGGCTGAGGTCCAATGCCAATCTGACAGCGTCACTGTCCCCCCAAAAGCAAGGCCTCCTAGGAACTGAAAACGACTAGCCTCTTCTGACATTCAAACGACGGCGTTTCAGTCGTTACTTGTCGGCCTGTCGGTTGCTGTTTTTAACCAAAGATTGATCGTAAATTGCCCCCTTTAAATTGCTTAGGCCATTCATATTCCAAAAAGGGTCAGTCCATTTCAGAGCTCTGTTTGCTTTTTAAAACATATAGTAAAATCAGATGGAATATATATCATGCTTGTTGATTCCTTTCATGTCGTCAGGTTTTCTGAAAGAAATTACAATGGCGTGACTATGGGAATCCTTTTCTGTTGGGATTGCTCTGAATTTCTGTACCATATGGGATTTCTTGGTCCCCACACTCTCTATGTGTGTTTGACTGAAGACCCAGGGGCCATGTTTATATATATAAGAAACGTATCTTTATATATCATTGTGCATTCTCAAGGCTTTCTCTCTAACTCTCTGGTAAATGACTATATGTGTTGATCTCTCTTGTTCCATGCTTTTCGGTTTGGTCTGACCCCTTCTTTTCTGATCTGGGTTCTTCATTAACTCTTCTTTTCATGCATATGATCAAACAAGTTCTCTCTTTCCCTGTATGCACGTCAAATTAAAGAAAGGGCATGCCTATAAAAGTTGACGATTAAGAGGGTAACAGTCCGTATATTTTGAGACCCAAATCGTCAGACTTTGCCGGGTATAGACTACAAACCTAACCTGTGCAGTGTATCCCATACAAAGTTCCGTTCTTTTGTTCAGGTTTGATAATATATATCCTTTTTCTCTTTTCATGTCTTGTATTGAATGTTAAATCTACACTTCTATTTGTACATCCCCCTAGCTCCTAGCTAGCTGGCTATATATGGAAGCTTGGTATTCTAGTATTCTTATCATTTCCTCTGGTCTTTCAGTCCTTTTAGCTTCATTTCACTCACATATGTATTCTTACAATTTCCTCAAATCTTCTGTGGTCTTACTGTCTGATAGATACAATTACAAAACATCACTGCGTCTGTGTCACTGTTTTGTTTGTTTCCTTCCCCTTACTACAAATTCCCACACACAATCTTCCATTTCTCTACTACCTGATTCTGTCTATGCTTTTGACTTACTTGCTGTTTTTCTAATATAAGACTTTAGACCTCTTCCAATACTGTTGGACACTTACTCTTCTTCCTTTTCTTTGAACACTCAACAGAAGTTGATCATTTTCGGAGAAAACATGCAGGTGGCGAAGAAATCATCAGGAGTTGGCATGTCAAGCGCTGTGGCAATCAACACCGAGCCTCCTACATCAACAATGAACCTCAAAAACCCCTATGAGATCGTGAGGCAGTTGGTTTCTGGCAATGCGGTGGTGGTGTTTAGCGTAAGTGGTTGTTGCATGTGCACCGTGGCCAAGCGCCTCCTCTTCAGCCTTGGCGTTGGTCCGACCGTCGTGGAGCTCGACCACCACTCTACTGGGCCAGACATTCAGGCACTCCTCTTCCAACTTGTGTCTGACGGTCAGCAGCCTGTACCTGCGGTGTTTGTGGGTGGAAAGTTTCTTGGTGGCATTGAGACTCTCATGGCCTGTCACATTAATGGCACCCTCGTCCCTTTGCTCAAAGATGCTGGTGCTCTTTGGCTCTGAGCCCGTTGACACTAAATTTAATACAATCAACTGCATGAACTTAGTTTTTACACATTGTACAGACCACTACTGCTGCTGCATGGTTGAAGGTGAAAAGAGCACTGAGACAAACTAATTTCTTGCTTGTTAGTTCCAAAGATCGGAAGTCTTTACTTTGAAGAAATGAAATCATTACAAACTTTATATACATTTTTTATTGATGTCTTGAAATTTCGTGATGATGTTTATGCGTATGTTGTGGAGGCTTCTTGCCGGTGATTATGGGGTAAGAGGTGATATGAAAAGCATCACATTCACATGCAAAAAACAATACAACACATACACGTCATTCTTCGGTATTATACGAACTGGACACTGATGGCATGAGAGAAACGGTAATTCTTGACCAACGAACCAACCTTTGAAGGAAAATAATGGCTAACTTGGAATTCAAGGATTCATTGTTAGAGATAAAACGAAAGGAGGGATCTTTTCAGTAGTTTTACTGTAAAGATCCCTTAATTCAGACAGTAATACTATTGTTAAGTGGATATAAAACAAAAGGAGGGATGTTTTCAGTTGAGAAAATGTAAAGCTTTGGTTTGGAAATATGAAAATGAAGGCACGTTAGGATCGATGATGCAAGTTGGGAGACAGAGACAGAGACAGGTCCTTCTCAGAACCTCGTCAGCATCAGTCAAAGTGAAAAAAGTTTTTCTACCCAAAAAAAAATTGGAAAAAGTTTAAATGTTTTGACCATATTAATGGTTTCTTTCCCTTCATCCCAACTCATGTTCCCTTTTTCTTCAATAGTTTAGGACTAGGCCTTTGGGGCCGTCCACTTGAATCAGACGTTCAAGAACCAACATACCAAGCAAAGATATATCAAGTAATCATATTTATGGAAATTTCAAATTAAGAAAACAAAGCCTCTTCTTCAACGGTTTCACATCGCCTCTTGTCTTTGATTGGCTTGCTTGTAACACCCATCGTTGACTTTTTGTTCTCAGTTTGCTTGAATCTACCGTTTTTAATGACTCACAGTTGGATTGGATAGCCCACGGTTTTATTACAAGAAGTTATAATGGAAATTATCGTTCTATGGATTTCATTACATTAGCCTATAAAGGAACCGTCTTGTGAATCAGTTTTGACGCTTTTCCATCTTCTTTGCTCTTAACGTCAAGCAAGTGTGTTTTCTCTCACTTTCTTGGCAACCAAATATATTTCTTTCTTAGGACTGCCCTGTTGGTAACTTTGTCCCGTTTGTTTTGCGATTTGTGATGGTGAACTCGGAATCGAAAAAGAAGGAGGAGAAGGAGGCTAAGAGTGAGAGATCAAAATGGGTGGGAATTGGAGCTGTTCTTGCCCTAATCATTGCTTTAGCTGTGGCTGTTTCGACTGGTAATCCTAGGGTCTCCCTGTTTGGATCGCTTAATCGGTCCTGTAATTGTACTCAGGTGTGATCTCTTTCGGATTATATTTGGCAATGTCGCGATGATTGAGATTAATGCTCTATGTTGGCTTTTGATTTTAGTAGTTTGGTAGTCTTTCTCTGTTGTCTCTAATGGGTTGGTTTATTTCCTGTAGAAGTATATCGGTACAGTGGAAGATTGTTGCTGCGATTATGAGACTGTTGACCGTTTAAATGAGCAAGTGTTGTATCCTTCTCTCCAGCAGCTTGTCAAGACTCCCTTTTTCCGATATTTCAAGGTTCGTTTGCTGTTACTATTCTGGAAAGGCTCTGGTTGGTTGTTAATGGACTGGATGAATGTTGAATTTGGGTACTGTTTGATTTATGTGATTTTTTTTTAACACTAACCAGATATTTAGTTGCTTTTAAGTTTTATCAATTGGTGAGCATTGCGTTGAGTATTCAATAAATCGTATAAACCGAGTGGTTGTGACTGTATTGATTGCATGCTTCAAGGAGAAATTTAGTATTTGTTCTGTTGTTCGACACAATGAGCAGAGTGATTTAAGCACTTGGGTTTTCAGGACTCAGTGCTCATAGATGGACGAAAACTGGATATTCTAGTGTGTATTTGGATTAGATTCTCATTTTCTGGTTACTTTTAAAATGTTTTCCAAATCATAGTTTTGGGGTTTTGGATTGAACCCAGTTTTTTCAGATTTTTCTGAGCATTCTTGACTATCTAACTATGGTAGGTTAAATTGTGGTGTGACTGCCCTTTCTGGCCTGACGATGGCATGTGCCGCTTGAGGGATTGCAGTGTTTGTGAGTGTCCAGAAAGTGAGTTCCCTGCGTCATTTAAGAAGGCCATCCACCATGGCCTTTCATCCGAAGATCTAGTTTGTCAAGAAGGAAAGCCACAAGCTGCTGTAGATCGTACCCTGGATAGAAAGGCTTTTAGGGAATGGACTGAAATAGATAATCCCTGGACACATGATGATGAGACTGATAATGGTGAATATCCTTTCTGTTCAAGTGTAATTGAATAACATAAATTATTGTTGTTATAATTTTTTTTAATGCTTTCATCCTCTTCAACTTTTTTGTTTTTGCACTGATACAGACTGCAGATATCAAATGATAATAACTTTAATTCCATCCTTATGCATTGCATGTTCACTTGAACAACTATCAGTTCTTTATCCAACATATTGCCTTTTGTTAATTTACAACCCTGTACTCCCAAAATTTTGACCGAAACACTAGTAAATGTTTCACTTTTGCAGCTGAATTGACATATGTGAATCTTCAATTGAATCCTGAACGCTATACTGGATATACCGGTTCATCAGCGAGAAGGATATGGGATGCTGTCTACTCTGAGAATTGTCCCAAATGTGAGTTCTTGTCTTCAATTGTCTTTTTCATTTTCTTTTTTTCTGATTCTTGTTGCTGCTATCTCACATTAAATCACAAAAACAAAGACAGACCAGCTGCTTTTATTTTGTTGAGAAAGCAAAAGCTGCTGCCATTCGTTAATTATACTAAAGTGTCAATCTTTGTGGATATTGTTTGAGTATTTAATTTTCATCCTTTCCTTCCTAGCAAGGTTGTATGATGCTAGTAGTCTTCTTATGTATTTAAAATGGAATGTTGCAGATCCATCTGAAGAGTTATGTCAAGAAGAAAGAATATTGTACAAATTGATATCTGGTCTTCACTCCTCTATTTCAATCCATATAGCAGCCGATTACTTACTTGATGAAGCTAAAAACATGGTATGATTTTGAATTTCTGCTTTTCAAGCTTTAAATTGTTGACCAGGGCCTTGCCAGACCACAATTACATTGGTATCTACTTTGTCCTTTGAACACTATGCTCTGGATCTCTCTTAGTTATTGGCTTAAACATACTCCGGGAGCTTTAAGAACTTTAAACTTGACATTCTGGAGTTACATTATATGTTGATGGTTTGGATTTTATGAATTCTATATATTTAACTAGAAGATGAGAACTTATGCCTGCTGATCTAGAACAAAGGTTGCCATGTAGGAGATTGTCGTACATGTGCTTTAACTTGTAAATGTACATCATGCATTACTTTTATAGTTTTTCTTCTTGTTGCAGTGGGGTCAACATTTGACTTTGATGTATGATCGGGTCACGAGGTATCCAGATCGTGTTAGAAACCTATACTTCACTTATCTCTTTGTTCTCCGAGCTGTAACAAAGGTGAGTAATGGAAATGCTGATCTTAAGTTACTAACTGATACACGTGCTCTTTCATTCCACAATGGCTATTGTCTTTTGCTGATGATATATTGTTTTTCCTGACATTATTTCCTCCCAAATGTCTAATATTTCATTTTAGGCAGCAGAATACTTGGAACAGGCTGATTATGATACAGGTAACCCTACCGAGGACCTGAGGACGGTGTCTTTGGTCAGACAATTACTCTATAATGAAGACCTTCAAACAGCATGCCCACTGCCATTTGATGAAGCTAAGTTGTGGAAAGGCCAACGGGGACCTGAACTGAAACAAAAGATTCAAGGGCAATTCCTGAATATTAGGTTGAAATTCCGTTTGCTGGTCTTTCTCCTAACTTCTTTTTAAATGTATTTAGGAACACCATTGTCAGATAAATGGTAAAATTTAATTTATCTCACTAGCAAGAAAAATGATGTAATGTTGCTAGCACATGATATTCAAGTAGACTTCAGGATGTTGCAAATTGTGACCAATTCCTTTTACGATTGCAGTGCATTGATGGACTGTGTTGGGTGTGAAAAGTGTCGACTTTGGGGAAAGCTCCAGATTCTTGGTCTTGGAACTGCTCTGAAAATCCTCTTCTCTGACAATGGACATCAGGACTTGGTTCAGAGTGTAAGTATATGCACTTAATGAAGTTCTATATAAGCTCTTTCTCGTTTTGATGGTGTGTACAGGTACTTTTTTTTGCTTTTTGGAGCATGAAATTTTTCTATAGTTATATTAGATTTGTAGGTTTAAATCTTCTGGTAATGCTGTCCATCCAGTATGTCTGGACGTGTCTGGTTGTCGTTGTATCCTTCCTGAAAACTTCTTTTTATTGGCTCTCAGCTGCAACTACAAAGGAACGAAGTAATTGCCCTTGTGAATCTGCTCAACCGACTATCCGAATCTGTCAAATTTGTTCATGAGAAGGGACCTACTGTTGAAATGATGATGGGAAAACAAAACGCTTCACCAACTGCTCTCGTTAATCTATGTCAGAGGGTGTGGACATCTTTATTCAATTCATAGTAAGCGGTTCCTTTCTTCTGTGGCTAAGCAGAACGGTTTGTTTTCATGTCATTGTACTGTTGTTTGCTGGCCTTATACTTTTGGTGATTGTGCTTTGTGTGCAGGTAGTTGTTGATGATTCGGACCTAGAGGTCAAATATACTTACCAAATATAGGATTAGGAACTCAGGTTTGCAATTTTGAGAAGTTAGAAGAATCACATACTGGAATACAAACGAAGTGAACCATTTGTTTTCCATTTTACAGAAGAAAGCTGCGAATTGTACTCACTATCAAGTACTTTCAGTTCCCAATTTGAGAGATAAAAGTTGGAAGCAATTCAATACCTTCCCTTTGAACTAATGCAATGTTTCTGGTCAATTTTGCTGTAGCAAGTTGGACTGTATGATGAATATGGAGATTGGAAATTCACTTTTAACAAGAAGGCAAAAGGAAAGAAAACAAGTGTGAACCATAAGAATCCGAATGCATGTTACTCCAATTATCATCTTTTCACTTCCTGCAATTATCTTATTACGACAAATCAAACATTTAGGCAGATCATATTTGAAGGACAGGAGCATGTTTATTGTCTCAATTGTAGTAAATGATCTTAGACGAGCGGTGGAGCATCGGAGATCGTTGCTTTGGTAAAGCAAAATAGAAAGTCAGACGAATTTGCTAGATTGAAAGCAATCAATCTGTCCCAGCACCACTTAAATAGTACTTAAAAAGTCTACGCAGAATAAAGATCACTGAACTACCAAACGTACTCGCTTGTCACTGTGCTAATGGCATGACACTGATGCATAATGTTCTTAGTAAATGCAATCAACCTGGAGGATGAGTCAACCTCAAAGTTTCTTGGCAACACGATCTCAAATCTCTCGTCTTTGGCCACTAGTTCTTCAAAAAGTTTTGCCATTTTTACATGGCTTTTTAGGAAGTTCCTTAGGTTTCGAACTCCATAACTCCTTAGCACAAGCCACAGCTTCATGGACCGAAACCTTCTGCTCAAGGCAATTTGCCAGTCTTTATAGTCCACAACTTTCTGTGAACTTGTAGCTTTGTTCTTCAAGACCTCAAGATCTGTTGAAAGTTACTTCCTTAGAGCATTTGGATCCTTTAACCATAGGCACCAACCGTCCAAATTTGTGAAGAACCATTTATGGGCATTGAGGCTAAATGAGTCTGCAGCCTCCACACCATCCATAAATTCTCTAAACTCTGGCCATATACAGGCACTTCCAGCATATGCCGCATCCACATGTACCCTCAGACCATAACAAGAAGCGATTTCACATGAGGCCACATCCACATGTTACCACAGACCATAACAAAAAGCGATTTCACATAATGGCCTCAGTGGATCTACTGCGATTTCACATAATGGCCTCAGTGGATCTATTGCTGTTGTAGAAGTCGTCCCTACAGTGAGACACAGAAATAAGGGGATCAATCTAGCTTTTATGTCTGAACTGTTAGACAAGCCTAAAAATCTGTTGTTTAAGTTTCTAAGTTTATTTTCTTATCATTAGAAAATAGTATAACATTATCTATATTTTTAAGTTAGAAAGTTGTTAGTAGTTGCTGAATATACGGGATCTTCTATATTCTATGTAAGAACCCTGCTCTATTTATTAAGCTAAGAAATAAAGCTTGTTATATCACCTGTATCTGGACGCCACTTATCATAGTCAATTTCTTCTTCACGACACTGTTGCTAGAAGCTACATCTTCTCCGATCATGTCCCACAGCCACAACACCCACAAGCCATCACATTAAACCAACAATATGGTATCAAAGCATTTTGTTTTGAGGGACCTGTGAGATGAGTGAAACCAAAATACAAACGTGATTTACAACATAAAATTATAACAAAAAATACAACCATCTTCAGGCAATGGAGATTGAAACATAACTATCTCAAAGTGTACTATCAATTTTTAATGGTAAAAACTATCAAGTTTGGACTGTTCGAATAAAAACTCATTTTGATGTTATAGATGTTTGGGAAGCCGTGGAGAAAGATTATAAAGTGCCTCCATTGCCAACAAATCCTACAATGACTCAAATCAAGATGCACAAAGAAAGTAAAAATAGGAAGTCTAAAGCTAAAGTCTGCTTGTTTTTTGTTATTTCAAACATCATATTCATAAGAATTATGAATCTAGAGTTGATAAAGAATATCTGGGATTATCTCAAAAAGGAATACCAAGGTAATAAAAGAACAAAGAACATGCAAATGCTCAACTTAATCAAAGAATTTGAAATGCTTAAGATGAAAGAGTCAGAAACCATTAAAGAATACTTTGTCGAGTTGCTCGGCATAATAAACAATGTAAGGTTATTAGGTAAGGATTTTTCTGATGAACGAATAGTGCAAAAAGTTTTTGTAACCTTAGTTGAAAAATATTATTATAAAAGTTCTACATTGGAAGAAGTTAAGGATCTATCAAGTATATCTTTGGCAGAATTAAGAATTGCACTACAGACACAAGAACAAAGGAAGATGATGAGTGAAGAAGGAACCACTTAAGGTGCTCTGCTACTAAAAGAAAAAAATTTAGGAGGAGACAAAAACAAGAATTTTAACAAAAATGACAACAACAACAGAAACAATAATGATTCATAACCACCATGCCCACATTGCAAAAAAATAAATCACCTACAAAGAACATCAAATGCAAAAAATGTGGACAAATTAGGCATACATATATAAGATTTATAAGTCATGAAATGAAGAAACAAAAGTAACAACGAGCATAAGCAATATCTAGAGGATGAATTATTTTGACGTTAAAGCTCAGTAGCTAGTAGCGTTAGACGTGCCTAAAAATCTACTATTTCAATTTCAAGTTTATCTTCTTATCATTAGAAAATAGTATAACGTTATCTATATTTTTAATTTAGAAAGTTGTTTATAGTTGGTGAATATACGGGATCTTCCGTATTCAATGTAAGACACCTGCCCTATTTATTGAGCTAAGAAATAAAGCTTGCCATATCACCTGCATCTGGACGCCACTTATCATAGTCACTTTCTTCTTCACGACACTGTTGTTAGAAGCTACATCTTCTCTGATCATGTCCCTCAGCCATAATAACCAAAACCACCACATTAAACCAACATGAACAAATAGCCGATCTTAACGAGTCCGATGAGAGGGCAAACGATGTAGCCATAGATGTCGCATTGGCTCGAGTATTCTCTGGTTGAATTCCAACAATTGATGTAGCTTTCTGCACTGCACAATGTGTTTGATCAGAACAATAAATAACTCATTTCCTGATCATCTCCCTCCCTACTTTGCAAAGCATTTGATCTCTTGCAGCAACAACGGTGCACAAAATGGCTTCACATGTAGTCCCATGTATGACCCCACCACCATTTCCAGAGAATAGAAAAGGAAGCTGAAGCATGTATCCAAGCCAATATGTTCGAGCTCCGTCGCAGTTGGAGACGATATCCAGTTGAATCCCACCACGTTAAATCCAGTGCTAAGCATTTCGCAGAGAAACCCCGTAATGTTGCCACTGGACGGGAAGTGAGCAAAGTAATTAGGACTCTGCCAATGAGTAAGTCCAGGAACTATATGTTCTTGCACATCACGAAGAATTCTTCCAATAGGTTTAGGAGCGTTGGGGGCAGATATTGGCAAGTGCCGACGAAGATGGCCTGGCTCAAATTGGCTACGAATAGGATATTTTTCAATATTTTGGTATTAGTCAGCAATGAAGTGTAGGAAAATAAACATAAGATCGAATTTAAGTGTAGTGGAATGAATTTAAATTTTTTTTCTACAGAATCAATTTTAACAAAATTTAATTGGGAACATATATCAAAGTTATACTAACTTATTTCGATTTTCTGTTGAATTTTTCCTCTCACCTTGAATTCATTAATCTACGAGCCGTTCAATCGTCTGACCTCTAATGATATCCATATATCTTTTCGGAGAAAACTCAAATCTAATTTGAGAGGAAAAATGTAAGAAGTGCTAGCTCCAAATTTTCTAATTTTTCCTTTTATATGAAAAATCATATTTTTCATGTCCTTGTATTTTATCAAAATTACAACTAAAGTTAAATTTTATTCATAATTACAAATTAGTTTTTATAAGATTAAATATCACATATTGATCCTTAAAGTTTCTAAAACTTCTCAATTAAATCCAACTTAATTTAAATTTCACTTTCTCATTTATAGACCTTTATGTGTGACCCATTAAGTTTCTAATATGTTAGTCATGATTACAAATTATAATTATAATTCATAATTAAAATTAGATAAGTTAAAACTTCTTTTAATTTATCTTTAATTCCCTAATTAAACAGTTTATAATCACAGATCATGATTGACGTCTAACAACATATCATGACCACCCAAATATTAGGAATGTCAAAGTGGTTTGATTTAATCTATCTATGCATGGCTATGATGTATAAATTAATCATTTCGTCATTTAATGTTCCAATTGGACTTAGAGTATGGAATTTGTGTCTACTCTAATTAATACAATCATGTTCATTATTGCTAATTAGTAAATGATTTATAATTGATATTTGGAAACAACTTTTCCAAATTTCAATTTACTTTAGCCAGAGATTCTCAAAATCATTACTAATCAAGAACAGTAGAATATTCTTCCTAATTACTTTAGGATAACGAATTCTTTATTGATTTACTCAACTATCTCCATATAATTTATACTATGTCCAATAACTACCGAATTGAACTACTCTAAGAGTAGAACATAAGTAATATCAAAACATAGTAATTCCTACATGAGATAACTTTGGTAATGTCAAGTCTAAGTATCAATTTTACAATCATCATAATGGGATAATCCACAGACACACAAGTAATTTTCCATTCGAGATTCTCATAATCGTGTCAGTTCAGTGAATTTATTCTCTAATAAGCACCCACATGTTTATTTAAGTGTCTCCATACTTTAATCTATGAGATCAATTATTTTCTTCATAAGAAAGAAACAAATATGTGCTAGTCTAACCGTTTCATTAATACTTTGTTTTGATAAAACTATGATTAGGAACATTTTAGAAATAATATAAAAAAATACAATTTGAATATCATAATTATAATCTCATTATAATTTTTAATTGTAAAATAATTATTTCATGAATTTTATCTTTATGATTTAATAATTAAATAATTAATAAAAATATAAAGATAAAGAATATTTTTTATTGAATAAAATATTATCATACAAATAAATTTAAAATCAATATAAATCGGTTGTAAGGGCATAAAAACCAACATGAAGTTGATGACCATATGACCTTGTCTTCTGAATTCCTCAGGGTCCATTGGATTCATGATTCGGGAGGAATTGTTTTGAGTTACAAGGTCAGCCTGGACGCTACACATATGCAAAGCTAAAGCGGTTGAGCCATGTGGCGTCCACCGATGGACTTAACCAAGAAGCATAATTCACAAAAATCTTGTTTACGTTGAGAAAGACAAATTTTTCATTCTAATTTGTAGTCTTGTTATTTTTAGTATCACTGTCTGTCGTTTAGTTCTTCTTATTATTATTAGATTTCTTGTTCTAATCTTCCTTGTTAATTTCTTTCTTTTTGAGTAGAGATCTAGATGAGATCAATCTTTTTATTGTTCTTAAAGTGGATATCATGTTGAATTTATAAAGGATCCATCTTCCTTAAAATATTATTTGTTAAAATCGGAAGTTAGCTATGTTGGATGGTTTATATTCTTCCCTATGTTTTTATTACTCTAAGCTAAAGGTAAGATTCTATGTTTTCTACACTTGAATTAAGGAGTTATTATGAGAGAGCAAAGGGTTGAGTTTGCGTGTGTGATCAATGTCAACTTCTTCGTTCTCTTCTCTGCCTATTTTTTGCTCTGTAGACTGGATAACATACACGAGGGACTTAGTGAAAATATCAACAACTTAATCAAAAGACTTGAGAAACTTCAAGTTACACTCTCGAAATGAAACCTTTAGTTGATATGCTTGCTCCTGTCGTGAAACAATGGATTCTTTGCTAAGGGTTGAGAAAACTTGTTGTCAATCATAAGCTTTATTGCTTCAATTTACTCTTAATCAAACTTTTTCAACAGTTCTCAACCAAATAACATGATAAATATAAGAGATGGCTGTAACATACTTTATATATTTATAAAATCAAAATACTCATAACTTAATTGAAAAACTACTATAATGAAAGTTTAAAGGTATTTAATTATTGAAAGTGTGCCAAATTTGCTTATTGATGGTTTTGTAAGAGGAACATAATAAATTCATTATCATCATCATCGAGTATTATGCATCTAAGTAATAGATGCGACTATTTTTAAATATCAATCATAACTTTTTTTATCATCCCAAAATTAGTCTATTTTCAATTTTGACAACGGAAAACTAAACATACCAATCGGTCATAATTAATATCTAGGGTTTATCCCTTCTCTAACTTGTTTGTAGAAAATCATTTATATGTTTATATTAAAATTCAGGGAATAAGTACACCCTTGAATATGTATATTCATAGGTCCAAATCAGGTGTGAACGCTTGAATATGTGTATTCTTAGCTTCAAAACAAGTGTGAACTCTTCACCTTCGTTTCTGTTTCTTACCCTTTGACTGAAACCCTTGAATAGTAGACAAGAATGATCGCAACAGGACATGATATACCAAGCTTTTTTTTATTACTTGAGAATGAAAAATCAAAGATTGGAGAGTACTTT
>JANQBM010000002.1:38145095-38166048 GCA_025594535.1 Erythroxylum domingense
AGAATCTGTAACAAAAGAGCAAGATTTATCTTTCTTTTCCCCAGTCATTTATGATTTAAGTTTATGTCATCTAAATTTATATTTTTGTAGCGTATATCCCTAAGAATCTGTTGTAGTGACATCATTCATCAAAAATAAAATAAAAAAGTAGTGCACAGTGTTTAGATGATAAATAGCTCACCTAACATATCTTCATCTTTCTTGGATGGCAGTCCATCGCACCTTTGAGCTGCCCCCCATTGCATCCTATAGCAGGTGTTGTGTTCAATGACTGGCACCTGGCTCCAATCTCCTCTCAATCGAGGATTCAAATGTAAAATCTTTGGTGGATCCTCCCCTTCAACTGACTTCAATCCTTGCAGTTCAATCATAAATTGTGAAACGAAAACATTGCCATTACCTTTCCTTAGCTTTTCCAGCTGAGGCACATATTCCCGATGAGCAAGGTGCGGTGTTCCAACTATAGTTATAGAAGATCCAGCAGCTAAACCACAAGGAAGGAACATCATTTTATCACCATCAGCCAACTCCTCCCCACTAATCGATACCCACGAAGGACATGACTCAGACTTCCCTTCATATACAGAAGTTTGTTCTGCATCCTTCACGTCATACTTCTCCATTTCCTCCCAAGCCTTTAGTCCCAGCAACCATGCCTCGTTTGCCATTCTTTCAAGCACTGAAAAGTCCCTCGTTCTATTCCTTCGCTTCTTAATTTCTCTGGTTATACGACCATAATGGTTCTGGAATGGCTTAATAGTTTTAGGCCGTCTTTTTTCTACCAACGGTTCCTTACTGGGCATCATGGGTGCATCTTGATTTTGGTTATCCTCTAATTTCCGATGGAACACATCCTTGTAAACAGAACCCAAAATTGGCTTGTTTATGTCTGCATCTTCAAAATCACTAACTGTATTCGCATCCAACCCAATGTAACTATCATCTCCACTCAACAATGCAGCAATCTCCAATAAATGCCGAAACTTGAATCCTAGAAAGACCAGGTATAATGCTGCAACAGCTACTAACAAATGTGATAGCTTGAACCTCCTAGGACTATAGGGTTCACCTTTTACCCTCTTCATCATGCAAAAACCCAGAAAAACAAACAAAAGAACTTAATAACACTCGAAATCCTCTTCTCTTAGACCCTTTTTTCTCTAATTGATCAAAGAACACTAATCCAGCTAAAAGAAAAGCAAAGCCTTCAAAAAAAAAATCCCAAATCTTCAAAAAGAAACCATCTTAAACTATAAACGCAGAATCAATATAATCCACAAGATCTCGACCATCAAACGTACTTCAAATTCCAGAAAAGAAAACCGAAGCTACAGGTAGAAATGTAGATCAGAATCACAGAAAGAGCGCCAAAACCACGATGATTTTCAAGAATTACCAACTATCTCAATCGAACACCGCAACCTCCAAAAACCCCAAAAATTTCAACATTTAGCCAAACATTATCACAGAAGGAGATTGACCAACCGATCAAAGCAGACCCAGAGAAAAGAAAATGTGAACTTGGTCAGATAATTTGAAAGAAAATGGAACAGACACTTTGATACTGAGGTGAGAGAAATGAGACAAATGTGATGGCACTGTAAATCTAAAAGTGAAACTGAAATTGAGTTAAAGTTATTTTCAATAAATAGTGTTCTAACTTCTAATTATAAATATAAAAAAAACAAATTGTTTGATTTCTTACCACAAGTACCAGTCTTTACTTTGCTAGATTATCTAATTGTCCTTGGCTTTTAGATTTTCAGGTTGTTAGTAAATCATTCTATTGGTGATGGAACTTAACCATATTCCGATTCACTCTAAATTTAATCCTTTCTAACTACCTCAAACAGCATTTTTGTAAGAATTGTGATCGATGATCTTTTCTTTCTACCCTTATAAATTGAAAAGTCTTGTGCACAGAATCCATCAACTCTTAATTAACACCAAAAAACCTTTCTTTCTTGCATTAAATAGCTCAACTATTATGATATTATAATATCAAAACTATTTTTTTAATATAATAAAAGTTGTTGTAAAGGTTTTGTTTTTGAATTTGATATTTTATCTATCGCTATCATGAATTTTATATTTTATACATAATGTATATTTAATCTTAGATGTTAAATGTATTGTAAATGAATAGAAGATAAACTGACGCTGTCGTAGGATGAATGAATCGATATGCAAGTTGCGACCCTTATTTAGAATGTTTAAGCTGGGTCAGGCCTTGGTTTAAATCATGTTCACCTGACTTTCAACTCGACCCAACATACTCTCTATCTCCAAAAAGGAAATAAATTTGCATGTCACGTATAATGTGTCCTAATTCAACAGATAAGAATGAACTTGCAAATATACTGTTATGGATAATCACTTTCGACTATCAGCCACTATGCATACCTGCTTCATCGGACTCTCTATTTCAACCGTGGAGGTAAACTATGTATGCATGAATTAGCTTCAACTTGTTTATGTTCTTATCCATTACGCTTCAAATCTTAAAATTGTTCGTGTATATCAGCAAGTTGACGATGTGTATGTATCTTCGTTTATGTAATTACAGAACTAATCTTTAGATGGGAGTAGAAGTACATTGTTTATTACCATTTTTTGCAAGCAGATGGCAGACATGGATGAGGCCTTGGCAATTTTTACAAACCCACTAGATTATTTTCAGGCTAAACCCAAGAAGCCAGGTTATATAAATGCTGAGGGGCAATGGAAGACTCTAATGGATTTTGGAGGTGAGAACTGAGAATTAAGCTCGAGGGCTTATGTTATTCTCTCAGAAACAAAGACTTTTTACAAAGCCCCTCTAAGGTAGTTGCAATGAAGCAAGTGAATCTTGAAGTCCTTAGAATCCAAAAACATACTAAAGGTTAGAACTTGGAAGCATTTTTTTGTTTGTTTGTTGGGTTAGCTGGGAATGGGATGTTTTAGTGAGTTAAAGGAGCCTGTCACTTGCATCAAAAGTTGCCATTTTTGTAGGTGAGATTGGATCCACCTAACACTGCACATGTATTGTTGTAGGATCTACCTATCAACAGATAAGGATACAGGACCTGGATACCACTCAACGATAACAAATACAAAATGTTTACTTAATGTTTACATCCTTATTAAGCTTACTAACCAAAGAAAAACATATATTATATTTTCTGGTATGGTTTCTAGAACTACAACTATCTTTTTAGTTCAGAAGCGATCAGAATTGCACGAGTGATGGTGTCTCACAACATTGAAAATTGTGTGTATGAGCTTTCTAGGCATGTGTCTTCTGTCCTATGCTAAAAGGGGTACTTTGCTATATTTGTGTTGAAGTACGCTAATTGAGAGAGGATAATGTTCGGCCACTTCTCAACATAAGCCTATCTAGGCATAGGCTGTGGGCTGGACCTAACTTTTACTAGTTTGGAATTGTTTGTTTCACTTCCAACTCTCTCATTCTTTCCATTTCAATAAATGGTTATGGTTGATAAGAGTCAAGTGGACACCACAACTCTGCCAGAATCTCAGCTTTTATGCGTTTGATAAATGTTCTCCAAGTTTGGTGTTAGATATGGCTTTTTAAAGTTCCTGTGTAGAAAAAACGATTGGTTCTGGTTGGCTACAGCTCTGTCAGAATCTGGACTTATAGGCATTTGATAGATGTTTGAGAATTAAAACTCTTATGATTTTATGTCCAACGTTCATCTCTATGATATATTTATTATACAGTTCTTGACTACACGGCTTTGAAATCCCAAGAATCCAGACTTGTTTCTATTCTTTCAAGGCAAAGAATCAGAATTAACAACCATACCACACCATACAATACCACTTTATTATGATTTATTGTTCCATCTTTTTTCCACAATTGACCCACTTTAGGCTCGCCTCTCCTCTATTCGTATCATTACTAAAAACATGGGTCCAAGTAAGGGGGCATAATTAGGAGTTTTGATACCTTTGAATGAAAGGTTGTAGCAAAGGGCTTGAAGAATCCCATGCAGAGAGAGAGAGATATGACCGAGGCAAGACAATCCCTGCTTTGGTTCTTTGAGTCAGATTTTGCTTATGTAAGCAGATATAGCCTTTATCCTTCATTTGAAAATTATGGCACATTTTGCCCTTTTGGCCCTAGTGCCTTCCACAGCACATACATTTAAGTATGTGTTTAGACCACAATTGTCCCCTCTACCCATCCCATCTGCCTTAATTTATTCCTCTATTCCCTACACTATCCATCTCCATCTCATAACTTTCCAAGAACTCTAAAGTGTTTTTTTTTTCTTTGTTTATTTCCATATCTCCTTCTTAATCTGCCAATTCACTATTATCTTCCCATTCTATAGTGTAATATTAAAATAACAATGGCAATAAGAAAAACTCAAGATCTCAGGTTATATCAATTCAGCCATACCTCTTTGCACCTGAATATTTTCCTGGAATGTGGTCCCCTTCTCAGTAGTGTACAGATTCTTGCTTGGACTTTTGAACATATTATAATCCATCATTAAGTAATCTGCCTTGTGCCTCATTTAATTAATCCAGTTTTAAAAATTCCAAATCTAGTATCGAGGGATGGAGATTGAGATGATCTTTGACCATATAATTAATGTGATCAACATTGGATATTCTAAGGTCAACCACCCACATTTGGTGGTTCAAATTTTGCCTAATCATACAAAATTGGCAGATTGAATCATGTCTTACCAGGGAAAATCCCTCTCAGAATGCTTTTCCTTCTGGTTATCATCATTTCCCTAGGACCAATGGAATGGAATGATCTAACTACTATGGATGTACGTTACATTTCAGTGAACATACGCACAAAAACATAGAAATTGTCAAATACAATTCTCTGTGTCGTGATCGTGAGGGTATGCTACGTTCCGCTTACACTATCCACAGAGAAAATTGATGGTTAAACCTGAGTGTGATTTGACTAAGCAATTAAATTATTTTAGTTACGATGGTAGATAACAAGTTAAACAGCTTGCATGAATAGTGCAAGAGGGACAATGTGAGAAAAAGGCTAATAATGAATGATAAGCTAGAGATTTGACTTGAACAATGAGCATATAGCGAAATAAGGCTGTTCTTTTTGCGACTTACCCTAGATGATATAGAAATGATTGCAGGACATGGTCACCAAACAGCAGAATTAGAAACAAACATGCTCTAATAAGTTCTAGTTTCTGTTGTAGTCTCTCTCTCTGTCACCCAATACATGATCAAGAATATATGAAAGAAAGAGGTTGCTGCTATGTTTTCTTGCTTTGCCCCCACTTACAAGATAACCACACACACAAAAAAAAAAAAAGGTACACACAAACACACGGTCAACTTGTGTTGGATTCTATGTTTGTGTCTCCTCCTGCACTCTTACGCCCTCCTTAAATGAAGTTCAAATGTGGGAGACCGCTCTTGTCTTAACCCTTAATACCCTTTTCATTATCGTTATCTTCTAACCTCTTTCTCTGTCATCAGTTAATCATTATCTCTTTAGACAATAACATGATTAGCCAACGGGCCACACTAATCATCTAATTGAGTAGGTGTCACCTTGTCCTAAACGTGTTTGCTTCTTCCTTTTTGTTCAATCTTAGTTGTTGCGGAATATGGGTTCAAGCGTGACTTTCAGTGTTTGGGATGAAGGGTTTATATATGTGAGTAGTAGTACCATCTATAACTAATTACCTGTTTAGCGCCCCACATATATGTATTTAATATATATGTGTGTACAGTTAGTCAATTAATGGCATGCAGACCATAATGCATGCCTTGATTATCACTTGATAATTACCAAAGCTGCATCCGTTTTATTACAACGTAGATTCTAAGCAGCCTGTTATATGTATTTACGGTGGCTTGTTCTATTTTATCTCTCGTGTCCTTTTCATTACTTGACTTGGTTTAAACGGCTATTAAGTTGAATTAAAAAAAAACGAAGAAGGTATTTTCAGTTATGAGTTATCCCTACAGGTACATGGAAAGAATCATACAAGAGGAGTACAGCTTAGAGAAGCAAGCAAGTTGAGGCGCGTGGGGGAAACGAGGGGCTTGAAGTCGAGTGGGACAAGATAGGAAAAATGCAAAATTTGATGGGACCCACAAATCTTAGAGCTGAGTTGTTGCTGCTTTTTCTCGTTCAACCAACCGAAATGAGAAAAGGATGTAAACAGTGATCGAGTGAGAGAAACATCTCTGACTCTGACTCTGACTCTGACTCTCTAAGTTGCCTAATTTTTTTAAATAAGTTGAATTCCAATAAAATAAAACTCAGGCGATTTCATTAAGCTTATATAAATATATATATATATATATATATATAATAATTATTTTAAAAAGATAAGGATTTGTAATATGCTTACGTGAGTGTGACCCTTCTCATTCTCCACCCAGGAGTAGACACTCACACTAGTACCCCTCCTTTTTCTTTTATTATGATTGACAGAATTATTATTCACTTTTCTGGGTGTGTATTATTGGGTTAGTGGACATTTCATTTGCCATCCATTTTCCCATTTTCAACATGAATGCCATGGTCGGTGTTTAAATACTTAACATGGCTAGATTCATGTATACATATCCTTGCCGACTTCCTTAAACTCCTTATTTATTTGTCTTGTTTGACTTATCGACAGCTATATTAGATGTTTAGCTTTCCTTTTTCTTCTTCTTCTTCTTCTTTCTGCGTGTATGTATGTACCCTTAATTTGCGTAAGTGTTATGCATAATAATTTCCAAAAGATTTAAGCAAACGGAGCTATGTGTTATAGATACCTCAACTTTCAACACCTTGCATGGTGGAGACTGTATATTCCTTCTCCAAGGTATTCAACACCTTAAAAGTGAGATAGTTAAACATCAATCCATGTAAAAAAAAAAGAAAAAGGAACCTTGAAATTAGTACTACTTCCTTTTTCCTAGTGTTGTCAAATTAAACCTAGTGTCTTAGTGGACTGAACAAGGTTCTCTCTTCTTTTGATAGGTTGATTATGCGCTCTTTCTAAGCCTAGGTCTAGTTACGCACTCATGCTAATTAAAGCAGGAATATTGCCAATTTTCTAGGCGATCATATTTTCTTATTTGCATGCTGCCATGCTCTTCCTACATAGGTCGTCTAAAGCCATAGATACCAACTGAAGCTTACCTGTTCCATCGCCCCCCTCAACTTTAATTAGATGCCAAGTTCAAGTTGCTACTTGCTAGTTACGATAATATATCACCGTTGATGCTATGTAATACTTGTCATCATTATTGTATACTAAATGCGCCAAGCAAACTAAATTTGCATCTTGACCCTCTTTTCTTAAGATTTGTCTTGGTTTACGCAACAAGAATTTCCTTAATCATGAATACTTTAGATTAACATAATTATTATATACCATCGGGAAATTATGAGCATTTGATAAAAAGATTACTTTGGATAAACTTTGATAGTAAGTGGCACGACACAACATAGATTAATGAGTGGGTCATTTTTTAATTTTAGAAATTATAAATGACGGTGCCTAATTGTATAATTTATTTAATATTATTTGTATTTATTTCAAGATGTTAACTAAATAATTAGGTGGATATATATATATATATATATATATATATATATATAAGATTTCAATACATGATCGACATAAAGTTTGATATATACACGTCATTCTGAATTTAGACAGACAACTTGGCTGAAGACTAGGTTATGAAACACAACTCTAATAAATTGGGATTTGGTGTAAGAGTAACTGTAGCTTAAGGTCCGGTGCAAGTTCATTGAACTCCTCCTACATGTACTTGCATTGAACTTATTAAATCCTCGAATATAATGTTTTTCTAATTTGTTTGGCACATAATTTTCCAAATAGAATACCCAATCTTGGGACTAACGTGCATGTAATAATTGAACACACTTAGAAGTGAAGTATTGAAAATGAAGATGAGGACGAAGGACAGGCCACGTTGAGTTCTAGGAAAATGTGTAGTTGGGATCAACAATATCGTCCACAGAGTTTCCAAATATGCATGAGACACACTGCTTTGGCATTTCAACCCAAGCTGGAATGATGTGATCTTGATTTGTAGTCGAAAAAAAAGGGGATAGATTTAAAAGGCATCTCTTATCCCTTCTTCTAATATGCACCAAACCAATAAACAAGCATGTGATATAGCAAATGTTTCCAAATTAATTTAGCTTACAATTATCTTGGAAGCTCATTGGTAGGTTTGTACTTCATTCCTACATGGATCATATGATTAATTCGGTATTGAAATAATAAATAATTAAATATAATTTTGCTTTTTTTAAGACTAGGCTCTAGATTTGCGGGCTTCCCATGTCTTCTTCACTTTTTCACTTTCAACTTGTCTATTTACATTTAGATAGGGAGGGAGGTAATTTATTACGTGCGACGCTTCTCACCGTACAGTCCGACAATGACCAATAAAAAAGGCGAACAGTGGTCATGTCAAGTCCCATCATGGTCTTACGCGTCCCACATTTCCTTAACCAATGGCTAGGATTCGTCCTTTTTTTTGCTTTTCGTCTGTTCTTTAGGAGATAATATCTGGGTACTGTCCGTAGAATTGAAAAGATTCGGTGATGTCACGTTCCTCTCTTTTCTTTTGCGATAGTTCCCCAGGAGAATCTCATATTAACAGTATTGACCCAGCTGGAGCTGGCGATTGAAGAAAAATCCTATGCAATCATCATTCATGCGACCTCTGTCTTGTTCCACACCGGATAGAAAGAATAACATAACATGACTTAAGTTGTTTTAGATTTTCAATTACAAGGTTTACATCGCTAAATGCTATTATGTATTATCACACAAACTTCTTATATTCCATAGAAATTGTGTATAAAGCTCAAATACTTTGTATTTTTTGCTTAAAAGTCAAATGACTCATGATGAAAGTTATGAAATTTTCTTTGTTTTGTATATCTTTGACAAAAAAGATGATCCTTTTTACGTAAATGATGGCTTCCAAAAAGCAAATTGCTACGCGCCATACAAAAAGACTTGTATGGGAAGTATATAAATTCCTTTTACGTATTCAAGATGCTATTGTTCAATATATAAATAACAAAAAGAGGTAGATATCTATCCATTTGATTGCGTGTTTAGGAATGATAGGCCTAATGGTATGAATTAAGTTTCGAAAACATGTAGACTCTCCAGTGATATATGCGTATATCTTGTGTAAAATATTTATTTCTGGAAAAAGAAAAAAGAGGGAGTACTGGCGAAATGTTCTTGCGGATGGCCCCCTACATGGATGTGATACTTCACCAATTTGAATGAGTGGACCCCTTGTTTCTTAACTAAGAGTAGTATACATTTTCGCAGTGGGGTATTCTCAAGTCGGACAAGAGTTGTAGGACTTTGCTGGACCTAAAGACCCTTTGGATCTCACTTATTATCACCTTTATTTCTTCAACTCCATCCATCTATCTCATCCCATGCCGTCCCACTCTGTTAGTTTTTCTTCTTCCTGCATTCAAAGTGTAAACACTCTTAGCAAAATATTCTTAATTCTAGTCAAGGAGAAATAGACTTATAATATTGAACCATATATGATGATATTATAACTGCTGCTTGGCAGACAGGCTGATGAAATCTTAAAGACCATGTATGATACCACCGAATTACAACTTTGATCGAAAACCATGCGATAAATGGCAACAAAATCTCATCGAAGAAGATGAGCAGGGAAAGGCTGATGGTCCTATACCTTCAGAACGGTACGTGTTGGGACTCTGGGGGATGGCCCATAACGAAAGTACATGACAGTCATACTCACTCCTCCTAAGTCCTACCACCCCCTCCGCTCCATCTGCACAGTACCTTCAATCATTTAATGTGAAAACTGAAAACACATTTCTTTCTCAAAGAATTTGGTAAGAAATAGTAACCATTTTACTAACGAAGACTTTGCCAGTGGAACGCAAAATTAAAAATTAAAAATAATAATAATAAGAAGAAGATAAAGACATTCTTAGAAAGAGGATAGCTGAGTAAATCTTCCTAACTTTGAGGGTAAGATGTCCCCCTTCCTGAATTGTCTGAAATGAACATGAAAAAGTCACAGTTAAAGCGAAGAAAAAAAAACATCAAACAATTACTCACTGTGTCCCTCTCTGACAAATATCTGACACACTTCTCTTTCTCTCTCTATCTCTAGACATAGAAACACTCGCGAGCACTCTTTTTCTCCACAGTGCTGGCTTTGCCTTTTCTCCTGGGTATATATAAATTTGACAGCCAAAAGTAATGGTGCTTCTGTATTCATTGATTGAGCCATATCAGAGCTAGAAAAGCAGATTGGGAGAGTTAAAAAGTAGTGGACGTGATACTGTAGTTTCAGTACCTATCACCACCACCAAAAACACTGTTTCCATTACTGGAAACAACCGCCCAAACGAAAAAAATCCTTTCCGTGTAAAACAAATGTGTCGTTATGTAGCTGTGATTACTTATTTATCGGTTGAGATCTTAGTACGTGCATAAAATTGTTGACTTTGCATGTCCGTGTACCTTCAATGCGCTCTGAGAATGATTTGTACCTGTCAGTTGGCTTACAAATTCTGATTTTTTAAGGTTTCTGGTGTAATAAGATCTGGGTTTTTGGGGGGATTGATGGTGAAGCAGTATTTGGTGACTCCCGAGTGAGATCTAGTGTTGGCTTGTGCATTCAGCTTCGGGGTTTTCTGTTACGGGTTTTCTTCCTTGAGTTTTGTGGTGAAGTAATCAACCAAAGGCTGGTTTACTTTGTTGAGAGCTACAAGCTGAGTGGTTCTTAGTTTCGTAGCTAAAATGCCGGATTTCACTTAGTGATATGTCGCATGAGTGTTTTGAGGCTGATGATTGAAGAACTTGGGGGTTGTGGGCGAAGAGGATAGCAAACGGATGAGGCTGAAATCGATCGTGTTTTGTAGCAAAACCGGCTTCGGTTGAAAATTCAAGAAGTGGGTTTCTTGTGGGTTCTCTATGGTATTAGCTTTATGGTGACGTTTCATTGGATGCGATCTCTTTCTCTTGTGATTGGTGAATAGTTGAAAATTTTGAATCCTGGTTGGACTTTGAAGCGGAAGGACAAAGATTGAGGCATGGTATTGCGTAGAGAGCAGGGGGTTAGTGGAAGAACTGTTGAGTGGTTTTGTTGGTGATCTGGTATTTAATTTTTACGGTTAAGGGTGGTTTTGGATCATCCGGTGGTGAATATAATATCGATTGAAGATTTTCTTAGTCTTGTGTTAGAATGAGGCTCTCTTCAGCTGGTTTTAGTCCACAAACCCAGGAAGGTGTGTATTAGTTTGCTTGCAGATTTCTGGACTTCATTACTTTTGGTGTGACTCTCTCATACACGCTCAAACTCACACTCACACACTCACCGACCTGTGAACGGACACATATTGTTCGTCTCTTTCTTAAGGGAATGGACGGTGTTTTTGGTGAATTGACAGTAAAGATTATACAGAAATGAACGATAGAAATCGAGATCTTGAAATGCATGACTGGAGTGGCAGATAATTTATATGTCTAATTCTGCTTTTCAATGTCTGATATCTTTTGTTTGCTTCTGAATTTTAGGTAATCTTTAGAGAGCTTAATTGGTAGACAACTTTCCCTTTTTTTGATTTGGCGTTTTCTCGGTCTACTTAGTGATCAAGCTTACAAATTCCGGAGTTTTATAATTTCCTTTTGAATTAAAAGAATATATTAGCGTCAATTATCAAGCACTTTGGAACAAATATTGTTCTTCATGGGATCTTTACTCTGCCTTTAATGAAATCTCCAGGGGAGCAGAGGGTGTTGAATTCCGAACTTTGGCATGCATGTGCTGGTCCACTTGTTTCTCTACCTGCAGTTGGGAGCCGCGTCGTTTATTTCCCTCAAGGTCACAGTGAGCAGGTTAGTATTATGTCCGACATAGCCTGCCTTTGCTGTATTATGAAGATTGCTTTTGATTTGCAATTGTATCTCTTAATTGTCTTTGCATGACCTCTTTAATTTTTTTTCCCCATACAATTTTCTTGTTGATCATTGTCGGTGAATTTTGAAGTGACTGTTTTTCGTGTGTGTGTGTTCTTCGTTTCCTCCACTCCACTTCTCATTTTAATCCATCCACTTCTCATTTTAATCCATCCACAAATTTTATCTTTTTCGGTGGCTATCTTACTGTTATTTCAACCTTATATCTGTGCTGATGTATGCAGGTTGCTGCTTCAACTAATAGGGAAGTCGATGCCCATATTCCAAATTATCCTAGTTTACCCCCACAACTTATCTGCCAGCTTCACAATGTAACCATGCATGTAAGAATTGTTTGGTTGTTTCCAGATCTACATTTTCCTTTTGCTTCCTACGTTAAGGCTTATTATTCATCTCAATTTCAGGCAGATGTTGAAACAGATGAAGTATATGCGCAGATGACTTTGCAGCCATTGAGTCCGGTATATGTCTGTCCTTTCTGATTCTGTTCATAGAAACTTGTCTAGATGTCATCACATGTTAAAATGACTCCATCCTGCAGCAAGAGCAAAAGGACGCATATCTTCCAGCAGAATTGGGCACCCCGAGCAAGCAGCCAACCAATTACTTCTGTAAAACTTTGACTGCAAGTGACACTAGTACTCATGGAGGATTTTCTGTCCCCCGCCGGGCAGCTGAAAAAGTGTTTCCTCCATTGGTAAATGTTCCACATGTCTAGTGACATTTTGACATTTCTTTGGTTGTAGTCTTGTGGGTAATTTCTAATGTTTCCTATTCAATTTCAGGACTTCTCCCTGCAGCCTCCTGCTCAAGAGTTAATTGCTAGAGACTTGCATGATAATGAATGGAAATTTAGACATATTTTCCGTGGTGAGTTGTATTTTCATTTTAGAATTTAGCAGACATATGGGTAGTTTGAAGAATTTTAGCTCATAAAAAATGAATTCCAAGATAGGGACTAACAAGTAAAATACCTAATTGGACTTTTTTTGGTCGTGGTTATTGGTGACATCCATTTACTTTCTATTCATGCGGTGGGTTTTCTTTCCATTTCCATCTTTTGCACAGAATTCATAATGCATTTATTTGTTAACTTCATTTACATTTCCTATGTATATGCATTTCTTATTGAGAATTTCTTGTCATCAATACTGGTTAGTTTGCATCCATTTGACACCGGAGAGGTTCATGTCTCACATAACTGAAGTAAGTGGTAGAAATCAAGTTAGCAGCTGTCCAACTGTAAAGTATTGACTTTAAACTATAAAGTGAACATTGAAGTTAAGCTTCTTGGTTAGATTGCTGGAATTGATCATCATTTTCATGATATATTATTTCATGAGGTGTAGAAGATAAAGTGTTTATCCATCAAGTGTTAAACTCTCATCAGTTAATGAATTTTCTTCATCCAGGGCAGCCAAAGAGACACCTTCTTACAACAGGGTGGAGTGTTTTTGTGAGTGCGAAAAGACTTGTCGCCGGGGATTCTGTGCTTTTTATATGGTGGGTTTGCTGATAACTTACCTGACCTATGATTTTCGCCTCTTAAACTTTTTCCTTTGCATCACCATAAAAGTAAAAATTTTTAATAATTTATGCTCTATTTACCTGTATGGTGTCTCGGATGACTGCAAAAATGAGTGTTTGACGGAGTAAATGTCAGTACCATTGAGTACGATTGATATAAAAATGGGTTTTTTCCTACCTTCTAAAGAGAACCTCTATATTGCATGTTTGACGTTTTTCTGATGAATGGATGAAGTCTCAGACCCGTGTGTGCCTAATTACAAAGTATTAGGGTTTTAGAACTTCCAGACATGATTTATTATGAACAATAACATTTTGTCTATAAGCTTACAGATGCTGTTGTGATGTTAGGAATGAAAAAAATCAACTGCTTCTTGGAATTCGGCGTGCAAACCGTCCTCAAACTGTGATGCCTTCATCAGTGCTGTCAAGTGATAGCATGCACTTGGGGCTTCTTGCTGCAGCAGCGCACGCGGCTGCGACAAACAGTCGTTTCACCATATTTTATAATCCAAGGTATATGTTTATGTTAAGAGTTTACTTGTAGTGGAGTTCTGTAACCGTTCTCTGTAAATTTTCATCACCTCTTCCTCAGGGCTAGTCCATCAGAATTTGTAATACCATTGGCCAAGTATGTGAAAGCAGTCTATCATACTCGGGTGTCTGTTGGGATGCGCTTTAGAATGCTGTTTGAAACAGAAGAATCCAGCGTTCGTCGGTCAGTTCTAAACATCCTGCTTAGATTATTATACCCCTCCTTTCTGTTCTGGGCTTGTTATGCTTCCATATATGTCCTATGTGAACATTTGCTTGCTATATAATGACTGTGTGGGTAATATTTTTCCTTTGTTCTTTTCTTCTTTCATCACCCTTCATATTCTTCGGGATAAATGCTTTTCTGTTATTTGAACTTAGATTTCTGACCTCCTGTTTGCATCCAGCTACATGGGTACAATAACTGGCATAAGTGACTTAGATCCTGCTAGGTGGCCAAATTCCCATTGGCGCTCAGTTAAGGTGAGTTGAAGAAAATAGTGGTGTCATCTTTTGCTGCACAAATGTAAGATTATTGATCTTTTGTACGGCTTAGGCTCTAGTTTAACCACTTATAACATGTGATGCACAGGTTGGCTGGGATGAATCCACAGCTGGGGAGAGGCAACCAAGAGTTTCCCTATGGGAAATTGAACCACTAACAACATTCCCAATGTATCCTTCCCCATTTCCTCTGAGGCTTAAACGTCCATGGCCACCTGGATTACCCTCTTTTCATGGTATGTTTGTCATGGACTACTATGAGAGCTTTCATGAATCTAGTTGCTTCGAGATCTTGTTCTGGTTTCAGATTTGTTTCTTAAATACATGATTGGAAAGAACAGGATGGATAGCTTCTGTTTCTTCTTCTTTTTTCTTTTTTTTGATTCTGGAAGCATTTTCCTCTAACCTCTACATTTTCTGTTTCTTTTATATTCAGGTGTAAAGGATGATGATCTGGGAATGAATTCTCCCCTTATGTGGCTTGGAGGAGATGGAGATCGAGGTCTTCATTCTATGAGCTTTCAGGGATTTGGAATCTCACCATGGATGCAGCAAAGAGTTGATACTACAATGCTTGGTTTGCAGCCTGATGTCTACCAAGCTATGGCTGCTGCTGCACTTCAAGAGATGAGGGCTGTAGATCCTTCAAAGCCTTTAGGGGCATCCATGTTGCAGTTTCAACAACTCCAAAATCACCCTAGCAGGACAGCTACTTTAGTGCAACCTCATATGTTGCAGCAGTCTCCGCCTCAACAAGCCTTTCTTTCAGGTGTTCAAGAAAACCAGTCTCAGTCTCAGTCTCAGTCCCAGTCCCAGGTTCAGACACAGCCACATCTGATTCAGCAACAACTGCAGCATCAGATGACAGTTAGTAGTCAGCATCAGCATCAGCATCAGCAGCAGCATTCGCTGTCACAACAGCAACTGGTTGATCATCAACAGATTCCTGGTGTTGTCTCTGCCATACCACAATTCGCTCCAGCTTCTCAATCACAGTCATCACCGTTGCAAGCCATTTCTTCACTGTGCCACCAGCAGAGCTTTTCTGACTCAAGCGGGAATCCTGTGACTACCCCTATTGTGTCTCCTCTTCAAAGTCTCTTGGGTACATTTCCCCAGGATGACTCAGCACATCTACTCAACCTGCATAGAAGCAGCCCTTTGATAACTTCCTCAGGGTGGCCATCCAAGCGAGCTGCCATTGAACCTCTTATTTCTTTTGCATCTCCCCAATGTGCTGTACCACAAGTAGAACAGTTGGTTTCACGGCAGACAAATATGTCACACAACAGCATTTCATTGCCACCATTCCCTGGCAGGGAGTGTTCTATAGATCAAGAAGGTGGCAGTGATCCACAAAGCCATCTTCTGTTTGGTGTGAATATAGAACCCTCGTCTCTTTTACTGCAGAGTGGAATTCCAAGCCTTAGAGGAGTTGGCAGTGACAATAATTCCACAAACATACCCTTCTCATCCTGTAATTACATGGGCACTACAGGCATGGATTATTCTATTAATCCAGCAGCTACACCTTCTAGTTGCATTGATGAATCAGGTTTCTTACAGTCCTCAGAAAATGCAGGCCAAGTAAATGAACCAAACAGAACCTTTGTGAAGGTAAATTACCCCTTTGATTAATGTTAAAATCTGCAATAATGCTTCTTTGTGGTTTTAGTCTAAGCAATGGTAAATGGAACTTTTAAGGTTTTGACGGTGGAATTATTTACAGGTACATAAGTCAGGGTCCTTTGGCAGGTCTTTGGATATAACCAAATTCAGCAGCTACAATGAGTTACGCAGTGAGCTTGCACGGATGTTTGGTCTTGAAGGCCAGTTGGAAGACCCTCTGAGATCAGGCTGGCAGCTTGTATTTGTTGACAGGGAGAATGATGTGCTTCTCCTCGGTGATGACCCCTGGCAGTAAGCTTCCATCTTATATAGCTCTTGTTTTTTAGGCACTTTTAAAGTTTCTTTGTCCATTATTCTTCTGAATGTATAGTGATACTTGATTAACAGAGTTATTTTAAAACAAATTTCTTGAAACAATTCTTGATTAGCTCACTGCTTATCATCTGATATGCTTCGATGCCAGGGAATTTGTGAACAGTGTGTGGTGTATCAAAATACTGTCGCCACAGGAAGTGCAACAAATGGGCAAACGACGGGTAGAGCTTCTGAATTCTATCCCAGTTCAGAGGCTCCCAAATGGCAGCTGTGATGACTTCGCAAACCGGCAGGAGTCGAGAAATTTGAGCACCTCTATAGCATCTGTGGGGTCTTTGGAATACTGAAACAGTTTAACCAGTCAAGATACCGCCCCAATTCCTGTAATATTAGGGTCTCTTCAAACCCATCCAGAAGTGGGAAGTCCTACCTAATCCTAGTTTTAAGTCTTATATGTAAGCTTATTACTGTAATTAGAAGATACCCTTTTTTGTTCCCCTTGTTTTTATGGTACCGAATATACACAGTTCGTAACTGGTAGGCCACCAATATTTCATGATAGTATACGCATTCTCTTTCAGTTGTTTCGCGGTCAAATTTACGATGTGCTAAAGGTTGCTGTGGCCTGTGGATGAGCATGACATTAGTGTGCCATAATTTGACGTTTTATGGGTTGTTGTGACATGACATATTGGGTTTAGACAATCAGTACTGTGCTGTAGGTTCCAGTCTCATGTGACGGGTCCTTTTACGATAAGGAGCGGGTTGAAGGCAACTCTTTCTATGCTTGCATTAATGCAATAATGGCCTCTGCGTTGTTAGGTTCGTGGTTGTGGAAATTATTATAGCCCTGAAAAAGCCATCTTTGGTTTCCAATTTGGGTAGACCTGAAACATAGAGTTAATCACTACCTGCTATAGGCTGTGTAAGTTTGGGCTAGTCTTTCCAAGTCACAGTAAAGGTTCTTGCTTTGCCCTGCACCTGTTGAATCAGTCCAATGTTTCATCTTCGTTGGAATGAGAAAACCGGAAATGTCTTGTCAAGTGTGGGTGAATTTGGTTGAGTTCAGTGGGAGTTGATATGGCACGTGAGGCACGGGCTTTTCAACAGTGGCAGTACATTGTAGTGGCTTAATAGGAAGCTCCAACCATTGAAAGTGAAAGAGGAGGAGATTTTCAGACTTACTTTTGGTGTGGGACTGGGTCTGTGGTAGTCAGAGATAAGAGTCACTGTATAAAGTTAAGGTATGACTTGAAAGTTTTTATGTTTTGGTTAAGGATAATAAGAATTGAGAGGAGTGGAATGGTGACAAGGCAGGGCACTATATCAAACAATTCCAAAAGCCCTTTATTTTCAAGTAGGAGGAAGAAAAGCGCAAAACTTTTCTTTGATCTCTAGTCTCGTGCACGGCACCGTCAAGCACAAAATGATGGCCGCATGAGTGACTATATATGTCCTACTTGCTTTTCTTCCATCAATCCTCATTAGATGAAGGGTCCAAGCAGGTCATTGGTTTAAATCATCAACCTTCGGCATATGTTGGAGTAAGTGACTCCAGCTGCACATGCTTGAAAGAGTCAAGCTTTAGTTAGATAATGAACTATTCTTCATGCTGTTTTTTAGGAAGTTTTTCATTCCATCTTGTAGCAGATTTTTCGGCAGTTTGGTTATATTTCTGCTGTATAAATAACTGATGTTGAGATCAATAAAAGATATCAGTTTTCCCTTTTATATTTGTTCTTTATTCTGCTCAAAACCAATAGCATAGCTACGACCCTGAGCTGCAAAAAAAGCAGATAATTTGTAGCTGAGGGTCCCAATCTAAAGCTTGGCTTCAACAACAGAGCGTGATTCGTGCGAACCACGATGAGAAAAAGAACAAAGTATGCACACACACACACAAAAAAAAAAAGAGTTTGATACAGAAAAAGTGAAAAAGTATAGGAAGTTAAACCCCTTCATAATTATTCTTCCAGGTTACATCTACATGATTACGGTCTGAATTCAAATAGGAAGTAAGAAATTAGTGTCGAGGTTATCAATCACTTCCACTCATCCAACTTCGATTGGTAACCTCTCCTAGCCAAGGAGAAGTTCGCATTCATTAATCCTGTGAATCTTCAAAATGAAAAGAAAATTGAACCTCCTTGGTGAGTACAAACAACTTCAATACTTGCCTTATCTTTTTGGACATTCATAAGTCAAGTTAGGTACATATAGTCTTTCTTGTTTTCCTTTAATCAAATAATCTTAGTGTATATACCCCCAGTCTGCTCAGCTTTCTTCAACAAGGTACAAAGGCCAACAGCTCCAAGATCATTCAAACGATGGGCCATTGGTACAATCAAATGAATCTAGTTCTTGAAGAAGTTGATCCATCGCATAATAAGCAACTTCATCTTATGGGGTCATGATACAAAAAAGTTCCAATGAGAATGTTGAATTTACAAAATTTTGACACAACGAGATACATCTTTGTATCCGTATAAGACAAGAAATTGTTTAACGAAGTGATAGGCTTCAAATCTGGATCACTGAGGACTTGAGCTGAATTGCTTTTGGGTTGCGGTTCCTTATGGATCTGCATGATTCCTCGTGTCTAAAAGTCTTTAAGCTTGTCAAGTAGTGTCGGAAGTTGTCTCCAATGTAGGATATCCGATGATAAAGCTAAGTGTAGGTTTGAGGTATATAATGCAATAATTGACGAGACATATTCTACTTGAGATTCACGTAATTAAAAATTTGCGGCTTATTGACATGACTCGAGATCCCTAATTTACTTGCCAGGCTTGGAGCACTTAAATTTTTGCCCAAATTCTGATGGGAGGCCTCGGAAAGCAGAAGGTTATCGGAATCTTGGTCTTCAATCTTGCATTGATATGAGTAGTTTCTTGCTGTTATATAAACCCAAGGATCCGTCCTTTAGGTTCCTCATTTAGAGATTGCTTCTTACTTGAGACAAACCTGCATTCTTATTAGAAAAGAAGTCTACCATCAGGTTGTGACTCCTGACTAGTAAAATCCTTTCTAAGCATGTGAACTGTAGCTATCTTCCGATATATAATTATTCTGTAGTGTGTAACTCACAACCTGCAAGTAAAGCCTTGATATTATGCATGGATCAACTTGTATGAGTTTACGAGTAGTTTATAAAATTAGGTTTGAAGAGTTATTTATGGAAGCAGATCGTCTGTTCCTATAACTTAAAAGTCAGACATAATTACTACATGCGATCGTGTGAGTGACATTGTGCAATATAAAATCTTAATCTTGTGAGAGTTAGAAATAAGATTGAGACAGAAGTTGTATGGAATAGAAACACATGATAATCTCGTTTTAAATAGTTTGTTATTGATTGAGTCTTACTCGTTAATCGTTTGAGCGCTGCTGTTGCTTGACGCTCCCGTCAGGGACACTTGCCTAAGTCCCAGCTGACTAACTCTCACTTCTAGGGCATCAATGCCTACTTTATAATATCCTACCACCTACAAGACGTAGAGCCTTCAAGTGATCTCTTTCAATATATGCATCATATAAGGTTTGCAGACAGATAGTCAGGATGGTTCAGTATCTTTTTGTTTTATTATGGGAACATACAAGTAAAAGACGATCTTTTTCCAGAACTTGGAGGATTGCAATCAATAGGGATTCAAGTTGATGATTTGCAAGGTTGGGGCATTCCCCCCTTCACTAACTTCGTTAGAATTGGAGCCTGCTCCTGTTGTATATTTGAGCTTTTGCTTGCTTACATTAATGAAAATTAGGATGGCAATCCGATTTTTATGTTCGAAATTTCGTGCAGACCGCACTAAGGTATCTCCAACTAAAGCACAAAAACACCAAATTTGATATTTTGGTGCAATAAATCCACTCCAAAAAAGACACCAAATTTTCACACTAAAATGGTGCAATGAATAGTAACACACTACCAAAAGTACAAAAAGACAACTTTATCTAATTACTTTTTAACTTATTTATTTTATGTCCTTTTTACAAATTGATTTATTTACATAATTTACTAACTAATTAAATTTAAAATATAAATTACTTTACACAAAATATATCATTACAAAGATCTCATTGAGACATTTAAAACGAGACTAATATTGAATATTAAATTAAATTTATTTTTAATATTTATTTTTAATTCTTATTTATAAGTGTTATAAATTCATTAATAAAAGATTGGAATGAAACGCCAGCCTTTGAAATTAATATCAATAGAGGCGATACAATTATATTTCAAGAATTCCTTACTAGACATAAGCAAATTAGAGATAAAGAAATTCATTATGAACTTCGTAATGTATTGATTGAATATTTTTAGGAACAATATGTAAATTCAAATGATTAGAGGTTAAATGAGAAATTTTAATCAGTTTATATTTATGCATGTTATTAATTTGTTGTTGCAATAATATTAAATATATTTTGTAAATAATATTAATTTAATATAAAGCATATAT
>JANQBM010000002.1:38166148-38181860 GCA_025594535.1 Erythroxylum domingense
GATTAATTAAGAATAATGATTTTATTTTAATTTTTAATAAATAAATAAATAAATAAAAATTATTGTATAAATATAAAATAATTTAGTCAATAACTAAATTATTGTGGTTATATAAATATAAATTAATTTAGTTAATAACTAAATTATTGTGGTTTTTTTTCTCTGTAAAATTTTGGTGTAAAAATTTTAGTGTAAAATTTTAGTGTAGAATGGTTAGAGTAATATCAAATTTGGTGTAAAAAGATTATAAGAATATTCCATTTTACACTAAATTTGGTGTAAAAATTTAGTATAATGGTTAGAGATGGCCTAATCAATGTTGCTTCAAGTCAATCAGTCTAGGCATGGGCTGAAGTGCTTCTAAGTCGCCCTTCCAATGGGTCTACGTGAGTCCTCAAGTATAAGAGTCTCTAGGCCCGCAAAACAAGTTTGTCTCTCCAACGTTAAAAATTTCAGTAATAAAATTAGGACCACACAATAAATAATTGATGTTTCAAGGTCTTGTATGCCTTCCCGGTTTTAAGTTTTAACAAAATGGCTACAGAAAAAGGATCAGGTGAGAGCTTATCAATGCTTGATTGCTTCAATCTCGGTGTAGCAGAATAAGAATTGCCGCTCAGTCTTGTGCAGTTTGCTTTTCTTTTAAAACAAATCCAATGTTAAGAGAACAAACATTAAAAACTTTACGTAGTTCATTTTCCCTCGAGATTTTCGTATCATGTTTCAACGTGATGTTAGATAAATTTCAAGTGGTTCACTACATGAAGTTAAGAAGTAATTTCACAGACCTTGATTTATATTCACTCAAGTACAGTTTGGTCTTGTGTGAGAAGATTGATAACATTGAAAATGATCCACCAACTTTCACATAATAGCTTACAAACTGAGGTCACTCAGCTGAAGACAAGATTGAGCTTACATACACAGCAAAATACGCCAATTTGGCTGAAGGTTTTTCCCGGTTTTCATGATAACCAACCACATGTGTTGGCATTCGTCCATTTTGACGAATAAACTCTGCTTGGGCTGCAGTTCTTTCTGCATCTCGGTTTTTTCTGGCTTCAGCTGCTGCTCTCTTTTCATCCGATTTTTGTCGTGTTAAGGCAATCTTCTTTACCATTCTGGCTTCTGCTTGAGCTCGCATCTGATCCACTTGGGCCTGAAGAGAGAAAGATTCTAGTTATATATGGTTAATTTTGCTCATAAACTGCAGTCCCAGCAATCATTCACACAAGTAACTTCTTCTTGTAAAGCAAAGGCTTAAGAGAAATCACATTCAGGATTTAAGAACCACGGAAGTTTGCTTAGTGTTACAATCATCACTTAGCAGGTTTTTATCTTAATCAGTAGCCACCGAGATTGTCAATTTTATAAATTCTGGGACTTCAATATATGCGATCCCCCCTGTCTTTGATGTAGCTAATGTGTCATTTTTGTCCACAGAAAGCGTATAAAATCAACACCGAAATGAAAATAAGTACCTCTACTCTCCTCATCTCGGCTTCTAGCTTAGCCTTTTGCTGACTTTCCCATGCTTGGATCTTAATTTCTTCGCGCTTATATCTGAAAAGTATTACAACACTCAGCAAATTAAATTACTTCGAGAACATCTTAAGGTAGCGAGTTAAAATAACATGCTTGAATGAAATACTCTTAAATCTACATTTTGGGTGTTAAGAGTATGGAAAAACCTTGCCATGTGTTTGGACTTTTCAGCACCCTCCCATGCGGCAGCACGTTTTTCAAACTCGACCCTCTCAAACTTCTCAACATCATTACCTACAACAGGAGATGTATTCTTTTCCCGATCATCTTTACTGGCCCAAGCAGCAATATTCATCTTCCCAAGCTGGACTCCAAGCGCTACAATCTCTCTCCTTGTCTTTAATTTCAATTCTTGCTCAGTCAAATCCTTTCTGAATTTCTCAGAGCCACCTTTTGAATGATTGTTCATATTGTGCTCCACAGGAGTTGATGCCGGTGCGCCTCTTCGGGGAGTAGATGGAACAGAAGAAGTAGGGCTGCGGAGGGGAGTTGTTGCGTCAACAGGTGTAGCAGTCCTCGAAGGTTCTTGACTAGGAACAGGGGTCATTTCTGTTCCCATATCCCTCATACATACTGATCTTAAGACAGGAGCAACTGCAAGGTCATAACATTAAATCATCAGCTCCAAATATGATACTTGTAAAGTAGACAATATAAAAAACTTGTATAATGCAAATACTCCATTATGAGGGGCAACTTTAGATAGTTATATCAAAATTGCAGGCAGTTATTGAACCCAAATCAAATCTGTCAACATCATACCGAAGGACAACTATCAAATCTATATTGCATCTAAAATGTATTGGAGCAGATAATAGATTGAAGGGTTTGGGGGAGTATACATTAGTCCGCACAGATGGAACTCTATCGGAATGTTTGGACTAAGGTACAATCTCAAAAAGCATTCGCGATATTCTTGCATGTTGAGAGTTTAAGGGTGGACGATCCCATAAAACAAGCCTACAGTGTAGAGATAAGTGAACCGTTAAGGGTTGGTCCCCAGACACATAATTTTCTTGTCTGATGGAAGTAAATATCTAAATGATATGAGCAATAATCTTTATGGTGGCAGTTTTCAATGTGTGGGCAACATTACAATGACGTAGCAAAGGAAGATAGCGATCCCAGACACAAGGAGGAAGACTGCTTGACATTTTATGATATCCTTGTGAGGTACATCACCTACATATCATGAACTCTAGTTTTAACATTGCCTTTGATAATCTTCCATATCAAAAAAGAATACTGTAGCAAAATCTATTTCATTACACAAATTATTTCAAGCTTCTTTTCCCTTCTTTCTGGTTTAATTTGTTTTTCCTGGATAATCTATCCCAGATTAACTCCTTGAAATGCATATATTACATTCAAAATGAAAAGAAAACAGAAAACAGAAGCTTCCATGAGGAAAATTTACCTGTTGTATCCTCGGATGGACTTTTTGTACAAGATAATTCTCTTTGATTAACTTCCTTCAAATCTTTACTCTGAGTACACTGATCAAGTAGCGTGTTCCCACCATACGCTTGACTAGGGATCGGGTGAGACCCAGAGGGAAGAAAAGAGAATTTCTCTAGAGCTGCCTGTGAAGCAGGCTGACAAAAATCTACACGCTTAGTCTCTGCCATCCTGCCAATCGATGAAGTGGGATCATGATATGTCAAGTCTGGAGTAATCCTCACCATGTTTGACACTGGCATCCGATTTCCGTGGTTATGCAAAGCATTTTTCTTAGCATAATTAGGCTGTAAATTCTGCCTATTCATTATCCATTTCTCAGCATCATTCCACTTAGATGGCATGGGCCTTGAAAATGATCTTCCGAGCTGACTATGTACTGATCTCTCTTTGTGAAACTCGAAGCTAGATGAACTAGCATTGCTATCATAATCAAGATTCTCATCTTCAAGTGTTCTCACTGGATGAACTGCACTTGAATTACCACCTTCAACTTTTGAGGACTGTTGCATTTTGACTGGCCCCATGTCACCTGTTTCCTTTGGCTGAGAAAGAGTTCTATCAACTTGGTTCTGTTCTACCACAGGCTCTTCGGCTACGGTCACCGATGAAACTTCTGTGCTGCAAGCGGCAACTGAAGAGTACAATTCCATATGCATCCAAAGTTCGGAAAAAAAAGTTAATTATCTACAGTTGGTGCAGCCTAAAATCTAAATAAAAACCCAAATCCCATAATAAAAAGAAATGAACTCGCACTGTTAGTCTTGTTATGCAAAATAGTGTCACTATCCCATCAGTAATTCAAATGCAGTTGAAAGGTCATTATGCACGAACCTTCCTCATCAAAGTCTCCGCTTTTAGAGGCTAACAAACTATTCTTGACAAATTCGTTATCCTCAAGCTTGGACGGGGATGTCCTCGCAGAATTACTGTTTGATCCATCTTTTTTTCTGTTGTTATGAGGTCCTATGAGCTTCATCCTGAGCTTGCTGGGAGAAATTATGCCAGTCTGCAAGTAGGTATAACAACATGGAGAAAGAGTATAAGTTACAAAAAGAAAAAAGCATCGTAAAACGTTTCATCCATGGCTTCAGAGATAATAATTTAAAAAAAAACGTTATGCATTTTGTAGGAAACCCAATGAAAATAAAAAGTCATTTAGATCCCAATCAAGAACCAAAAACTTCTGACCAACGATTCCTTTGAAAATTCACTGGAGGCATTGTTAATTTCACTCGCTCAATACTAAATAAAGAAAGAAGGGAAAATCTAGTAAAACATTATAGCTTTTAACCAGGAAACCAAGGGAACCTCGAATTTTCAACTTTTATGGAACAGACAAAAGACACTTGGAAGTAAAAGAACTAACAGAACACTGTTATTAAATACTGAAAGTGGAACACCAGAATTGCAATTATTGCAGAAACCTGTTGATTACCTACCCAGAAGGCAATTCAAATCATTTTTAGCAGACCCGCTCTTGCTAACTAGACATAGAAGCAGGACAAAATATAGCCAGAAAGAAACAAGAACCCAGAAATGCACCCGGTAAACTCGATAGAACAATAGAAACAAAGTGAAACATAAAATGAGTGATCTGATTCCCAGTGAAAGCTCGGTTCTTTACGAAAAAGTTTCAGAAAAAAACAAAAGCTGAAACGATACCTGAACTTTGTGTATCCGCTCGTACTCCATTAGATCTATCTCTCTCGACACTGTTTGTACTCTTAACAATGTATATGGAGTAGAGCCAAACACAAAGAATCCTCTCTCTTTCTCTCTCTTCACAGTCCTGTATAAAGAAGAGAAGAAGAAGAAGAAGAAGAAGAAGGAGAAGAAGGTGGCAGGGGGTGAATCAGAGGATCCAGTATTAGCTTATCAGGCCTGTACCCTACCTCTGATATTACCACGTCATCAGTTGGGCCCACAATTTCAGTGCCCCCAACAACCCCGCCTTAGATTAATTTGTTGGGAGATTTGATTTGACTCTGACCAGGCGAGGAATTGACGAGTTATCGAAAATCGAAAACTAGTCTCGTCGTAATAAAGACAAAAGGCAATGAGGGAAATGATTAAAGAGAGAGAGAGAGAAAGAACAGATCAGAACGATGATGTCAAAAAGTGGAATTTCTCTTTGCTTTGTTTAGTAAGTTTGAAAATGTTTCACTTGTGAGTAATACTTGTCACTGTCCATCAATCAATCTTATTTTATTATTTGATTGTAAAAGTATGCTTATGCTATCATATTTATTTACGGTATGTCTTTAAAAAACACTTATTTGATATTTATTATGTAATTTAGTAATATTTTATTTAATGTTTAATAGTGTAATCACATCAATTCATGATTAAGTATTTAGCTTTACTTTGCGACTTCCTTCCAATTCCGCTTGCTAATTTTGACCATCACTCGATAACTTTATGCCAACTCTTGCTGATTGTCAATAATTTTTGCTAATTATCGTCAAAAGTAGTTGAGAATTATGTTATGCTAATCGTTCAATCATTTGCTTCGACCATCATTTGAGAAACTGCTAACCTAGCTATTCGCATGATTTATTTAAAATTCTATACCAAACTAATTAATGGGTTTGACCGGTAAAATCAAATCGCAACTTCTTCTTACTAGAAAGTCCTACCTTCTGTTAACATATATAAAGTGTTATCTTCACATGTACACAAGGAAAAGGAAATGTCGTCTAACTTAGAAAAAATTCCAGCCTATAATCACGCATCCATCTTTGACATAAAATCCGTTCTGGTTTTGGAAAATGAAACAGTCACATATACTTTTAAAAATTAACTGGGAACTGTTTTCAGCCAATTATCCTTCCCTAGCACCAAATGGTTGTGGAATATGGAGAGTCGGAGACTGCATTCTACCACACTGAGGCAAAGGGCTCCAAAGATTCAAACCGTATAGGAAGGAAGGAAGCAAACTAACATTCCTGGAACTTAGCAGTCAAAGATACTTTGAGACGGAGGAAGGAGACACAGCCACCCATGCTGTGTTAATGTGTGAACATAAATGAATTAACAGTGTCAGAGTTCAAAAGGGTTCAGAATTCTATAATGTGACCCTTTGCCTTGGTCTCATAACCTATTCCCTATGCTCTATTCATATTTCAGTCTTCAACAAATCCACTGCATTTAATATATTGAGCAGAGGTTTGTGAGACAGAGATATGACCCTTCCTTGTTCAAAATTTTAGGCCCTATGCTTGTGAGAAACCAAAGGTATGGAATTTCCTGAAAAGAGGAGAAAGAAATAGCTGGATTCACCTGTGCTTGTTTTGATTAGAATCCAATTAGATTACAAAAACTTGACATGGAATTCCGTAAAACAAAATATGTTAACGAAATGACGTTTAACATGAAGAAGATATTATAAATTACAAGGTACATTTGCTTGTTTTTGCAACTCGAACACATGTTGGGGACATAAACAAACATTTATAAAACTATATTAATTCAACTTCCTACGCCTTTCAAATTGAAAGGAATAAGATATAAAATGGACAAAGGTCGAACCTAGAGGCACCACCACTCCTTGGGGGGTTCAAAACCCAATAATGGAATTTAAGAAGAATACTTAATCCAATGGAAACCTCCAGGAGAAGTAGACTGTCGAAGTTACTTCCCACCTAAAGTTTCTAGGGTTCGTTCCAAAACTCGATGCACAAAATTACAATGAAGCCGAACCTTTTTTCCTTTATTTTGGGGGGGCAAAAGGTTCTTTTTTCTAGGATTCCATAGAAAAGATGTCCCTTTTTGCACATAGACATAGTGATTTCTGATTTATATTATTGCTTAATACTCAAAATTTTCTTCTTTTTTTAAATTGATGATTTTAATAAATAAAATATATATATATCATGTGAACCAACACCAACCCTATGCACATATTACAATTCTTATTATTTATTTTCATTTTGAAAGAAAGGTGATTAGAAGTTAGAACAGGTCCAATGAAGCCAAGATTTATAAAAGTTTCTTCATTTCTTAAAAAAGTGGTTCATAGGATGATTAAACTACAACTTAAGAAGAGTTATGATAACAACAAGAGCTGAAAAGTTATCAAACCCCACCATCTACAACTATCTTATATGCTTTAATGGCTCCAACCCCAACACACCTTTTCCCTTAAACAAAGCAATTCAAGCGCATTATCCATTGAACGTTGTATTATCAAACTCAAAACCCTAGGCGAATTAAAGAAGAGGTTTTCGGGTGTGGGGGGTCGGCTAGTCTCCCATCATTTCCTTATTGTTCCACTACCACTTCTTCTTATAACCTTCAAGATATGTGACCAAAAACATTCTTTTTTCATACATGAGAAATGTGATATCATTAAGTAATGTCCCAACTCCCAACTCTGAACTGTGGCATTTTAGCCCTACTCACATGGTGTGTTCCTCTTGTCGCCAGTCCGTGTCCTTTGTTGGGTGGATTGCCTCTGGTCAGAGCTTGGCCCACTGGACCCTCTCATGTGAAAAACAATAGATATGAACAGGTTGACTGCCCTATTCCTTTGACCACATTTTCCACAATCTTTAACGGACTTTAATGCTCAAGACGACGGAGGCGGTTGTTTGGTTAGTAATTAATTAAGAAAGAAAGGAAAATCTTGGCTTCGCTTGGAGTTTTACACTAATTGGATGGCAAAACCTGATGTTTAAGATTTAATCAACAATAGGGGACTCCCTTTGATAAAAAATAGTATGGGACAACCAAAAGACACAAGTTTTTAGTCTTCAGATACCTCTGGATGTTCATTTGGAACGCTTTGTTCAACTTTTCCATTTTACATATTTAATTAGTTAGGCAATTAATTTCTCTAATATTAATAAACAAAAAGATTTAAAATGTTCTTTCTGTTTTTGGGCATTACTAGATCTATATATACTGGTCTTTTGTCTTCACCAATATTTGTCTACTGTCTCTGTGAGGGATAGAGATGAACATGGATGGCTTTGAGCAAAGTAGGTCATTTTCTAGTTTAGATGGCTTCATTCACATGGCCACATCTTCCCCGATTGTCTTTTTGTTCTCTTTCACCCCTCTCTAACAAACAATACTATTCATTCGACCTCCCCATTCAATCATCATTCATGCCACATAAAATGCTTACGAAAAGGAACTAACATACCCAAAATAGTTTCTTAACGATTCATGTAATTTCTTTATAAATTAAGAAAAGCACATTTCAACTATTACTCAATTAATATCAACTGCTGCTAGCATAATACTTTGTGTCTCCACTTCTTTATGTCGCTAAAGAAAAGATTCAAACTTAATTGAGACTACCTAACTTAGAACAAGACATGCAAAAGTAACAACTGTTGAAAGGGAGGAGAATTTGATTTTATTCAAGCTTTTATTAATTAGGCTATGTATGAGACATTGACTGGAGAGAATACTAATTAGGTTGATAGGACTCATCAGTTACACGAGGGTTTGGCATTGCCATCTTTTGCCTTCTATGATGGGTCCCTTGGACAACGAAAACTTCCCAAATCTTTTCAAAGTTTTGGCGTGTGAAGTGTGAACTGTGTAAAGTCGTATTTTTCGCTCTGTACAATTGCAATCAATAGGTTATGGTCAATGATGGTTCGTCCATATAGCCTTTTGGAAGGAGTAGTCTGTGAAAAGTTAGGTAGCACTGCCACTATCGATCCAAAAATCTCAATCATTCTCCACGTAGCTCACGCTTCTTCCCCCTCCTCCACCCCCCCACCCCCCCACCACGGAAAGTTATGCATTAAGGACGAATGAGAGTTTTCTTGGATAGAACTCATCAAGTTTTTGAAACAACCCAACATTTTATTTTGATCACATCATATTAATTCATGCCACTTACATCTAAGTTTGACTGACGACATTTCACTCTTAATCAGTTTATTTTTCAACATTTGTCGGTTTGGATTTGAACTGTTGTTAATCGAAGTGGAGCACACGAAAAGATGCTTATGCCATTTGGCTCAATCCTATCTCCTTGGTTAACGCTAATTTAACTGATGTTAATTAAATTACTGTAATAAAAGTAAAAGTAGTGGCTTAATGTGATTGAAAAGCTAATTAAAGTGAAACTAGTGGCTTAGTATGATTGGAACTTGGAAGGCTAATTCAGATTGTGCATAGCAAGCACTGTTACCGATTGACCAGGATTCGGAAAAGGGACCTAAGACTCGAAATCGAAACCTACTAGTTTGCTCACTTAGAATTGACACTGTTACTGGCATGTTTGGGAGCAACCACTGAACGGTTTTGCTTTGGTCAGAAAACGAATGTGGATAGACTCATTTATGGAAGGAAGATTGTTAAGATTTTACAAGTAGAGTTCTGTTATATGATGAAAGGACTAAGTAATTTAATAATTTTCAATTTTAAATTAAGATATGACACTTCTTTTTAACTACATACAAAATCTTTTAAATTATTAAGTTTAATTAAATAATTAAAATTAATAATTATTTAAAATAAATATTTACTATTATTAGCAGCTTCTAATGTACTATTAATAAACAGCTACTCGTTAAGTGCTTACAGCGGATAGATGCCATTTCTTAAGTAAATACTGCACCGAATATTAATTAATATGCAAATGCAACTGACTTGCTCTTATGTTGGAGTTGAGTTGGCTTTCCAAAACGTCAGTCTTCTTCAAGTCCGGCCCAGTTATTTGCAGTAAAAAGCAACCACAGTTCTTTGCACGTTTCTAACATTTTGAAAAAATTAATTATGATTATTGTTTGAAAAGATAAAAAAAATAAATATAATTGAAGGTTGTTGAGGGGAGTTCAGAGAGAAATTAAATTAGGTCAAGATGAGCCTATGTACAATTCGATCGTTATATGTCATTTTAAAACTTGGAAGTAATGAATTATAGAACTTACCTTTATACATAACTCACTTCAATCATTTTATTTTTTGAATGTGAGACATCTCTATTTTTGAATTTTCAACATTAAATAAATTAGATTTATTAGTTTATTTATCTAGAGGATTAGTACTCTATTTATTTAAAATTTATTAATTTAGTTATTTGAATAATATTTTTGTTTTATTAGAAAAATATTTTTCTTGCTCAAATTTAGAAAGATTTTTCTTTTATTAATCGAGAAAAATAAAATTTTTGAAAATAAATCTCCAATTTATTAACGAAATTTTCTAATTAATTAAAAATTAATTTATAAATAAATAATATAAAATATTTTCTTAATTAATCTAAAAGTATTTTTTTAATTTTGAAACTAATTTCTTTTAATATCATAATATAGTCTTCTAATTAAAGAAAACTTATTTCTAATTAGATTTGAATGTCTTACTTGTTAAATTTTGAAAAATGAGTTTTTCTAAATTATAATAAGTAAAAAGAATAATTTTTCAAAAATTATCTTTTATTAAATTTTATTAAAAGGCTTAAGTTAATTCAAAATAGTGTTAAACTGAATTTGAAAATTATTTTCAAATCAAGTCAAATTTTTATTAATTTATTAAAGAATCAATTGTTTAATCTGATTTAATTATTTACAGAGCTCGAAATATTATTTTTAATTATGAAGATCAATAATTAGAATCAAACAAGATTTGATGTTCCTGTATATAATTTAATAATATTTGCATGAGAAATTGTATGTTTTAGTTATATGTTTGATTTAATTTTGGTGAATATCATATATATATATGCAGTATTGTGTTTGATGAGACCATTAAAATTAAATCCCTTCTTAATGTATTAAATATATATTTAGAACATGATTTTCGTCTTCTATTGTTATAAGAATAAATTGGAGTTCTGTTTATTGCTAGAATTGTTGAGCAAAGTCAAAGCAATGTTAATTCAAATATCTTATAACAATATGTCCTATTAATTAAATTTACATGATTTGAATGAGTAAATTTATGATCATATGAATTTACAGATAGTGTTAAGAATAATATATAAGATATATTTTAATACGAGTTGACACCTAATGGATCTAGGAGTTACATGATATGTAATCAATAAAGTTGTTATTTACCCAACTTAAGTTTAGTTTGTTTCTTGAGTAAACTCTAGATTAACTGAATTGGAATAAGATTCTAGTTTACTAGAAAAATTATAGTAATCTTTCTGAAACAGTTGTGAGGGCTATTATTTTGATTAAAATAGTAAAAGTAACTAAATATATGATTAAAGTCCTTGTGTTATTTAATTGTCATATCATATAACTTATTACTTGCTTTTCTTATATTTATTTTGTTTCGAGTAGAAATTACTTTTGTCTAGTATAGTAGATACTAAATTTTAGTAAACTAAATTTCTTGGTTATATTTTAGGTTTTGGAAGAGTTCTCAAATATTAAGAAAAATAGTATGTCTATTATGCAAATTTTTATTAAACTCTATTGAGGATTTAGTGTTAAGTTTTATAGATATATCAATATCATATAGATGATAAAATATAATGACATTTTAAGTTGACTAATATCTTATAAATTTTAATGCAACATGAAAGATATAAGTCAATATTATAATAGTATGATGCAAGAGGTTGCGTAAAGTAGAGCTGAAAGGTATATTCTTTGATAAAATTGTTTCACTCAATTTAATATACTAAGAGCATAAATATGGACTAGGTACTTATAGAGGATGATAATAGTTATCATTAGAAAAAATTATCTGAATAATTTTCCTTGCAAATACATGATATAATATAGATTATATATATTTCTAATTCATACTTTTGATTATTTGATACTAAATCTAGATTCAACATTACTACAATATTCAAGGCATGATAAGAAATAAATTGATGAGTAAAGTTAGTTGATTCCAATTTATGCAAATAATTTATTTGTTTTCGATCAAAAGAATACTTATGCTTATCATAAGTGGAAATGATAAAAAGTAGATAACTAAGACTATCATTTTTTGTCATGTTAGTTAAATCTATATAATGAGAATCATAAAGTTACATACGAAGATATATGTATCTTTTTGATTATGAATCATATAAAACTTATGAAATATGGTAGGTTGAATAATAACCAAATTAACCTTTGGTGAAATGATGATGATCGAAGTGAATTGCTACATCTTATATACATGAAGATATTTTTTTTATTTATACATGATATATGGGATGTAATAATAATTCATAAAAGAATTATACTTATATTTTATTAAATTTACTAATGAAATTAAATGATATATTCATATGTATGAAATGAAAAGGATAACCATTCCTAAAATGCTCAATCTTTTAAATTTTTTTATTCTAGTATCGAAGCTTTAAAATTTTTCAATTGAATAACCATCATTTTAAAACCTTAACATTTAGGTTGAAAACGTTAATTCCATTATTGATTTATTGATATGGCTAACAAGATCTTTATTATTCAAGAAATATAACTGCCACCTGAAAACAATTGTCCAACTAAGCTTGTAGGACAAATCCTATTCTAGTGTCCAAATTCATCTTATTTTTTAGAATTGGTTGTATAAGTATTTTTGTCACCATCCTTGCTTCTCTAGCTTCTCCCACCATTGTCTATAGCCTATAGTTGATGCCTTCTTACTCAAGGAACTTATTAGATAACACCTACTAATATATTTCATTTCAATTGACAATTTTATCAGCAACCTTGAACTTTACACCTCTAACTCTAAACAACCAAAGCCCTTTAAATTTAACTTTAAGTCAACGAAAACTCACCATAAAAAACATCGTTATACCTGCTCCCAACGTTGGGATGATTAATAACAAAATTGAGACTACGTAACAAGAGAAGTATTAAAAAGGCATTTGTCGAAAAATATGGGATAAGTACGTGGAAAAAATTTATGACCCGAATTGAAAAGGCTTTCAGGTTTAGTTAGGCATATTTGGCACCGTCATAAAAGTTACTAAAGCTTATGATATTACAGCTTCGTAAATGTAGATTGATTCATCCTTTAGGTTACAAAGAATACAAATCTTAGAAGAGGATAGGAATTTCAGCCTATCCATAGTGCTGAGCTTGTTCAACATAGCTAGCCAAAGGAGAAAACTTGCGTTAGGTCTAAGAACCTTGCTTCAACTCAAGGAATACCATCCTACTCTTATAACTGCCCCGTCCCTTAGCTTTTTAACTTCCCTTATAGTAATTTATGATACAAGAATCCCATCCCATAAGTATATATCATTCTCCCTGAGGCTTCTATATTGTGGAATTGACAAAAGTTTAATTTCTTTTGAGGATAGCATCTAGTTGTCATTTCTAATTATTTCATGAAGCTTAGCCCTCTTAGGGAACCTTCCCAATAAAGATCTTGCTAGTTGATTATGAATTAAAGCCCCTTGACCTGTTTAGTTATCATACCATAGAGAAATTCTTTCCCCTACCCTTATTTGACAAGTTATATAATACTGAACTTCTTCCCTCAATCTAAGAATTTGGTTGAAGCATCAAGAGTAACAGTCTTTGATTCTTAGAGCCTATAGACTCTCACCTTTTAATATATAGATATGAATCCATTTGATTCACAATAATTGTTTTTCATTTAGGATTCTCTAAATTCTCTTGGTCATAAGTAAGATGTTTTAAAGAGAGATCTAACACTTTACTCTCTCTTATAGAACTCTCTATCGGTGCACTGTAGCAGAGGACTGACTCTCTTATAGAGAATATAGTCCTCTAAGTCTATTCATAAATTACGGTATTTTCATGCAATCTGGGTTACAAAAAAGAACAAAGTTTTTCATGCATATCTATTCCTGGGTTTCAAGTAGATTCTTCACCTACTTATGAAAAAGGAGACTATTGAAGAAAAGGAGGATCTGGACTCACCTGTAGGAATCATAATGTATTTAGAGTACTTCCCTCAGATCTACTACCTCTCCAACCGAGTCTTGTATGTAAGGATCACTTTTGTCCCCTCCAGTCTCCTGATATTAACATATAGTTCGTTAATATGTGGAGATTCACATAATCTTTAAAGGTGATGTTATTCAAGTTGAGTATGCATACCTGAGTTGAGATCTACCTTTGTGTAGAGAAACGAGCAATAGAAGCCACCGTGTTGCCTCCGCAGTGCCATCCCTCCAGAGTGTCATCTTCCTCCTCCCCAAATAAAGTAACTTGTTTGAAGATTCGAGAAAGGAGATGGTTGTTATACCCTAATTGCTAAACGACATCACATATATTCCCATTTAGTTCTATAAATGTCATCGTTTTGTTTCAACTGTGTGCTTAGTGTTCCTAGTTGTTTTATCCCACGTGGGAGAGGCCCTCCCCAAAGATGTACATTATTAATCTCCTTAATGATTTTTTTAATTCTAAAAAAAATGCAGAGCGGTTAATAGTTTTCCTTTGGAGTTAGGAATTCAAGTCCTAGTATTTTAAATTCTATGGAATCTATAATTTCAAAGACTGATAACTGTAGGAAAAAGTTAGATTGAAGATGTGGAGAGTGTGGAGAGTAACAAGCTGGTAAAGACAAAGAGTTCTTTGTCAATCAATTTCAATGAAGTGAAGATGGAGAGTTCTTCATCAGAAAGTGACGTTAAGGTTGTGGGAGACATTGGAGAAGCAAGGATGGTGTTGACAACACTTAAACAATTTTAAGATTTCTGGGAAAATAAGATGAATAACTAGTATTTGGACACTAGAATATGATTTGTCATATATGTTTAGTAGCACACTGTTTTTAAGTGGCAACTATATGTCTTAAGCAACAAATCTCCCATTAACCATATCAGCAAATTAGTAACGAAATTAACGTTTTTAACCTAACTATTAAGGTTTTAAAATGTTTGTTACTCACTTAAAATTTTTTAAAACTTTAGCACTGGAATGTTAGTGGTAGTATAGTAGTCCTCTTGCAAGGGAGTTTATAGAGGTATGTTTCTCATAGAGAATAAAAATTGACATTTTTAATTATTAAAGAGATGGTAGTCCAAGAGAACCTTTTATTAAATATTAAAAAGTAACAACTTAATTGTGAGAATATCTATAGAGATACATATAGAAGTTTGTTTACCTATTCTAAGTCCAAGTATGTATCTAATGTACTAAAGTTATTTAGAATTTAAGATATTTTGTGTAGTATTGAAGATATCCATTATTCTATGTATGAATTAATATTTGAGTTCAACGTTATCTCGACATTAAATTTTAGAAGTGAATTCTAATTAGGTACATTTTATTTAGAATAATATTATTTTGAGATAGGAAAGGTTTCAATATACCATTAATTACTAGTTAAGGCATAATACATATTTTATTTAATGAAGATGATCATATGGATCAAAAAGTTATTTACTAAACTTGGTCTAGTTCCTTACTTTGTTTAGACAATAATATATTATGGAACATTAGAGTCATTAAGCATACGAAAGAAACTAAGGTCTCATCAAAGATCCAAGTACATGTCCATGCAGTTTCTCTTAATTATGATGATAATTGAGATGAAACATGTAAGATTTAAGCAAGTTCCCATTATAAAAATTCTTGTGTAATTCTCTCACTAAACCATTATCTTAGTAGTAACATGAATGTCATATGTACATATGATATAAGATAAATGATTGATTTAGTGTAAGTGAGAGATTGTTGGTTCATACCTTGTAGTTAATTGGTTGATTGTAGTTTTAATGACGTAATTATTTCATGGCATTATTTATCGTATACATACATACATACATACATACATACATATACATACATACATACATATATATATA
>JANQBM010000002.1:38186899-38235911 GCA_025594535.1 Erythroxylum domingense
TATATATATAATTGGTTGATTGTAGTTTTAATGACGTAATTACTTCAAGCATTATTTATCGTATATATACATATACATATAAAATTTCATGAAATAAATGTACATTTGAAATAAAATTATGAGAAGATCATAAATATGAGATTTATATTGTATTTATGTATTATTCGTAAATTGATTACTCTACTAAATCTAAACATTAATAGAGCATGAGGACTATCAACTATTATGTTTTTTCTTTATGAAGGAAGTAATCAATCTCATAAACTAAAATATAAATATATTTAAAAAAACATGTAGTTATTTGTTAGAGAACAAGTTCACTGATATGATTTTATATGAAAATTTTATTTAGAACATTTATATATATACTCATGATGAGCTAAGGTCTCATCAAAGATTCAAGTACATGTCCGTGCAGTTTCTCTTAATTATGATGATAACTGAGATGAAACATGTAAGATTTAATCAAGTTCCCATTATAAAGAATCTTGTACAATTCTCTCACTAAACCATTATATGGATTGTAGTTTTAATGACATAATTATTTCAAGACATTATTTATCGTATACATACATACATACATATACATATACATACACATACATATACATATACATACACATACATACATACATACATACATACATACATATACATACATACACATACACATACATATACATTTATACATACATACATACATACATACATACATACATACATATCATGAAATAAATGTACATTTGAAATAAAATTACCATAAGATCATAAATATGAGATTTATATTGTATTTATGTATTATCTGTAAATTAATTACTCTACTAAAACTAAACATTAATAGAGCATAAGGACTATCATAAATAATTATTTCACGAGAATAGATCTTACCCCAAATTTCTAACATAAATAGTTATAAAACTACCATCTCTAATAATCTATTTCCAAGTAAGGTGTTTTTGGTGTTCGGAAGAATTTTATAAATATTTGCATTTTACGAAGCACTAGATTTTCAGTTGTGATTAACTAATTAAAACAAGCAGTAAGCCAACCAAAAACTAAATTTATAGCATCATTGCTTTTAACTCAACAGGGCTTGTTAATTTCATCACACAAACATGGCTCCATTGACCAAAAACCAACAGATGCCAAAAAAAAAAAGGAGCTCCATATTTTCATTTTTCTCACCAGTGTAGTACGCATATAAGATAAGAGCACAGTCTCTTATTTTCTTTTCTTATTGTTGCATGAGTGCCTGATCTTTAGCTTTGCCTCCTTCTCCATTTTCCAACATCTGATTTGGAGGTACTTGTTGGTAGCTCACTACATTTTCGCTACTCACATAGACTACTCGAAAAATGTCATACTTAACGTCGAGAGAAAATGGTTCAAGATATGGTATCATGGAGGCCCTGTAATCCGTATTTAGAATCCATGAATAGCAATGTTGGAGTGACTTCCAAGCATAAAGACAAACAACTCTAGGAATGTTTTGGCTCTTCAAACAAACCCCAGAAGTAGCACCATCCATCTTGAAGAACCAAGATTTGAAGATTGCCAAGTTTGCATAAGAGAGCTCGTTAAAGTTGTTCCCAGATTGTGACAGTAATGAAATGATAGAAACTGCGTCTCCAGTGGAGAACTTTGTGGCGGAGAAGCCGTTTCTTGACTCTCCGGCGTAGGCGTCAAAGAAGCAGTATTCATGCAATACGGCCATGTTTGATGTGCTTGCTAGCATAGGGAGCTGATGATAATACATGAGAATGAATTAAGCAGGGTTACCGCAGTTGCATATAAAGACTTACCTCATCTAATAATCCTAGCTAGCATATATATGCAGTGATTCTCATAGTAAGAACTGACCTAAAATTTCATAATCGTATACCAAAAGATGATACTTGAGAACCTAAATAAAATTGTTATATATTACACAAGTGATCAAAGAGCTATTGTGGTGGCTCATGAACAGCTGAAACGGAGAAAATTGATCAAGCCAAGAAAATTGCATACTTACAAGGGCAGTAATTAAAAGCTCTTTATTTTCACTGGATCTCTTCATCCATGCTCCGCACCAGAGGATCTGATGAGAAAATAATTCCATCAATATCTAGGATTCCTTTTTCACTGGTAAGCAGCTATTAGAGGACAGACATGGGGGAAAAAGAAAGTTGCCGTAAAGTTTGTGGATGATAAGCCAACTATGGCTGATATGATCAGGAGAGGAGTGATGATAATAAACCAAATTAAAAGGAAAATGGAACGAGTAAAACTTCGTCCATGGCAAAAGAGAATTCTTTGAAGTGTTAAAAGTTACTCTTACCATATTTCCATGTATGCTCTTCAATATAGAACTTTGAACACAGCCCAGAGATTGAGTGCAGGAACATAAGTGTCTGAGAGCCTCAATAAGCTGATCAACAACCACAACTGTTGGCTTGAAAACCAAGATGCTCACATCCAAATTCCTGTTGTTAAAAGGAACAAAGAATGCCATCTCCTTAATTTGTAGCTTCCCTTCCTCTTACTTTCTACTTTTTGTTGCTTTTAAAATGAGAACCGAGGACCTCTCCTGCACTTGATATGTTAGTCTGATTGGTTGCATATTATTATTAGCAAATGGATGAGAGCCAGAACTTGAGAGGAGAAACTTCTATGGTCTTGTGCACTTTTTTCAAACATCTTTTAAGAATTCAAGTAAACAGAATTAAGGGGGGCATTGACATTGGAATAAATAGTATTTAAGACTTGACTGTCTCTAGATGACCCAAAACACGAATTGCGACTCGTAAGAAATTTCAAACAAATGAATAGTGTCAAAATCTGATTTCGTGTTTGCTTCTATTTTTTCTTTGTTTCTATCTTTTATTTATAGTAAAAATAATATTTTTTTTGAAAGTTAAAACTTAAGATTTTGAATCAATTTGTACTTATAATTATATGTATGATTATAATTTTTTTTCTCGTCTTTTAACTTAATTATTTGAATAAGAGTTGTTTAATTAATTACTGGTTGGAAATATTCAAAACGCTTCACGTCACGGAAGTTTAATTTTGATAGTTCTAGATGTTTCATAAGAAAAGTATTCTAAGCTTAAAGTACGTGCATCTACTTAAAGATGGGTGTCTATTTAGACACGGAGAACAAATTGTCTTCTCCTCCCAACAATTGATTCTTAATAAATTGGTAATGGTGACAGGAGGAGCTGTAGGTTTCATCAGTAGAATAATCTCACCCTCTACTACTGTTGAACTTCAACCTAATTTCATCAGCTCAGATTAGAGGAGCAAGAGGTCTAGCACACGTATGGGGTAACGTGGTTTACAAGCTGGGGAACTTGATCGAAATCGGACATTAGTCAAAGTCTAAGCTCGTGTTGATCAACTTTTTGCATATATATATTTAGTATTTGTAATGACTAGATCAGACAATTTATTAAGAATATAATCTATACAGAAGACTCAAATCAGCTTTTAATAGTTATCCTTTAAGCTACGTATGCTTATCCTTTGTAGTCTGAGCCGACAAAGGATGTTGTACATGAAGGTCATCTACTCTCCTGAATCTCCATAAAATAATGGATCAAGTAACCTGAATACTCGGTCCCTGTAAGCAGAGATGGCGAAATAGTCTAGGTTTAATAGATTGAGCTTGAATTGACTGAAATTTAGGCTAGATTTAAATTTTTGATTATAAAGATTTTTAGACTTTAAATCAGAACTAATTGAGTTAAAAATAATTTTATTTTATTTTAAAAATATTTTTTATAATAAAAAATTTTTAGGATAGAGTTTAAAATTTTATTGAAAAATATTAAGTTTAATAGTCCAATCCTTTAGAAATTGTCGGATTGAGTTAAGTACTAAAACTTTATTTATAGAGTCTCCTTCCTCCAATTTTTTTTTGGCTTAAAAGAAAATTTGATTTTATTTTTGTAGGCCTACAAAACCTTTCTTTTTTTTGTACTTTGTACATTTTTAATACTATGTGATTTATCTTTATCCATACAATGACTTCAAACTTGCATGTTAGCCCCTTTAATAAATCAAATCGTTTTTATAATTCAAGATTCAACTTAAGGAAGCATTCAAACTAGGGATAACATATTAAAAAATGTTCAACCTTTTAAGATTTTTTCAATTTAATGATTAAGCTTTTTTTTTATTGACTGATTACCCTTTTAAAACTTTAACAATTCAGTTTAAAATTTTGTTTTTAATAATTTGGCATATTTATTAAATACCATGTAGATGTTTATCTATTAGCCACGTCATAAAAAACTAACATCTTGAGTTAAATTGATAAAGTTCTAAAATGTTGATTACTTAATTAAAAAATTTAAAGCACTAAATTGTAAAATATATTAAAAAGTTGAACACTTTAAAATTGATTACCCTTTTAAACTATAACAAGTCTATCTATGCAACTATTTTCTGATAGCTATACTCATGTAAATTATCCTTGCCTCTCTCTTTTTATTTGTTTGATGGACAAATGTCTAGTCACTTGCTGTCCTTCTACTAGCATTGGTGAGATTGTGGAGATTGGGCAATTCTCTCAAATGTAGAGATGACAAAATGATCAAGTCCAACCCGAGCCTGACTAACCCTGAGGCAATCTGGCCTGAGTTCAAGCCCGATTTAACCTAACTTTGACATGATTTTTTATTTCTTTTAAAATTAAAACAAAACGATATCAGTTTTTTTACAAAACGATATACAAACATGATGTTTCACCTTGTAAATTGTACGACATTCTAAAACGGTTCAAGATTTCTTAATTCGTGAAATTTGATTTGAGCTATGTGAATATGTGCACAGACCTACGAGGTATGTCTCATTTCTTATTGCACTTATGAAAGTCAGTGATTATAATTTGCATTTTAGTACATTTAAGACTTTATGGAGGTACATATTTTGATTTTTCTATATCGTCTTTATGAGATCTTATGAAGTTGCATTTTATGAGAATTAGAAAGGATTAACAGAAGGCAAAGAATCTGCTAAGCGAGCTGCTTTTCATTACGTAAATGGTATCTATAAAATAATATCATTAGTTATCTGTTGAACATTCTGGTTTGTAACCTTTTATGTATTAAGGCCTGGGATCACATGTGGGATGACAATGCCCGAATCAATAGTTCGAAGTCAGTTCGAACACTCGACCCACCTTTCGGTCAACATAACAACCAACTCTCCAGACTGCGGAGAAATTCAATCCTTACACGATCGTCCAATCAAATACATACATGAAGAACAAAAGAAAAAAGAAAAAGAAATAGGCACATCAATTTCTAAGGACATTTTTGTCCTTTATCTATTAAGTGGACAAGATTAATTGTAATTTTAGCTTTTTAATAAATTATCAGTTAAGTTACATAATTTTATCAAAATAAGAATAATAAAGTAGTCCAATAAATGATTTATATCAATGGGTCAAAGTTCAAGTGAAAAATTGATCCCTATTAGTTTAGACTGGGTCCATATCGACTTTGTGATGGGGAAACTCGATGTGGAAGCTATATATAAAGATTAAGGTCTTCTACAGTTGCTCATATCAATCGTAAGCATACGGTTTCTCTGATTCATTAAGAGAGCTTACGTATTGAGAAAACTGTAGAAAGACCTAAACCACGTACTGAAGAATACTTTCCATAAAGATCTCAGGAGATTGGAGTTCGTTTGGTGCTCGAAAACTGCTTCAGAATCAGAGATGGAACTGAAATCAGGTATTCTGCATTCCTTCTTTTTTAATCTTTTCGTGTATGATCTGGGATACGTAATAAGGTCTATGTTATGTATTACACGTGGTATCAGAGCAGTTACGTGATCGGATTGTTGGAAACAAAGGTTTTCGATTTTTTATTTCATATAGTTTTCTTCCATTTTTGATTCATTTTTCAAATTTTTAACATATACAATTACGTAAAAGTGGCATATATGAGGTTAGCTATGAAAAATAGGTTGAAAAAGGGCCAAAAGGAGCAAAAAAAGGCATCCCGGAATGTCGAAAATTGCCCTCTCAGTGGAGGGTGACGCAACGTCGGGAGGAACATAATTGACGTGCTGTAGCGTGTCTCGCGGGACGCTGCCCACGCTCCCATCGACGTGGAACAACGGGCGCATCCATCGACCCAGTGCATGGACCATCGGATTTCCTACATGTGGAGGCGCGTGCAACCTACACATATGCTGACATCAGCGTTACAGTAGTGCTGACGTCAGCGCCAAAAAAAAGGGAAAATTTTCATAAATTTTCATAAAGTTGTCCCGGGTCTTTTTGGGTCAGTTTTTAGGTTGGGGGAATTTTTAAAGAGTTTTTTTTCAATTTTTCCTGATTTATTACGTTGGTAATTGGATTCCAGAAAAATTTTTAAAGCTGATTTTGAGTGCAGTTTTATACTTCAAACTGCACATAAGGGATATACTTAAAATTTTATGTCTCATGTGGTAGGTTCGGTATTTGGGAAAGTACGATGGTCACTTTCATTAAGAATTTTTTAAATAAAAGTCTCAAATAAAGTTTAAAGACGATTTTTTCAGAACTACTATGTGATTATTTGACTGTTCATTTAGTTTTTGCATTTATAATTGATTTTCACATACATTATGCCCATATAGAATGTGAGGATGACATAAAGTTATATCCCTTGTATTTATGAACTTTCTAGGGTACTGATGAGAATGTAGTCACCAAAGTGGCCTTTCAAGTTAGTATTTTTGGATTATTCTACTCATATGTTGGGGGACGTCTCTGGCCTTATGTTTGGCTATTCTGCTCAAACGTGTTGGCCTTATATAGGGTTTTGAGATGTTTATAAAAGCATTAGATGGAGGAAAATCATTGCTTAAATGATTTATTCACCCAAAGGTGATAGTGTCATGAGAGTTGATGATTTGTACTCTGATCACTTTTATGTGTAGGGGTCTAATTGCATATATTATGTATCTAGCCCAGAGGTGTTTCATAATATATGTGATCAGATTCTCAGTATAGATACTACTTTAATACTTTAAATGTCGTTGTTATCATATATTTTTACTGTTTTTTACATTGTTTTTTCTATTTTCAATCACCTTTTCTGTGAACAACAATGCTGTCACAATTGAAACCTTGATTAGTTTCAATTTCAAGAATTGGAAGAAAGATGTCGAGTTTGCTCTAGAGATGGCTAACGTCAATATGACAATGCAGATCGAGAGGCCTTTTCCACTTACAAATACCAGCTCGGAGGCCGATAAAGTGGCAATGGCAACTTGAGAGCGGTCAAATAGGATGTGCTATTTGACCATCAAGAGGTCAATCCCAGACCATTTGTCGAGTGGATTGTCAGACACGAACATAACAAAGGAGTTCATGGATAGCATCTCTCAAAGGTACAAGGTATCTTCCCATATAGAGCAGAGCGCCTGATAAAGGAACTATTCTTCATGAGGTACATAGGAGAAGGAGGCGTTCGGGAGTATATCATAAGGATGGTGCGCCTTCAGAGCAGGCTGAAGGCACTGGATATATCGACAGCTGACACACTTATAGTGCATCAGGCACTAAATACTCTCCCCCAAGAGTTTGAGATGTTAGCCACTTCCTACATCTTACAGGATGAGAACTGGGACATTAACTTCTTAATTTCCTGGTGTGCTGCAGCAGAAGAGAAGATCATGAGTTTTTCTCATACAACCATGTATGCAGCTGTCAAAGGTAATGGGAAGGCTAAACCCCAACAGGCTAAGGGTAAAGGTAAGAGACCCAAACCCTCTCCTCAATTTCAGACTGGGCAATCTAGCATTGCAAAGGGCCCATATGAGCTAAAGAGTATGAGGTGCTTCTTCTGCAAAAAGAAGGGGCATAAAAAGGTCGATTGCTTGAAGTACAAGATATGGAAGGTCAAGCAAGAACTATCAGGTAACTCCTTAACCTTTATGATTCATAAATCCAATGTAACTATAACCACATCACGTTCTTGGTAGTTATATAGTGGAGCTTCTAATCATGTTGCTTCCATAATGTAAGGGTTTAGATCCAGGAGAAGGCCGACTAAAGGACAGGAGAGACTGATGGTCGACAATAATGAAGAGTTTGAAGTTTTGTTTGTAGGAGATGTAGGTTTAAACCTCGATACAAGATTTGCATTGGTTTTACGGGACACATTTTATATACCATCTTTTAGATGAAACTTGATCTCTGTATCAATTTTGGATAGAGAGGGCTATCATTTTGTTTTTGATACTTCGATTGTAAATATTTCTATCAATACAAAACATATAGGAACTACCTTCTTATCCTACGGATTATATAAAATGTGTGTTACTCCTGATGAAATGTATGCCTCTTCTTATGTTACTAAACCAGTTACTCTAAAGAGAACCTTCATAAAGAATACATCGTACATGTTGTGGCATAAACGTCTTGGCCACATTTCCAGGGAGAGGGTTGAGAGATTGATAAAGGATAACATTATCCCAACTCTGGACTTCAGTGATCTAGAAACATGTATTGATTGTTGTAGAGGTCAGTTGACCAAAATAAATAAGAAGGGGTTAGCTCGTGCTTCTGACTTGTTGGACCTTATACATACAGACATTAGTGTTCCCTATTCAATCACATTGTGCAATGTTAGATATTTCTGACATTTATAGATGATTATTCCCACTATGGCTATGTGTTCTTACTTAAGGACAAGTCTAAAGTTCTTAATAAGTTCAAGATCTTTAAGACTGAGGTTGAGAACCAATTGGAAAAATCAACAAAGATAGTCAGATCTGATAGAGGAGGGGGATACTATGGCTGACATGGGGTAGCTAGATAAGAAAAAGATCTGTTTGTCAGGTATTTGGAATCAGTTAGAATAGTGAATCAATTCACTATGTCAGGTAGTCCTGAGCAAAATAGTGTGGTCGAAAGGCGCAATCGCACCTTCAAGGACATGATGAGGTCAATGTAGAGTAGGACTAACCTACCCGAATACCTTTTGGGTGAAGTCATCAAGACGACATTATATATTTTGAATAAAGTCTAAAGTAAGTCAGTGCCAAAGATGCCTTTCAAACTTTAGGTTGGAAGGAAACCAAGCCCTGCATACATTCGTATGTGGGGATGCCCTGCTGAAGTAAGGTTATATAATCCTTATGAAAGCAAATTGCAATCTTGTTCCATTCGTTGCTATTTGGTAGGATATCTCCGATCACTCTAAAGGCTATAGATTTTACTGTAGAGAAGGAGGAGATAGAATAGTGGAATCATAGATGGCTAAGTTTCTAGAATACGATGTCCATGATGAGGGAGGATCCTCACATCCTCCAGGAGATAACAGAATGGATACGACAATTATTGTGTATCCGCCTCTCATACAGTTAGGTCCGGTGGATGAAGGTCCGAGTACCATGCTTGAGTAGGCATAGGAACCTACACTTATTCAAGAAGAGGTTTTTGAGGTACAAGAACCTATGTTATTGTGCAGATCCACCAAAGAAAGGCGACCTGCTATCTCTTTGGATTACATAGTCTATTTAGGTAAACAAGACTATGACATAGGACATGTTGTGGGTCCAGTTACTTTTTTAGAAGTCATTTCTGACCCTATGCGGATATGTGGTGGGAAGCAATGAAGGATGAGATGCAATCTATGATGTATAATAAGGTATGAGAGCTTGTTGATTTACCTCAACATTGTAGACTTGTTAGTTGCAAGTGGCTATTTAAGACCAATAAGGACACAGAGGGTCAAGTTGAAAGGTTTAAGGCACGTTTGGTTGCTAGGAGATTCACTCAGAGAGAAGGAATTGACTTCAATGTTACCTTTTCTCTTGCATCCTCGAAGGATGCATTTAGAGTGATTATGGCAATAGTAACTCATTATGACATAGAACTACACCAAATGGATATTAAAACTGCTTCCCTAAATGGTGAACTTTATGAGGAGGTCTGTACGGAGCAACCTGAAGGATTTCAGGATCAAGATGCAACTGATAAGGTTTGTAAGTTGACTAAATCAATATATGATTTGAAGCAAGCTTCCAGACAATGGTACCTAAAATTTGATAAGGATTTGACCTCATTCGGCTTTGTGGAACACAAAGTTAGAAGATGCTTATAGTATAAGGTTGAGGGGAGCAAAGGTATCTTCATAATACTATATATGGATGATATCTTGCTCGCGTATAATAATTTGACCATATTGCATGAAGTAAAGTAACTTTTGGCCAAACACTTTGACATGAAGGATTTAGGTGAAATATCTTTTGTCCTCGGTATACAGATTCACCGGGATATCTTTTAACACTCATTGAGCCTCTCACAAAGAGCATTCATAGAGCAAGTGCTACAAAGGTTTAATATGGTTGAATGTAAACGAGTTATAGCACCTATCTCTTACGACGAGAGATTATATTTGGTACAGTGTCCAAAGAATGAAGTTGAAAGAGAGGTTATGAGGAATGTCTCGTATTCTAAGTGCAGTCGATAGCTTGATGTATGCCCAAGTATGCATTAGACCAGATATTGCATTTGTTGTTGGACTGCTGGGTCAATATCTGGCTAACCTATGTATAGACTATTGGAATGCAGTTAAACGAGTGTTGAGATACCTAAAGGGTACCAAGGATTATACATTGACATACAGAAAAGTCAACGATTTAAACATCACAAGGTATACAGACTTCAATTTTGCTATGTGTCTGGATGATCGCAAATTCACTTCAGGGTACATTTTCATGTTAGCAGATGGTGCAGTATCATGGAAGAGTGTTAAACAGACACTGGTTACTTCCTCGACCATGCATACATAATTTGTTGCATGTTTTGGAGCTGTTACATAGGCGATTTGGCTCAGAAACTTGATTTCTAAGTTGTCTGTGGTATATTCGGTTGCTAGACCCATTCGGTTATATTGTGATAATCTTGTCACAGTATTGTTCAGTAACAACAACAAGAATATCACATGATCAAATGCTTAACCATACAAGAGTTGATTCAAAAAGGTGACGTTAAAGTGGAACATATTAGCACTGAGGAGATGCTAGCTGATCCTTTAACTAAAGGATTTCACCCAGTAGTGCTTGTTAAACATGTATCTGGTATGGGCATGTTGAGGTCCTTAGACAACATTAGTTAGAGATCATTGTATTTTGTTCCTTAAATGTTTGTACATTTTAATGTATTATGACATCACAGTTATTTATTAATAAAGATGATCATCTTTTTATCCTTAGTAATAACTGTTGTTGAGTATAGTCATAATACATAAAAAATTCTTAAGATTTGTTTCAATCTTATTCAAAATTCATTGGGCATATATATAGATTGACCTTGATCCTATGTCATTTAGACACATATAGTTTTGTTCGGATATCCTTAAAGTTTTACACGACATAGAGGAATATAAGTTTTTAATCTCATGAAGGTTCTCTAAAGTAGTTTAGCATTCAATTGGAGAACATAAAGGTTTTCTCTAATGCTGTTTAGCATTTGATGAGAGGAAATAAGTTTTCTCTAATGCTATTTAGCATTCGGTGAGAGAAAACAGGATTTCTCTAATGCAATTTAGCATATGCGGTTTAGCATAAAGTTGAAGAAATCGAGACCTACAAACGAAGATGATATAATTTAGATCATAAAGGTAGCATCCTAGTTTGTCATACTTTATTTTCCCATTCATGTTAGTAAGGTATTAGATATTTGTGATTATATTAGACCTGTGTCACATACAACAAATGTGTTTGATATTTTTTAGTATCGAAGACCTCACGGGATGGAATGTTGGACTTTCATTACATTTGGATCAAATGTTTTTCAAATTTGGTACCAATACAGCAACGTAACTTAACCGAGTTTTCAAAATATTTTAAACTTAAGTAAAAACCGCAATTAATGATTGTCCAAGGGGGAGATTGAAGAACATTTTTGTCCTTTACCTATTAAGTGGACAACATTAATTGTAATTTTGGATTTTCAATAAATTATTTGTTAAGTTACGTAAGTTGATCAAGATAAAGGTAATAAAATGACCCAATAAATAATCTATATCAATGGGTCGAAGTTCGGGTAGAAAATAGATCCCTATTAGTATAGATCGGGTCTATATCAGCTTTTTGATGGGGAAGCCTGATATGGAATCTATATATAAAAGTTAAGGTCTCCCACAGTTGCTCATATCAATTGTAAGCATATGGTTTCTCTGATCCGTTAAGAGAGATTACGTATTGAGAAAACTGTAGAAAGACCTAAATCACGCCTCGGAGAATACTTTCCGTAAAGGTCCCAGGAGATTAAAGCTCGTTTGGTGCTCGAAAACTGCTTCAGAATTAGAGATGGAACCAAAATCAAGTAGTCCGCATTCTTTCATTTTTAATCCTTTCATGTACGATCCAGGATACGTAATAAGATCTATGCTATGTATTACAAAAACGACTGATAAACCCCTTTTCCATGTATTGGATATTTATTAGAACAAATTTGTTACCTTTTTTGCCAAAAGTTTACTGTAGTGTGGATAATATATTATCCAAAGATTTCAAAAACAAAAGACAACAATAAAGAGACTGAATGAGAGGAGTGGGTGGAAGCAAAAGAAGAAGAGAGAATGATTGAAAAAGACCAAGACTAGTCTAGAAGAGAGAAAATTAGGGCTTTTTTTATATGAGTTAATTAAAAAATTAACTAAATTTTATGATTCTAGTTCAAAATTTAAAAAGTAATAATAAAATGCTCAAAATTTCAACTTTTCATAAAAATAATCTGACTTTAATCTATCCATTAACATTACTAACATGGTATACAATGTCACATTTTTTATTTGTCATATAGATGACACACGAAATTTATTTTCTCATAAGTTAAATATAAATTTTAAATAAAAATTAATTATGAAAATAACCCATTTTTTCTCCTTCCTCTCCCTAACACTTCTACTGTCACTATAGGATGGTAAAAAAATTTATAGAAATGGTAAAAGAATTGTAAAAAATAGCTACTCAATGAAGCACTCTGCATATCTGTAGTGACTGTAGTCACTTATCACGAAGTATAAAAGAGAGGGAAGACAACAAAAATTCCACTTTTTGCGTCTAATTAGTTTAGTGCAGTTAACAATTTCAGGTGACTGTAATTTCAAGAGGAAGCCTCCTTGAGGAAACGACTAAAGGGAGCCGTGGCAACGACAAAGATGTGGCAACGACGGCAGGTTTAATGAAGGTCTTATCAGATATGTACAAGAAACCCTCGACTATGAACAAGGTATATTTGATGCGTTGTTTATTTGATTTAGAGAAGGTAGATGGTAGTTCTGCTAGTGAACATATAAATGAATTTAATTTTATTTTAAGCCAATTGACTTCGGTGCACATTAAATTTGAGGACGAGGTTAAAGCTTTGATCTTGTTGTCTTTCTTACCTACTACATGGGATATTGTTGTAACTGTTGTGAGTAATTCTACGGAAAAGAATAAACTGAAACTTGATGATGTATATAACTTGATCCTAAGTGAGAATATTAGGAGGAGGGAGCCCGGGGGATCATTAAGGGGAGTTACAATATTGAGAGGAAGGGAGGGAAAAACAACGAGGGAGCAAAGGGAAACCAAGAAGATCGTCTAAGGGGCGGAGCAAGTCTAAGAGCAGGTTAGAGATGATGTGTTGGGGTTGTGGGGGTAAAGGGCATCCTAAAAAAGCGTGTCCTAACCTAAAGAAAAATAAAGATAACCGAAAACACCATGATGATAGTGATTCATCAGTGAACTCTACTTCAGATGATGCGGGGGTGACACTTTGATCCTTAGTGTTGATAGTCCCATCGAGTCTTAGATATTGGACTCTAACGTGTCGTTTCACTCTTCACCATGTAGGAAGTTGTTTCAGAACTTTAAGTCTGGGATGTTGGGGAATGTTTATCTTGCTGATAATGAATCTTTGGACATTATAGGGAAGGGAGATCTCATGATCAAGAATTCGAGTGGGAGTACATAGAAACTGCAAGATGTTAGGTTCATTACGAACTTAAAGAAAAATTTGATTTCAGTGGGTCAGCTGGACTCATGTGGTTATAGAACTGTGTTTGGTGATGAGTCTTGGAAGGTCTCTAAGGGTGTCATGGTGGTAGTATGGGGGACTTGCAGAGTGTTTTAACATGGTTGCTGTAACAACAGATGATAACACCAAACTATGGCGCAGTAAGCTTGGTTATATGCCAGAGAAAGGAATGAAAATTTTAGCCTCAAAGGATATTCTGCCTGCTTTGAAATTAGTGAATTTGTGTTTATGTGAGAGTTATGTCTTAGGAAAATAGAAAAAGGGTAACTTTCACAAAGACCAAGAGAGAGTTAAGGGCAGAGAGGCTTGATTTAGTACACACCGATGTGTGGAGGCCCTATAAGGTGAAATCCCTAGGTGGCTAGCGGTATTTTGTGACCTTCATAGATGACTTCAACAGGAAGGTGTGGGTCTACTTCCTAAAACACAAGTTTGAGGTGTTTGAAACTTTCAGAGTTTAGAGAGCTGAGGTTGAGAATCAGATTGGCAGGAAAATCAAATGCATCAGGTCTGATAATACAGGTAAGTATGATAAGAAAGAATTTAAGAAATACTGTGCAATAAATGACATTAGATTGATGAGAATAATTCAGGGGAAGGCTTTTCAGAATGGTGTTGCAGAAAGAATGATTGAACGCTGCTTGAACGTGCTAGAAGCATGAGAATCCATGCAGGGCTCCCAAAGGTCTTTTAGGCTGATGCAGTCAGTATAAAAGCATACTTGATCAATTGAGGACCTTCAGTTCCTTTGGACTTCAAAATTTCTGAAGAGATGTGGTCTGGCAAAGAGGTAAATATTTCCCACCTGAGAACCTTTGGATGTGTTGCTTATGTTCATTATGAAAGTCTAGATAAATTAGACCCAAGGGCCGTGAAATGCTATTTCATAAGGGATGGTTTGGATCAGTTTGGATATCAATTTTAGGATCTTAAGAATAGGAAAATTATGAGACACTATGATGTGACTTTTGATGAAATTGTCTGGTACAAGGACAATTTTGGTGGTGGTTCTGCTGTAACTGAAAAAGTGGGAGAAGAATGGGAATTGTTGAGTTAGAAGTTCCTAGTAATAAGGGTACTATTATAAAGACAAACGATATTCATACTCCACAACTTCTGATTCGGAGGAATATCAGGTTATGAGGAGAATAGTCTTAGAGCCAGAGTTGAGGAAATCCATCAGGGTGAACAGAGGTAAAGCTCCTAACCGATATTCTCCTTCTATGAATTTTCTATTGCTTACAAATGCAAGTGAACTTAAGTCTTATAATGAAGCTATAAGTATGAGTGACTCGTTGGAGTAGAAGAAGGCCATGAACGAGGAGATGAAATCTCTAGAGAAGAACAAAACATGGATTTTGTCTAAGTTAACTGTGGGAAAGAAGGCACTACAAAACAAGTGGGTTTATAGGTTGAAAAAGGAACCTGATGGGAGTATTAGGTATAAGGCCAGGATGGTGGTTAAGGGTAGTTCATAGAAGAAGGGCATTGATTATAATGAGATATTTTCTCCTGTGGTGAAATTGACTACTATTAGAATCTTGTTTAGTATAGTGACTTCTGAGACTATGTTCTTGGAACAGATGCATGTAAAAACTGCCCATTTACACGGTGATCTGGAGGAAGATATTTATATGCAATAATCTAAAGGTTTTCAAGTTCTAGGCAAGGAGAACTTAGTGTGCAAGCTCAAAAGAAGCTTGTATGGATTCAAGCAGGCTCTTAGATAGTGGTATAAGAAATTTGACACTTTAATGTGCAGTACTAGGTTTGTGAGATTTGAAGGTGATCACTGTTGCTACTTTCAGAGGTATGAGAATGATTATTTTTACTTACTTTTGTATGTAGATGATATGCTCATTATAGGGACAAACATAAAAGTGATCAATAATTTGAAAAAGGAATTGTCACGTAAGTTTGAGATGAAAGATATGGCGAGGCTACATAGATACTTAGCATGAGGATCACTAGGGACAAGTCAGCAGGTTGGTTGAAATTGTCTCAGGAATAGTACATCTAAAAGGTGCTTTGTAGATTCAGTGTGCAGGATTCTAAGCCCAGGGATACACTACTTCTAAGCAATCTTAAGCTTTTTAAGGAGCAGTGCCCAACAATTGATGAGGAGAAGGAACATATGGCACGTGTGCCGTATACATCTACCGTTGGGAGCTTGATGTATGTTATGGTCTGTACTAGACTGATATTGCTCATGTAGTGGGGGTTGTGAGTAGGTATATATCCAATCCAGGTAAAGAATATTGGAAAGCTATGAAATGACTATTGGGGTATTTGAAAGGTACTTCAAATATAGTGTTTTGCTTCAGAAGGAAAGAAGTGAAACTTGAGGGGTTCGTTGATGCTGATCTTAGTGGGGATGCTAATACAAACAAGAGTACTTCTGGGTATGTTTTCACCATTGGTGGTATAATGGTAAGCTGGATGTTTAGGCTACAGAAGTATGTCTGTTTGTCAATGATCGAGTCTGAGTATATGGCAATGTCGGAGGTAGGTAAGGAGATAGTTTGGCTTAAGAATTTCCTAGAGGAGATAGGTAAACAACAAGAATGATGTGTTCTCTTCAGTGATAGTCAGAGTGCAATTCAACTAGCTAAGAATCTCATGTTTCATTCTCGAACCAAACATATAAGATGGCGGTACCATTTCATCCGAAGTGTGGTTGAAGATGGTGTGTTATGCTTGGAAAAGGTGTTGGGTGCTAAGAACCCAACGAATATGCTCATTAAAGGGGTGAGTGTGAACAAATTGAGGTTATGTTAGACCTCAGTTGGCCTTTGGTGATTGCATATGGAGGTGTTCGATGCATTAGATGTGAGATTGATGGTGATGTATAAGCATGTTTTTTTTGTTGGGATGTCTTCATCTATTACAGTCGCCAAGTGGGAGGTTGTTATGCATAGAGACTAAAAGAAGAGGTGTGGTGGGGCCCAAGGCCCATTTTAATTAGTTTCCTTCTTCCTAATGTATTGGCTAACGATAAAAACACCTAAAATCTTTTTATGGGGTTAACTTGACGCAACAAAGAGAGATTTGTGTGTGCCTTGTAATCACCATCTATTCACTCTTGAAAATCTCTAGTGCATTGTTTTCATGGTTTTTCTCCCGATTTTCGGGTTTCCACGTTAAACTTAGTGTTCGTTGTTATTGTTATGTTTTCTTTTTCTTGTTTATTGTTGCATTTATTATTGTTGTGCTTGGTGCAATTAGAATTGCCACGATCCCAACACAAACCACAACAACCCGATTGTCCTATTCTTTTAGCAGAGGACCATGAGATCTAAAAGTTGAAAGGAACTTGCCATTGAGCAAAGTAAGAGCATGCAAATCATCCCATGAGTCCATTTTAAGGATACTTGGATCTCTTGGAAATGAAGTCACAAGTTTCTTACATCCCTTTAATCTAGAGCGTAATTAATGAAGGGAAGGTGTTAAGGTGAAGTATATTTGAATACAAGACATTTGATTGTGTAGAGCTCTTGAATGAGATAGAAAGCGTCCTCGTAATTTCCACACATAATCCACTCCTGCCATCCAGGCACGTTTTCAAACCTCAAAATTTGGAGGCACTAAAATGGATTCTTTGTAGATGCGTATCTATCACATAACTTAGGACTTATCGATACAATTCTTGGAAAATTTGTAATTGAGAGATTTTTTTGGTGCAATGGAGGTAGAAGGAGAATAATAAATTTTCCTTCTGTTGCTGAATCGATGTATCAGTAACCATTTGCTTCAATTCTTTAAGTGTCTTCTTAGTAGTAATGAAGGTATAAAGGAGAGGAAGAAGAGAAAATAAATTATTTTCATAATTTATAGTTTATTGATGTGAAACATAAATTTTAGATATCATTTATATGTCAAATATGATAGATGATATGGTACGTCACGTAAATAACGTTAACGAAAAGGCTAATGTTAGATTATTTTTACAAAAAAGTTAAAAATTTCAATTTTTTATTATTACTTTTGTAAAGTTTAAATTTTTTATATAATTAACCTTTATATATAGTTTTATAAGTGGTGGGGAAGAATATATTAAAGGATGATGAATGCACCAGTGGTGGGGAAGAATCGGGTGGAAGCAAAGTGAAACAGAAAATAGGTAACCGTAGCAGACTGACGGAGTTATGTGTAAATGTAGCACCATGTTCATGTGTATATGTACTTTTGATTATATTTAAGTTATATATAAAACAGTCGTGATCCTTTGGAAGATCTGAATAATTTATTATATTTATGTGTATATGTACTTTTGATTATATTTAAGTTCTTAATTACTTGAATGAAGAATTAAACATAAGATTGAATGGCAAGTAATACTCACACCATCAACTCGTTGGATCTTACTCTCTAAATGCCTATCCTTCATCGATCAATACATAGCTGTGCCTGTCCTCACTTCCCACATAATATATGTAAAGAAAAGAATGATCACTCGAAACACTTCTGAACCTGTAGTTAGGGTTTTTCTCCGACGGGACAGAAACCGCCTGGGAGCAATCGTATTCGACGGCTGGATCAAGCACATTGCATTAGGTTACGGGGCTGGAGCAGCCGGTCCCTAGGAAGATGAGAGCCAACCTATCATGGCATGATTATCCACGGTCGTTGTTGAGCTTCAAACAAAGTCTCTGATTTGGTGTTCTTGTCTCGATCTGAAACCGGTGAAATGACCTCACGCACGTGACCGATATTTGGGCGGCTGTGATTTAACCGACAAAATCACTCTACTTTTGCTTCTTTCTCGGTAAAAAGCTGAGCTCCGCAGTGTTGTTCCTATACCAAATCCAACTATATAATGGTCCAATCTTTTTCTTTCTTGTGACTGATAACTATTCTATTGACATGCCCTTTCGTTTCAAGTCGTCGAAGACTGTGGGTAATAGTTGCAAGTTTGATGCTTTATTTCGGCGACATGCACCTGTGCTTGGGATTGAGTTCGGTTCCATTCAAGCAGAGGTTAGGCCTTCGTATCATTTTTCTTTTCGCTCACTCATATTTTCAAAAACAATTAGCATTAGTTTTGGTGCTCATGAGAATTGCAATCATAAGAATGACCACTTTAACAAGTATGGGCTAATGGGTTCTGAAGATGATGATTGTACAATAGATAAAAATTCTAGATTGGGTTTTTATAGCGAGGTCAAAGAATCGGATGAAGATGAGGAGGATGATAATGAGGAAGAAGTGGGAGAAGGTGGTTATGAAAGTTGTGGTGATAAAGATGATAATGAGTTTATGGTTTTCAGATCATCCGATGGCCTTAATCGGCAAAGGGAAGAGGTTATGAGAATTGAGGTTGGGGATGAGGATTTTCGACACCCTTTGGTGAGAGAAATTTGTAGGTTGATTGAACTTAGGTCTGCTTGGAACCCTAAGCTTGAAGGGGAGTTGAGGCATTTACTCAGAAGTCTGAAGCCACGACAAGTTTGTGCTGTTTTGCAGTCTCAAGCTGATGAAAGAGTTGCTTTACAATTCTTCTATTGGGCTGACCGGCAATGGCGTTACCGGCATGACCCGATTGTATATTATGCAATGCTTGAGGTCCTCAGTAAAACTAAGCTCTGTCAGGGTTCTAGGAGGGTGCTCCGCCTCATGACTCGCAGGGGAATCTATCCTTGTCCAGAAGCTTATTGTCATGTAATGTTGGCATATAGTCGGGCGGGTAAGTTGAGGAGTGCAATGCAGATGTTGACTGTGATGCACAAAGCAGGTGTTGAACCAAATTTGTTGACATGTAATACTGCTATTCATGTTTTACTGATGGCAAATAGGTTGGAAAAGGCATTGAGGTTTGTAGAAAGAATGCAACTTGTTGGTATTGCACCAAATGTGATAACTTATAATTGTTTAATCAAGGGATACTGCAATGTTCATCGAATTGAAGATGCCATTGAGCTAATTGATCAAATGCCATTCAAAGGATTCTCCCCTGATAAAGTTAGTTATCACACTGTTATCAGTTTTCTTACTAAGGACAAACGGATCAAAGAGATAAGAGAGTTAATGAAGAAGATGAGCGAGGGAAGTGGGTTATTACCAGATCAGGTTACCTACAATACTGTGATCCATATGCTTTGTAAGCATCGCCATGCAGATGAAGCGCTTGAGTTTTTAAAGGAAGCAGACGAAATAGGATTTTGTGTTGACAAGGTTGAGTACAGTGCAATTGTGGACTCTTTTTGTAAGATGGGAAAGATGGACAGGGCAAAAGAAATTGTGAATGCGATGTTCAAAAAGGGTTGTATACCTGATGTGGTGACGTACACTTCTGTTGTCGATGGACTTTGTCAGGTTGGGAACATAGAGCAAGCTAAAAAGATGCTTCAGCAAATGCATAAGCATGGTTGCAAGCCAAATGCTGTGACATATACAGCCCTGTTAAATGGGCTTTGTCGAAATGGGAAGTCATTAGAGGCTAGGGAGATGATGAATATGAGTGAGGAAGATTGGTGGGCGCCAAATGCTATCACGTATAGTGTTGTGATGCATGGGCTGCAGCGAGAGGGAAAATTATTGGATGCATGTGATGTCATCAGGGAGATGGTTAGAAAGGGTTTCTTCCCAACTCCAGTTGAAATTAATTTATTAATCAAGTCACTCTGCCTCGAGGGGAAAATGAATGAGGCAAAACTGTTCATGGAAGAGTGTCTGAACAAGGGCTGTGCTGTCAATGTTGTAAACTTTACTACCTTGATTCATGGCTTTTGCAAGAAGGATGATGTAGAAGCAGCTTTGTCATTATTTGATGACATGTATCTAATAAATAAACATCCTGATACCATCACTTATACAGCTATAATTGATGCATTGGCAAGGAACGGTAGAATACAGGAAGCTACTGAGTACACAAAAAAAATGCTTAGTAAGGGCCTGAGTCCTACACCTGTGACGTATAGAACAGTGATTCATCATTATTGCCACATGGGCAAAGTGGATGATTTGTTGATATTGTTAGATAAAATGCTGTCACGGCAGAAGTGCAGATCGGTATATAATCAAGTGATTGAGAAGCTCTGTAGTTTTGGAAACACAGAAGCAGCTGATAAACTCCTTGGTAAGATTTTGAGAACAGCCTCAAGAATTGATGCCAAAACATGCCATGTGCTGATGGAGAGTTACATGAGGAAAGGGAATCCTTCTTCTGCTTATAAAGTGGCTAGTCGAATGTTTAATCGAAATCTGATTCCTGATTTGAAGTTGTGTGAGAAGGTGAGCAAGAAACTGTTGTTGGAAGGAAAATCAGCAGAGGCAGATAACCTGATTCTAAGGTTTGTTGAGCGTGGTAATGTTTTACCTCATTGTCAGCAGCATCTGCGAAGCTAATGCATTCTTTGCATATGATTGATGCACTCTTAGTTTTGAGAACTTCGTTGGATTTCAACTCAGTAAGACGTTTTTCCATTTTAATACGTATGTGTTTCATGATTCTTTTTTCCATTTTGCACTGTCTTTTTGGATATTTCATTGAGTTATAGGTTAGGTCACTGATGTGACGCTTAAGCAGGTAACACTGTTTAATTACGTTTGTAAATTATTCAAACAGTTACTTGATATGAACAGATGGGATCTTTTGGTTTTAGGTTAAAAAGTACACCATAACAATATCCATATGCCCAGGCAGTTTTTCCAAGCTTAGGTGTGTTCATAACACCAGAAAATAGTTTCAATGGTAACCGTACCACTTTCCCTGCTGTGTGGAAAGCAGAAATGTATTAGGTGTATAAGATAGAAACTTTGTGTGATGGTGCAGGGAAAAAGAAGATTATTAGAAATAGACAGATCCATGTTGGTTTATTCTGTGCAGTTCTTTGTACAAATCAAGCACTTTTTAAAAGCTTTCTTAAATCTGTTGACTCATGTAGCGATTGGAGTTTCTATGTGAACTTGAAGCCAACACTGTGAACAAGGTCATTAATGATGAACATGTTACGTATAAAATGTTACAGCATACGGGTACTATATACCCTGTAACCTTTTCCCTAGCAGAAGAAAAATATAAATTAGCTATTTGCCTCTCTCTCTTTTTGTGTATTTCTCTGCCTTCTCTCCTTCTGGATTCTTCTCTCTTCTTTTCTCCTTTGTTCTTCTTTTTTTCTCTTTAATGAAAGTTATTCATAACAGGACATTTTGCTGTATTGATGAATTATTAAAGATGCTAAACCAGAGCCAAATAACTGACCAATTGTTGGTCATGTATGCAGGTAATCTTTTATGAAAAACTGGTGGAGTTTTTGAAAGAAAGGGCCTCGGTTAGTGGTTCAGACCATTAAAAATGATGACTGGGAATTGAATGCTTGTGACATCTGGTCTTAGTTGATCAGAGTATGAGGTGGCTAAGGACAGGTAAATTAATGCCTTTCTATCCACCCCTTTATAACTTCTTTGTTGGGAGATGAGTCTCACTATGAAATACAGCAGATTTATGACTTTCATTTGCCTTTCTGCAGTTCGCATTTTCAGCCAAGATTACATATATTGGCATCATGATGGGAGGCAATGACGCTTACCAACAATAATTGAAACAGACAATCCCTTTGGCTAATGCATTGGTGTCAAGGTATTCAATGTATCATGATAGCTTGTATTGTTTCTTCACATTAGCAATATGAAAGCACATTGAAACAAAAGGCGGGGAGTCCTTGAAACTGTTTGGGAGCTACACCATGTTTTTGCTTGATGCTTTCAAGGCATAAAATCATATGGGGAGTCCTTGAAACTATTTGGGAGCTACACCATGCTTTTGCTTGATGCTTTCAAGGCATAAAATCATACTTTTGGTTTAGAATAATACTTTTTGTACGGTTGGACTCATTCTTGAAGATTTCTTTTAATATTCTAAAAAATTCTCATACTTAACTGAATTGATACATATTTTTATTATGATTTTGTTAAAAAAGTTGACGTAATTTACATGTAACGTGATTATGTATTAGTTCTGTGAAAAAGTTTGACAGGAAAATTAATAAAAGATGTGTGTATATATTTAACAAAGAAAGATGTTTTTTTAGGTATTGAATTATAAAAGATTTTTAAGAATGAGTCAATATAAGAGGTGTAAATGTCATCATCTCTTGTGTTTATTATCAGTGGCACCAGAATTTGGATGCAGTTGTCTTTTATCACGTTCTGCATGTTTAAGAGGCTACAAGGTGAGGCTTTGCTCAAAAGAATCTTCTAGAGCTTGGTAAAATTTTATAGAAGATCCTAGAAACTCATGAAACATTATGGAACACTCTAGAACATTATAGAAGGTTGTAGAATGATGTAAATATGTATATAGTACATAAAGCATCTAGAGTAGTATAGAAGATTCTAGATAGGGGCATTAGTGTAATTTGTACAGAGGAGATATTTTGTAGGGAATAATCTCCACTGTTGGATCAAATCAATATTCACCGTCCATTGAAGAGGTGGAGGGCTATATAAAAGATTTGTAAGAATGAAAAGCAATAGAAGTATCTAAGATTCCTTAAGATTTCTTATTCGTGTCTTCTTTGCTTGCTTAGTTCTTCATAGTTTAAGTAGGCATCTTCGGGGAAGGTCGACTAGCTACACTCGAGTTTGGGAGAAAAAGTGTACTAGTTCTGCACGTGGAGTTTGAGTGAAAAAAATCCCGAAATAGTTGGTATCAGAGCCAAAGTTTTGTAAAGAAGCTTTCTTGAGGGGAAATCTTGCACATGGAGACCGAACAACCATCCGAAGTCTCCAACCCATAGCTTGTCGGTAGGGCTAGAAAGGAGAAGTCAAGGGACATCATGTCCGCCATGGAGGAAAGGTTGGCAAGGATGAATGTCACCATGTCTGACTTGAGGGAAAGGGTCGATGCTATGGACCAACGCATTTCAATGCTCGAGTCCAAAGGTGACGACGAGGAGTTGTGGGGAGAAATGCAAGGTGCCTTGAATGTAGTGGTCGAGGCGATGTTGAAGAGGAAAGACTCCTTAGAAGCTACGATGCTCGCTTATAGGGAGGAGGTAGAGAAGCTCAAGGTGAAGCTTGAGTTGTGCAAGACGGCCTTAGTGAGGAGGGGATTCTCACATACGGCCAAGGGTGAAGTTCCTAGGTCTAAAGCCTATGGTGGGGCAAGGAGCACAAAGGAGATTGACAACTTCATCTTCAACATAGAGAGGTACTTCAAAGCAGTGGGCATCGAGGATGAACCCACAAAGGTACGTAATGCCTCTCTTTATTTACAAGATATGACTATTGTATGGTGGAGGCACTGTTGTGAGGATGTCAAGCGGGGCACTTGCACCATTGATACTTTTGATGATTTTAAAAGGGAACTCAAAAGACAATTCTATCCTGAGAATGTCGAACACGAAGTTAGTGGAAAGCTTCGTCGCCTTCAACATAAAGAGGGCCATATTCGTGAATATGTTAAGGAGTTTTCCGAGTTGATGTTGGAAATCCCCAACATGGGAGAAAAGTATGCACTATTTTGCTTCCTTGATGGCTTATCCGGTTGGGCCAAGCTTGAAGTACAAAGGCGAGGAGTACAAGACCTAGCCACCGCCATGCTCGTAGTTGAGTCGCTCATCGAATTCAAGCGTAAAGATGCGACAAAGGGGCAAGACAATAAGTCCATTAATTTTGGCAAAGGTGGGGGAGACAAGGAGAAGCCTCATAGGGAAGGAAAAGTCCACAAAGGCAAGGGGAGGGAAGATAATTCCAAACCAAAGGTAGCATGCTTCTTATGTAATGGGCCTCACCGAACCTTTGAGTGCCCAAAGCGTGAGAAGCTTGCTGCTAATGTCTCTTCTGTTGAGGAAAAAGAAGAGGAGAAGAGAATTGCTTCACTAAAACTCCTCAATGCAATTCAAACCAAGGTGAAGGAGCGATCCCGAGGCCGCATGTACATGGAGGCTCAAATTGGAGGTAAGACTTTGAAAGCCATGGTGGACACTGGGGCCGATACGGTATACATGGCCAAGGAGCTAGCAAGGGAAATAGGCCTACCGTACCAAAAGGAGAAGGGCTATGTCAAGGGAGTTAATGCCAAAAAGCTCTCTATTGAAGGTGTGGCGTGTGGGACGCTAAATCGCATTGGTTAATGGCAAGGTAAGGTCGATATCACTATTGCTCCTATTGATAGCCATGAATTTTATTCAGGGATTGACTTTTTAGACGCAATGAAAGCATTCTTGATTCCTTATGCCAACATCATGTGCATCGTGGAGAACGACCAACCATGTGTTGTGTCCGTCCAAAGGAAAATTGGAGAGGAAAGAATGGTATCTGCTCTCTAGTTATCTAGAGGCCTAAAGCGGCAAGAGCCTACTTATTTGGCTACTCTCAAGTTAGAGGAAGGTTCATTGGATGGGAGAGTTGGAGCACCCTCACCCATTCAAGAGGTCCTTGAAGAGTTCAAGGATGTAATGCCAAAACTTCCAAAGAAGCCCCCACCAAAGAGGGAGGTAGTTCATGCTATCGAATTGGAACCTGAAACTAAACCTCCTGCACTTACTCCATATCGAATGACACCTCCGGATCTTGAAGAATTGAGGCGCCAATTAAAGGAATTACTGGATACTGGATATATTCGTCCCTCTAAAGCACCTTATGGAGCGCCGGTGTTATTTCAAAGGAAACATGATGGATCACTTTGGTTGTGCATTGACTACTGAGCACTTAACAAGATCACAATCAAGAACAAGTACCCGATTCCCCTCATTGTAGATTTGTTTGACCAACTTAGAGATGCAAGGTATTTTTTCAAGCTAGATTTGAGATCAGGATACTACCAAGTCCGCATAGCCAAAGGAGATGAACCAAAAATGACTTGTATTACAAGGTACGAGTCGTACGAGTTCTTAGTCATGCCTTTTGGACTCATAGACGCGTCAACTACATTTTGCACCCTTATGAACAAGGTACTTGCTTCATTCCTTGATCAATTTGTTGTTGTATACCTTGATGATATAGTTATTTACAGCGAGACATTGGAGGAACATGTGGGGCACCTATGACAAGTGTTCCAAATATTGAGGGACAATGAACTTTATGTGAAGAAGGAGAAGTGCTCTTTTGCTCAAAAAAAGGTGGCATTCTTGGGGCATGTTATTTGTAGGGGCAAGCTTGGGATGGACGAGGCAAAGGTGCAGGCTATCCATGAATGGAAGCCGCCAACTAAGGTGACCGAGCTAAGATCTTTCCTTGGTTTGGTGAATTACTATAGAAGATTTATTAAGGGGTATTCTTCTATAGCTGCTCCGCTTACTGACTTGTTGAAAAAAGGGAGAACATGAGATTGGTCTCCTAAGTGCTAACAAGCATTCCAGTGGCTAAAGGAAGCCATTATGAAGGAACCGGTGTTGTCTCTGCCTGACCACACCAAGTCATTCGAGGTGCATACAGATGCTCTGAATTTGCCATTGGTAGTTTATTGATGCAAGAAAGGCATCCCATTGCTTATGAAAGCCGAAAACTTAATAATAATGAAAGGAAGTATGTCGTACAAGAGAAGGAGATGACTGCAGTAGTACATTGTTTGAGAACATGAAGCTACTACTTACTTGGGAGCAAGTTTGTGGTCAAGACTAACAATGTTGCCACTAGTTATTTCCAAACTCAAAAGAAGCTCACTCCAAAGTAGGCTAGGTGGCAAGAATTCCTGGCGGAATTCGACTTCATCATGAAGTACAAGCCTGGTAAGGCCAATCTTGTTGCGGATGTCTTGAGTAGAAAGGGAGAGCTTGCGGATCTTAGTAGTCCAAAAAGCAACTTGAAGGACCGCATCAAGGAAGGGTTGGTGTGTGACATTATGGGCCAAATCATTATGTCGTTTATCAAAGAGAGAAAGACAAGATCATTTTGGGTGGAGAATGGCCTGGTGTACACCAAGAAGAAGAGATTGTACAATCCACTTTATGATAGCTTGCGAAGGGAAGTTATAAAGGAATGTCATGATAGCAAATGGGCGGGTCATCTAGGTATGCATCGCACATTTGCACTTGTGGAGCAATGGGCTTAACCAGAGTCTCCTGAGAAGGTATCAAGGGCCATTTTCGATCATCAAGAAGGTAAATCCTGTTGCCTACAAGGTAGAGTTACCTCTAAAAATCAAATACCATACGGTATTTCATATCAGCTTGTTGAAACCATTTAAGGAAGACAAGGAAGATCCCAATCGTAAGGTTTCAAAAAGAGCACCGATGGGAATACGTATCAACATGATAAGGAGGTCGAAGCCATCTTGTCTGATCGTGTAGTGCTCCACTTTAACCAACCACCGACATACGAGCTATTGGTGAAATGAAAGGGACTTCTAGATAGCAAGGCAAGCTGGGAGCCAACTCAGGGACTTTGGCAATTCAAGGAACAAATCGAAGCCCATGAGGAGACAAAGGCAACAGGGATGTTGCCACATTAGGTGGGGGAAAATGTCACGTTCTGCATGTTTTAGAGGCTACAAGGTGAGGTTTTGCTCAAAAGAATCTTCTAGAGCTTGGTAGAATTTTATAGAAGACTCTAGAAGCTCATGGAACATTGTGGAACACTCTGGAACATTATAGAAGGTTATAGAATGATGTAAATATGTATCTAATACATAAAGCATCTAGAGTAGTATATAAGATTCTAAATAGGGGCATTATTATAATTTGTACATAGAAGATATTTTGTAAGGAATAATTTCAACCTTTGGATCAAATCAATCCTCACTGTCCATTGAGAGGTGGAGGACTATATAAAGGGGATGACTCCCTCATTTGTAACAATCGAAGAATCCAAGAGTTTAAAGCAATAGAAGTATCCAAGATTCCTTAAGATCTCTTATTCGTGTCTTCTTTACTTGCTTAATTCTTTATAGTTCAGGTAGGCATCTTCGAAGAAGGCTGACTAGCTACACTCGAATTTGGGAGAAAAAGTGTACTAATTTTACATGTGGAATTTGAGTGAAAAAAATCCCATGACACTTTGCATTAACAAGTGCTATTAGAATGAAGCAGTATATATATTTTGTTCGAGTTGAACCAACTTCCTATTCTTTGTTTCTCTCTCGTCTTGGAAAGGCCAAAGAGCAGTCTATTTATAGTACTTCCCTTGCAATTATGTACCAAGAATATCTGAATCCTCAAATGTTAACGGCCTCTTTCTAGGGCTAGCAGGAAGATAATATCTCACTGATAATTTGATGGATAAATTTCCATAATCGGTTGGACCAATTAGTTCTTTCTGGAATATGAATTCCGGTTCATATTCTTTTTCTAACTGAGTTTTTTTTTCCGTTGGAGTACATAAAATGTTTTGGATACGATTTGACGAAAGATCCAGAGGTAGAAGCCTGAGAAGGAACACCAATACAAGCAAATGAAAGCAACCTTATTAACCATTTGGTTCTCCTCAAAAACCGATTTTGAATGAGCAAATCCATTTATGTCTAGACCTCAAAACAGAATAGCTAAGTTATTTACATACTTAGATCCTTCCAAACATTATGCATATGCATTATACCATGCTTTAAAAGGTTATCAGTTGACAGCCTCTAAAATCATTAGTTGTATTAAAACTTAAAACCGTAATTTTGAATTGAATTTTTTATTAGGATAAATATTTCTTAAATTAAGAAGTTATTAAAAATCAGATAGTTTCATTGATTCAGGACAAGTCTAGACTTGAGTCTTGAATCATTGATATGAAAAAAGTACTAAAGCTAGGATGTTTTGGACATGCACTTGCGTTGATATTTGGATGCATTAGAAGGTACATGTCTCTCCAACCTATAATGTGTAAAATGCGAGCACTCAAATATATTTGGGTTGGTGTATTTTGCTGTTAGCGAGTTTTGGAAGATCCTTATTTGTCTTCCGATCAAATACGTCAGACATATTTGTTTGCAATTATCAAGTGAATTAGATATAAATATTCGTACCTTCAAAGGGGAAAACACACAAGAAACTTCCTACCTCATGAAATCCTGTTTCTAATAGTCCCTGAACAGGACCATATTAGTTGAATCCCTTATCCAATTGCAGTCCGATTTCATGGCTATGTTCCTCTAGTACTTGAGCAGAAACTATATAGTATTTTCTTCTGTTGTTAGTGTACGATATAATAGTATTCACTTTGATGCTCGTGAATATGAATATGGTGAATATGAATATGGTGGTGGTAGAGTAGTACTTCCAATTCTGCTAATAATTGAATACAAGACTCGTATCTCTTTGACTGATGGCGACTGTTGACTGGTTCACTGAATTCCATGTATTTTGTATATTTTTTACTTTAGGACAAATTCGATTAGTCTATTCCTTTGGCTAGTTGAAAGACAAATTGTCCACACTGTGTATTGGATTCCTCTCCGAGGCTATTATTCATTGTGCATTAGTCACATCTCCTAATTCCACAGGTTAATACTTATAAATCACATGTATAAGACATATTACATAACAACTGCAAGTCATCCATTTCTTTTTCTTGTTCATAATAATTTACTCAATATAACTCTAGGTGTCACAAGTGTTTTGGTTATCCGCTTTGAAAAGTACTAAGGTAAGTGGAAAATTTGCTGAAAAAAATTCAACTTTGGAGAGCAATGGAAGCATAAAGAAAAGGGAACAGAAAAGGAGAACAGATTATTTGTTTTCGTTAATAAGTTCTTATTTTGTTCCATTAAATCTTATTAACATATTTATATGAGGTTCACATAAATGTGTGAATAAAATTAAATAGCACAAGGTTAAAACACTCAACGAAAACAGAAAATCTTGTTCTAAAGAAAAGGGAATAGATTTTCTGTTCACGTTGACCAGTTTTTATTCTATTCTATTAAATCTTATTTACATATTTATATAAGATTTATACAAATATGTGGACAAAATTAAATAACACATAATTAGAGCATTCTAAAGAAAATAGAGTATCTCGATCCAAACAAAAGGATTTATCTGTTGCTTTTCAAGTAATGTTTTGTTTAATAATGGATGTTCCCTCTCCCCACCACACTGAGCAGTATTATCTTTGGTTTGTGCGGTGGAGATGCATACTGAAACATGCGTAAGTAAGCAGTTTAGATTACTTTAATAGATTCAAAAGGTAGTCATGTTTGTATCATCTTAATACGTAATGATGAATATGGTTTAATCTCTTTATTGTTTTACCGTCTCTCTCTCTCGTCTTGGCATCTCTGATTAGCATGGTGTTTCCAGGAACTGGCTTGAGTGGTTGAGGAAGATTGTTTTTTTTTTGCCCCCCTTCGTATTGTTCAAATTGTAATCTGTAAAGCCATTTCATGTTGAATTATAATTAGAAGATTTACCTCAAATTATATAGTTCAACATTAGACAATTGAGTTCTGCAACCCCCGAGAAAAAGAAAAAAGATCTCCGACTAGAGGGACGTGTGAGTAGGTTTGTGGGTGAGTGATGCTAATCTTTGCTTTAAAGGGTTAATGAGTATGTAGGTTGGAAAGTAAAAGGAGAAAGGCAATAAAGCTTTTGGATGACAATCAACTTGCTGCATACGTTGTCCCCTCCTGAGGTGTCAATCGTCCTTTCACTCACCTGCCCCCTCTCAATACACCTTTGCTCATTACAGCTAACTCCCTATTTCCTTCCACAAGTAGGAGATATCATATTTTTGTAAAAAACAATTTAAGGAAAAAGAATATGATATTAATATCTTTCGAATGTTTCTTTTGATGATCTGCTTGCTCTATGATTTATATGACTTGAGAGTTGAATGCAGTAAATAACGTTTTCATGGTTGTTCCATTTGTTTTGTTTGATCGGAAATAACATAGATCACTATATCAGTTATATAGCCTTATCAATCACTTGAAGCTCCAAAAATAACAATGGCATTAAAAAAAAAGGCCTTCTTGTTCTAGACATGCAAAAAGATTCGAAGAAAGTTCTCTTTTACTAGATAAAGAAATTGTTTTTAAATTAAAGAGGTGTCAAGAAATTTTATATTTCTTCCAAACTTTACATTAAAGAGAAAAAATAAGATATGAAAGCACAGGGAAAGAAAGAACATGGAACACAACGAGTCTTTGCAAAAACATAAAGACAAAAATAAGTTTTACTGTTAACTGCTTGTATTTCTGCTTAAATTAATCATATAATTGCAGATCGATTATCAATGCGACATTTGCACGCGAAGGCCATGATTTGATTTCAGAGATTTCCCTTTGGCTCAGTTTTGTTGGCAACTGGCAATCAAAGGACCAAAGAATGACACTTTCTTAAACATGTTGATGTACTTTTTCCCATGAAAACATCAGTTCAAGGCATAGTGAAACATCATTAAATTTGGCAGCTGAATTTGGACTGAAGTATGTTGATTAATAGACTCAGCACCAACTTCTTGGCTATTTGTTTTTTTCTCTAACTCACTGCTCTCTTGTCTTAAACCCTGATTTCTAGCCAACTAGATATATCTTGCGCTTTCAGGATGTCCTCTTGCCTGTAATATTCTGCTTTGCTTTACGACACAAAATACTGGAGGTTGTCAAAATCAGGAATTACTAGGTCATATATATCCAAAGCCTCTGATTTTGCACAGACAGTTGCTAACTTGTATTGTATAAACTTAATCAAGTTCCACCCTTCCAGGATCCAATGTAACTGAGCTTGTTAGCATGTCTCAAGTAACTCTTAAACACAGTTGTAGTTGGTCCAAACGTATTCTTTCGAGGTTCCAACATCAATGTGCAACAGATGAATCTAGCTACGGTTTGAGATAGAGTGTGATGTGTTAGTGATATAACATCACTATACAAATTAAGATATAATACATATTTTTATGATATCAAAAAGTATAAAGATGACACCAAAGCTTGAACTTTGAAGCTCCATTAAAGTGGACAAATCAGTTTCAGCTTTTTATCCTGACAGAAATGGTGATCACAGACAATAACATACACTACACCTACAAAGTAAAGAAGACATAATACAAGGTATTATGCATCTTGTTTTATGACTTAATTGAACCTTATTCCTCGATGACCATTGTCACTGTTGAATATAGCCTCTTTGATGGGGTGAACTTTCACTGCGTGACACCATGTTCTTAAGAGCAGAGATCAAGAAGAAAAAGATTCCACGGCCAAAGATAAAAGATATCTTTATCTTTCCATGCTTAGAAATCAGAGCATCATAATTTGTCAAGTTTTAGGTAAGGGCAGATATTGTTGGAAGGTGGAAAAGTTATCATAAATAACAGTGAACAAGCTTGTGCAACTGAATAATGAGCTGCATCTGCCTAGAAATGGGAGAGTACTCCAGAGGTGAAAGAAATGGTGCCTCTGCACCTACATACTATCCAAGTCGTGAGCTTTTTAATTTTTTCAGAACTAGAAAACCCATTTCTCTGCAAGGTCTTAAGTACTTTTCAATATCTTCAAGAATCTGGCAGTGATAGTACCAAACGGCAGTTTTCTTGTTACCAGTATCAAATGAGCAAGGAGAGTTAAGAAAAGAGAGGGAGAGAGAACATTTAGTTAATCATTTTCTTCTCTCTGTGATTGAAAAGTTGAAAGGTACAAATGAAAAAGATACGAAATTGCTTTATTGACTTTGTTTTTAAACTTTAATCATACTCTTGCTTGAAACTTTTCCATATTTCCTCGTGGACTACATACATCTCTACTAAGTTGTGCCATTTATGACTTGAAATTTTACTTTGTGAGATGCTTATTAATCCCTGAATTTGACATGATTAGGCGTGTTAATACTTTTGGATTAAGTTAAGGTTTCATTAATTATCTGCAATCTTTGAGTTGGTGTAATAAAAAGCCAAGTTTATGAACTTAAAAATTTGCAGGTCCTGATATTAGAAGAAAGCAGATTTTGACTCCAATGTAGAATAGATGCAGACTTACATATCGGGTCATAATTAACTAATTTTAATTCTGTTATATTAAATTTTATCCACGTATTTATTTAGGGTCTATTTAGAACACTCTTAATTAACACAGGATGCTCCAACCCATAGCACAGCAGCATAAATCTCCCAAACTCTCTCTCTCCCCCACCAAAAGGAACAAAACAAGGAAAGATTTATACCCATCAAAAAAGCAGATCATCACATAACATGTGTCTAGTGGCAGTGGGGAATCAATCTCTTCTCTCCATCCAAAGCCATCTTTCTTTGTCAATGTAATACATAAAGAGTTCATCTTCCTTTTCATTTCTACATACATACATAAATATCTACCACACATAACAAAACAAACCCATAAACCAAAAGCATCAAACCTTTCATGAGTAAACAAAACAAGTATTTTTCTGAAACCTCATTGTTCTTCTTCTCCACATATATATATATACACATAAACTGTAGCTCCTAAGCAACAAAGCTTCATTTACTCACTCCCACGTCTATATTTAGTGTGTAAATAAGTTGAAAACTTACAAGTGATTAATCTGTGTGATTTAGTATAATGGATGAGTCGTGGAGGATGCGAATGGGAATGCCGGCGGCCCTCCCACGACGAGGCTCCACGCAGGACCCTGTTAAGGGCCCCGCTGCCAGGCGATCCATGGAGGCTCTCGATCCCGACGATTTCACAGACGTATTTGGCGGCCCGCCTCGGAGCGTTCTGTCGCGAAAATTCTCCGGCGACTTTACCAGGCCGTCGAGTACTCTCTATGAAGAGATATTCAGGCAACCTGAGTTCGTTACGACACAGAAGAAGAGTGGTGGCCGCAGCTTGCCCGCGTTCAGGATTCCGGCGAGGGGAGGAGCGTTTTATAGTGACGTGTTTGGGTCGGCCGATGGGTTGCGAAGGTCGGTAGAGCGGTCGAGGTCGAATTCGAAGGGAAAGTCGGAGTCAAACTCGTCGTCGGTGTTGAGCTCCGAGGAGCTAAGCCCTCTGCGAAGAACGGTCGCCGTTGATGACGTGGCATTGTCTTCTTTTGCTTCAAAGTTGAGGTGAGATAAGCAGTACTAAGTCTGAGCTGCATGTTACTTACCTAGATATTTAATTGACATTTATGCCCCTGTTGTTTCCGTTTTTGTTGATATTGTTCTTGTGTTTACCAAATTTGGAACAAATTCTAAGATGTTGATCTGTGCATAGGCCAATCAATGTTCCCTGCAGATGGAACTCAATCGCAATGGATCCTGTGGAACAAATAAGAAAGCATGGGATGCCATCGTTTCACTGCAGTCCTCATTCCCATTCCAACAGCTATTACACGGAACGTGAATACAAGGAGAACTTGAGTAGCTCCTTTTTCAGAGTTTCTCGTCAGGTCTCATCGCCAGAAACCACAATTCTTGAACCCAATTCGTATCCAAGTATCAAGTTGTCGGTAGATGATTTTCAACTCAACTCTCCTTCATCTCCAGCCTCGTCACTTTGTCAAGAACCAGAGGCAAAGGCTGGTATGCAGTGTGATCCAGCACATGAGGAAATGGAGCACGAGGAGGACGAAGTTATGAGTTCCTACGTGATTGAGATCAATTCTGATCGCAGGAAGGGTAATGGTGAAGCGGTTTCTATTGATGAAGCAATCGCATGGGCTAAGCAGAAGTTTCAGGAGCATGGTGATTTTGACAGACAGTCTGAAAAGGAGCATTCTGTTGAGGAAGAAGGTAACGGCTTAACTTAAGAATGTAACCTAATCTTCAAGTTCTGGACTCCGATAAATTACCCGTTCTCATGATCTTCATTGAAATTGTGTAGAAATACCCGATGTACATGAATTTATCGTGCAAAAAACAGACGGACATGAAAGGATTCAATCTTCAATGGTAAAGTACTACTCTCTGAAAGCATAAAAAGCAAAAGTTTTCATATCAAATTTTGGTACAACTGTCGTTGAACTGTGTACTGGATTGTTATTTGGATAAACTAGGCAAAAACTGTTTCTAGGCGGGGCAGTCTTTGTTACTCATGATCATTTTCAGTATTGCCAGGAATCAGTGATCTATTGGATAGGAGAAAGTATCAATAATATCACAAAAACATCAAACCTTTACATGTAAATCTTCCCATCATGCTGACCATATGTTTCATATTTCATAATTCCTACACATGCTGAACCACAAGCACGTCTTTTCGATTTCACTCTGCATCTTCATTAACGTAACACTAAACCCAGTTACGACAGAAGTTAAAAAGTATCATTTATTTTTTGAAATTGTGTGTATCGTGTTGATAATGAATATTATAGTCCCATAACTTTGTACTGATCCAATGAGAATGTGGAGAAAAACGTTCTGAACTTATTGTTCAATGCCTATGCTTGTTGCTTTGCAGGACGAGTTAAAGAAACGGGATGCAGAAAAGTACAGAGAGCAATCAGAAAAAAATGTAAGCATCCAAATGCAAAAGAATATTATAAATGAGCAGATCTTTTTTAGAATAATAAATTGGCATCAATTGGAGACCATTAAAGAATATGAATCATCAGAATTCTACAAAATCAATAGGCCTTTTGAAATTAGGTGTATTGACATCTTGGCCAAATTGGTGATTGAAATACAAAAATTCCTTTCCATGACACCACAGATGGAGCTGGAGGTCCTGGAACAAGAAGTCAACTTGTGGGCTGCCAGCAAGGGAACAAATATCCGCTTGCTTCTCTCGTCACTGCATCATGTAAGTTATATATAGTTTTAATATCAGTTCTGCAGCTTGTGTTTGATGGATTCAATGATTAATTACCGTCCACAAAGCAGACATCCTAAATGATGGATAATTTGTTTCCCTGAATGGAGTTCAGATTCTATGGCCTGATAGCGGTTGGTTTGCAATCCCTATGACAACTCTTATTGATAGTTCAAACGTAAGGAAGGCTTACCAAAAAGCAAGATTATGTCTCCATCCAGATAAGTTACAACAGAGGGGAGCCACGGTCCAGCAAAAATTTATAGCCGAGAAGGCATTTTCTATCCTTCAGGTAAAAATTTTTTGGTTGTAGTCGGAAGGGATACAGAATTTTTATGCCCTAAAGTTTCTCAACACAAAACTGAGAATTAGGTACAAGCTTTAATAAGAGCAAGATGACTAGCAAGTAATACGGACTGGTAATTGCAGTATAATGATCTGACAGACAACAAAAGTGAACTCTGATATACGTGTTTACAGGATGCATGGGCTGCATTCATGTCCCAAGATGTCAATTGACGGAGTTCTAGAGGATATTTGTTCCGGAAATTGATGAGAAATCAATGTCAAGAGACTTTAGATTCTAAATTAGAGCATGATGTTGAAACAAGTGATGTATAATACGCGAGGTTCAGTTCAACCCCATGAATCATAAGATTTTTGTATTTTAATATTATGCTTTCTTAGATGCTTAGCTCTCTTCTTTTTGGATAGTCTTACTTGCAGACTAATCAATATGAAGATGAGACGAATGGCCCTATGAAACTGTTACAATTGTAATTTGTTCCTTGTGAGAAAAAAAAGATCAACTACAAGTTCATGTGTTATGTTTTGATCTTACCTTTCCATCTATAAACTAATGATGTTCGTAATGAACTTTTTTAGAGGATCACAAAGCTTGCATTTCAGAATTATCGCCTATTTTTAATTCAGGTGTTACCTTTCTCAAATTGCTCTTCCTTTCTACCAGAGACTTCAACAAGGAAACAAGAAATGGGGAAAACAGTCTCTCATTAAGTCTTAACAATCAAAATCGAAGACGTGCATGCGACTTTTAACATTCTAAACCTGAGGAAAATGAGCATTGTCAAAAAGGAAATGAGCTAGGAAACTAGAGATTACATCCAACTTCTGTCATTTGAACATAACCTGCATTTATTATTGTGTATTCTTGCTCTCAGGAAACGTGATTTACAAATTTGATGGTCTTAAAAATCGTAATGGGAAGTGAAAAAACAGCAGGAACTGGGCCTAAAATTACAGGGACAACAATTATGGAGAAAAAGACTAAGCAAAATTCTGGTAGGAAGTACTGTCTAGAATCGATGATCACAGTCTTTGTTTACTATCTATTTCTTGTAATCACTCTTTGCGTGAGATCAAACAATGCCCGCCTTGACTTTCTTACTTCTTCATCGTCGGTTTCTGGTAGAGAATCAATAGCCTGTGCAGCGAGTTTAGAATGCTTTGCAGCGAGTTTGAATTCCACGGCTCTTCCCAAGGTACTCAAGGGCCTATTTTTTACAAACATAAGGTTTAACAGCTGTGTGGCTCATAGGCTCAGAATTCTTATACTTGTTGGCTCATCCAATATCAAACAACTAAAGCAGCCAGGTTCAATTACTCTAAGGAAAGAAATCGATCTGACTAACAAGGGTTAAAAACTACTGGAAAAAGAAGTTTCAACTTGGAGGGATCACACCAGGTCTTCTAAGTTGACCTGATCAAAGTTTACAATATCAACATTTTCAGGTTTATCAAAGCCCTGATCAACTATTGCTCGCAACTGAGGAAACTCCTCCATTGCAAATAATATTGGAGCTGTTACTATACCCTGTAAAATTAGCCTATTCCCGAATCGGTTATTATGATCAATCATATACTAAACCTAAATCACTTGGCTATTACAGTACAGAACGAAAGTAAATGCAACAAAGATAGATGTTTGGCAGCAGCTCAAAGCACAAGAATAATTTTAAAAATCCGTTTACCTTAATGTTTAATTATTTGCAACTAATTATGAGGGCCTCAGAAAATATTTCTATGACATTACACCTCAAGATACAAAAATCATGCTTTAGCCCAAAAATTTTCACTTTGATAAAAGAAACTATGACAGCTTAATTATGTCAACCTCATGTTCTTTCTACCTTCCATCAAGGAACGTAAATACTAGGAATCCATGATTACACAGGAGTGAAGATCAGCAATATAAGATAATAAAATAAAACAATATTTCAGATATTTATTATGATGCTCAAGTTGATCCTTTACTGTTCACAAAGAAAAGGGAAGTGACATAATACATGAAGAAGGAATATCCTATGCCTAAGTTAATGTAAGACATCTATCGATCATAAAGGACATACATATGTTTTTAACAAAACAAGCAATAACTATACAAATGAGGATGGTTAATAAATCTACTTGACTAAATAAACTTGCAAACGTTAATGTTTCTACAATAGAGTTTAATAATAAGAAAAGATGAGTTACATGACGTATGTCAGATAATGAACCCTTTCCAAGGGAAGTGGATGTGCCGATGAAATCAAGTACATCATCTATCAGCTGAAATGCCAATCCCTGAAAAAATACAACAGTTAGAGAATATTTGTCACAAGAATCAACTATTGTAATCAAAGAGATTCATAGTACGGGAAGAGAAACTGAAACATGTTTATGGAGACGAAGTATCAATATCTATAAACTTCTCCACTAAAATAGAATGTAATTGATTGCAAAAGAGTTCAATTACGCAGACTGAAAAGGCACATATCTGCAGAACTTCCATCTCACATTGTTCATCTTTCATAAGACTACAAAAAGCACTCTTGTTTGACTATAGACAAATACTAGAATTTCATTCATTTAATGCAAACTTTAACACCTTCTCTAGCTTGCATGCATGAAGACCACTAATAATAAGTCTATAGTAATTTGGTGGAAAGAATAATAAGAAAAAGTCAATAGGAAGCATTAAATATAAATCTACAAACCAGATTCTTGCCATACTCAAATGCCAGCATTGCAACTTCTGTAGTTTGCCCAGCAAGAAGTGCAATTGCCTTGCAGCTGTTTGAAATCAGGGATGCAGTCTTGTAGTATGTTTTTTGCATATAATACTCCATGCTCATGTTGAAAATCAAAAGTAACACGATGAACTAATAAACCAAGAACTTACAACTCAGAAGAGTATACTACATAGACAACTAGGAACACCTGTAATTACTGAACATGTCAAACATTTATATGCAAGAAAGAGATGAGCAGCACACCTACAACTTTGTTCAGAAGTTGTAGTCATCTGCATGGTTGCACCTGTTGCAAGATGCTCGCCGACAGTTGCTAGTAATGAAACAACCTACATGCACAGAGAGATCAGTCACACACTGGCACAACTTCATATATAATATGGTTCATGATACAAAAACTAGCCTTTACCAACCACCTTGTCCTTAAAAAACAAAAAACCAAAAAAAAAAAGATGAACAGGTACCAGAGAAAATGAATCACTTGCATCCTACTAAAAGTTGCAACCTCTGTTTCTGCTCCCTATAGTCATGACGTCATCCCTATGGCAATGCCATTTCTCCATGTTGTTGACCAAAATGAATTAAGGCATACATCGGATATAGTAAAGTGACTGTAATTCAAAGTAAGTCAAACAGAGAGTAAAAAATCAGGAGGTACATCCCAGACAAATTAGTTGGACATTTGACTAACTTGCATTGTTTTCCACCAACTAGTTTCACCAGGATATATCAAAATTATGTAGCAATATACATGTAGATAGAGTCCAAGAAACTTCACAGTGTTTCATTATGAGTTCGCACATGCCACAATCTCTGTTATTAATCAATTAGAAATTTCAATATATCAAACAAGTGAATTCATACCTCAGTGTTTTTCAACGCAGCTAGTGCTACAAAAGCTCGTGAAAGAAGAAAATCTCCAGCTAATACTGCTACCTGTGACAAAAAAAGAAAAAGGATAGAAGGTTAACGCAGAAAATTTTGATTTAGAAGATTTGTCGACGCCTCTATGTTGAAGAAGTATATTGCTGAACTGGAAGCTTCTTTGATCTTGATGCTATTTAGCATAAGGGGATATTTAAGAGAAAGAAAGATTAATATTTTTGGTCCATTGGAAAGCAGATATTAACTAATACTTCATAAGGTTAGCAATGTATTAAAATTCTGTTCATGTGGTTAATATCTTACTGAAATAGCAAGTTTATAGCATAGTCAAGACATATAGACAAAGAGAGCAGGAAAAGTAAATAAAGGAACAAAATCTAGAGATGGTATTCTTGAAACATTTTTAAATTGAATATTTTATTTCACTAGCTAGAAGAGCTAAAGAACTCTAAAAGAAAGTCTAGAGACTAGAAAATGGATGCCGAGTCAGGTGTTTTACAGGATTACTTGCCAATACTCACTCTAAAGATCTAACTCTGTTGATCCTTTCTGTTTGACCATCCGTTAATATAAAGGTCACCGTAGGATTCGAACTTTCACTGAATTCTATCACCAATACCCTTTATGCTGCAGTCCCACTTAGGTCCGCTTAAGCAAGACTTAGCCCTCAACAAACCCTCGAAGTGCTTACCTCGCACTCTCGAAGAAACAATGCTGTGAAAGCAGTAAGAAACAAATGTAGTAAGAAACAAAGGCAACAAGAAACAACAAAGATACGGCTAAACCAATCTTTATATTATTTTCCCTTAAAAGAATATAAAGAATGCACTCTCTCTGAATTAGTTGAGAGCAAAGCTCGAATGAGCTATATATAGGCCTTTTGACTTAGAAGTCAAGTTACATTCAGAGTCCCACTCAATCTGAACTACCTAATCCCACTTAAACTGAACTACCTAAGATCGAACTAAGATCACTTCTATCTCTATCAGATTACATCACGTGTATCAATTGGATGACACCCCCATCTAAATAGGACTCTAAATGATAACATAGGATAATAGAAAGATATAGTTTACATTCGACTGGAAAACTAACATCCTTATCCTCAAAGATCTCTACTATCTCCAGATGTTGAATCACACTGTAACTCTAACTCTTCGTCATTGCCACATCATCCAAGATCTCCCCACGATCTCTATCCGTTGATGATTCAATGTGATCTCGTCGAAGCCCATATAACACTAGCCCGAACCAACGCTTCTCACAACAAGTCCGTCAGTCGTGGTCTGTTCATCCGAGCATGTGCTAAGTCCTTAGTCCGTCAAGTCCTTAGCCTAGGTCGAGTCAATCTCCACGAGATCTGGGACTTTACACCAAAATTTGCACCAAGTTAGATCCCACTCACCCACGTTTGCTTTAGTGTTTTCGCATGCCTCCCTCATGCGTGAATCCAACAAACCTCTCCCCTAAGGCACGTCATGAAAGTCGCTGAGAAGTGCTCCGAAGTTTAAAGGTCTAACAAACCACCTTCACCAGATGGATTCGATACCCTCGTCGTATTAGTCTAAAGGTAGGCGTTGACCTAATCTTCGAATTACCACAAGCTCGTATCTTTCTCCAACATAGCTTCCACAACAAATTTACCTTTCCACTGAATTAGAAACTCGGTCCGTCAGTTCTTCTTGTGTTGACCCATTATTTAATGTTCTAGGATCCTCTCCACTTGATCTTCGAACTGTTTCCTCACAACCGGTGGAGCTCGCTTTACCTGACTTCTATTCGGATATGATGCATCCTCATAGTAAAGCTTGAAAAACTAACATGAAAAATAAGGTGTACCTTCAACCGCTCGGGCAACTTCAATTTGTATGCCACGTTCCCCACTTTGTGCAGCACTTCAAACGGTCCATCGTACTTCTACACCAAACTCCTATGAACTTGCTTACTCGAAATCTTCTTCCAAATCTGCGGGGTTAGTTTCAACAAAACTTTGTCTCCCACGTCAAACTCTAACGGTCTTCTCCGAAGATCCGCTTGCTTCTTCATCTATCGAGAAGTTTTTCTAAGACTGTCTCTCACCTAGTCCAATAGTTTTTGCTTCTCCATTGCAAACTTATGCGCTGTAGGAAATTTGCCATCTGTCCTTTATTGAACAATCTCTAATGGCATGAGAGGTTATTATCCTAATACAATTTCAAAGGGACTTTTCTCTGTAGCCAAAGATCTGTGCAGGTTATAGCAAAATTGTGCAATTTAAAGCAAACTTAATCAGTTACGTTAACTTGCACTTACATAATTCTGTTAGTACTCCTCCAACAAACTATTGATCCTTTCTATTTGGCCATCAATTTGTGGGTGATTTGTGTTGAAAACTTCAAATCGCAACCCATCATATTGACAAAAGACTTCCAGAAATGGCTCGTAAATCTGGCGTTTCAGTTGCTCACAATATCCGCTAGTACTCTGAAATACTTGACCACGTTCTTGTAGAACTTGGTCGCAACATTCGAGGGAAAAGTCACAGGAGTTGGCACAAAGATCACGTACTTGGAGAATTTGTCAACTACCACTATGATTGATGCCATGTCATCCACCTTTGAAAACCAATTGATGAAATCCATTGAAACCGACATCCACGGTCTCTCAGGGATGGATAAGGGTTGTAGTAAACTGACTTCCTTCTTCCTTTCTGTCTTATCCAATTGACACACAAGAAACATTTTAACGTAACATTCCACGTCATTATCCATCTTTGGCCAAAACTAGGAACAAGATAGGAGTGCTAGAATATGTTGGACTCCTGGGTGATCAACCCACTACGAGTCATGCGTCTGCTTTAGCAATTGTTTCCGGAATCTACCAAAGCTCGATGCATACACTTAACTACTCTTAGTCATCAAAAGTCCATCATTATTGAGCTAAAACCTGCGTACAACACTTTCTTTAACTTGTGAGATTAGCTTACAGTACATGGTGTCTAGTAGAGCTGTCGACTTGATTTGCTCTAACAAGTTGGACTTTACCCTCGTGACTGAATACAGGGCTACAAATACCTCCTTCCTGCTCAAGACATCTGCCACGTTGTTGTGCCTCCCTGATTTATGCTCCCACGCGAAGTCATACTCGGCAAGAAACTTCTGCCACCTAGTTTGTTTTGCAGACAACTTCTTTTAGGTCCTGAAAAATGTGTTAGAGATATTATCCATCCGGACAACGAACCTGACTCCCAACAAATATACTCGCCACGTCTCAAGGCAATACACAACTGCAAGCATTTCTTTCTCATGCATCGAGTAACGCTGCTCTGCACCACTGAGCTTTCGGCTCTCAAATGCTATCGGACGTCCTCTTGTACGAGTACTCTGCCAATGACTTTGTCTAAAGCATCAGTATATACCTCAAACGAAAGATCGAACACAGCTAGCTTCAACACCGATTCAGTTGAGATAACAACTTTAAGTTTCTCGAATGCCTTTGCAGATGCACTCAACCAACATCACTCTTGCTTCTTCTTAAGCAAATCCGTTAATGGTGTTACTTTTTTCGAGTATTCTACAATGAAACACCTATAGTAGTTCGTCAGGTCGAGAAAACTCTACAATTCTTGTACTATCGTAGGAGCCTGCCACTCAACTATCGCTTTCACTTTCCTCGGATCCATCCTGACTTGACCTGACATGACCCTTGCTCACCCCGAATCTGAGTTCCAATTGGGCAAACTCGCACTTCTCCATCTTCACGTAAAGCTTATGTTGCCTGAATCTTTCGAACACTCGCCTCAAGTGTTCCACATGTTCTGCCATGTTAGTGTTATACACAACGATGTCGTCTAGATAAACACCATAAACTCATCCAAAAAGTCGTACAACACATCATTTATAAGGTTGCAAAATGTAGCACGGGTGTTAGTTAATCCAAACGGCATAACAAAATATTCGTAGGATCTATACCGAATTATGCACGTTGTCTTCTACTTATCGCCCTCGGCAATCCGCACTTGCCAACACCTATTTCAAAGATCCAACTTAGTAAACACCTCAACCTTTGACAGCCAACCTGTTCATCAGATCCTGAACCAAAGGTACTGGATACTTGTTCTTGATTGTTACCTTGTTCAACGTTCGATAGTCCACACAAATCTGAAGTGTACTGTCTTACTTCCTCTGAAACAATATCGGGGCACCGTATAGGGCTTTAGATGGTTGGATGAACCCTGCTTTCAACAACTCACAAAGTTGTTTCTGAAGTTTCGCCAATTCCATCGGGGTCATCCTATATGGGGCATGTGCAGGTGGGATTACTCCAAGAACCAACTCAATTCTGTGATCTACCTCACAACGAGAGGGAAAAGTTTTCAACAACTCTTTCGGCATCACCTCCCGAAACTCCATCAACAAACTTGTAATCACATCAAGGACTTCCATCATGTGGTATTCACTGATTTCTCACATGACAGCGAGATAGGTCTCCATGCCATTCTTAAACCTTTTCACGATGCTCATGGTCGAAACATGTCTTACCGAAGTTGTAGCATTCGTCGTTCTATCATCGAACCTACAACAATTCATGTAGGAGGAATTTTGATCATTCATTAGCATCATACCTCCCAAACTCGAATACAACACCACCTTTGCTGCTTTGAGAAAATCGACCCCTAATATCATCTCGAAATCCTCCAATGGTATGATGATGAAATTCATCTTCGCATGCCAACTTCCAATTTTGACTAGAACGTTGTAAGCAATTTTCGCAACTGCTTGCGCTTTCCCCTCAAGAGTTTTAATCTTCATCGGGATATTGGACACCCTTATGCTCAACTTCCCAATCATCCATTTCGTTAGAAAACTATGGGTCACACCCGTATCCAACATTCTGGTCACGTCTTTCTCCCCAATCTATACACCCACATACATTAGTCTATAAAAAAGAACTGACTCACTACTAACCACATTAAGTAAGGAGATTGGATTTAGCACCGCATCTTCTGAAAATTCACCCTCTTCTTCGGAAATTAGGCATTCAGCTTCTCCTTCCTTGGGCACTCTCTGGCAAAGTGTGAATCGCCGCATAAGTAACAAGCAATCTTTCCACTTCTTTAATGACGTCTCCACATTTTTTGAACCTCCATTCTGCTTACCCTTGCCCTTAAAATCCCCCCTTTTGGAGTCTTTCTTCTTCTTACCCTCTGTTTTCTCTTATTGGATGTGATCTTTGCCTTTGGAAGAATTTGAGGAGCTCGCTTTAAAGTCTTTCGCCATTCGAAAATCCACCAAGGCATCAGTAGCTGCGATTGCACCAACCACGTCCTTCATATTTTGCTTCCGTAACTCTATTTGAGCCCACAGTTGTAACCTAGATAGGAAATTGAAGAGTTTGTACTCGTTTGACATATTTTCAATATCTAGCATTAGATAACTAAACGATTTCACATAATCTCTTACCGATCTATCATGCTTGAGTTTCTTCAAGGCATCTCTCGCGAGCCAAGAAGTATTCATAGGAAAGAACTGATCCTTTAGCTCTTTCTTCATTTGCACTTACGATTCCACAGGAGTTCTACCTGCGCTGATCTCCGAAGAGGTCCTCTTCCTCCACCAAAGCTTGGCATCCTCATCCAAGTACATGGCCATCACATTGACCTTCTCAGCATCGGGTACCCTCGTAGCCGCAAATTACTGTTTCATATCCCACAAGAAATTCTACAACACTTTGGCATCCCGCATGCCTTCGAACACCCTTGGTTCACGTACCTTCACGGATGAAAGTAATGGTGTGGTGTTTTCAACCTGTGCGACATCAAGAGTTGCAACAGCACGCATCAACACAGTAATCTCTAACTGGGCCTCCTTTTGTACCTTCAACATCTTCGCCATCTGTTGCTGCAACTGTTGGATCCACGCCTCTAACATCTCGAACCGAGTATTGTGAGATGTGTCCTCTTCCTCCTTTTGAGGAATAGCCCTAAAGCTTTCACCTTAGTCACTCTTTCTGTCAAGTTGCATACAGCCATCTCGAAATTAGGCTCTAATACCAGTTGATACAAAGGTCACCTTAGGACTCGAACTTCGTAGAATTCTATCGCCAACACCCTTTGTATGACAGTCTTACTAAGGCCCACTTAAGCAAGACTCAGCCCTCAACAAACCCTCAAAGTGTTTACCTCGCACTCTCGAAGAAACAATGCTAACAGTAAGAAACAAAGGCAACAAGAAACAAGAGAGATACGACTAAACTAACCTTTATATTACTTTCCCTTAAAAGAATACAAGGAATGCTCTATGAATCAATTGAGAGCAAAGCTCGAATGAGCTATATATAGACCTTTTGAATTATAAGTCAAGTTACATTCAGAATCCCACTCAATCTGAACTACCTAATCCCACTTAAACTGAACTACCCAAGATCAAACTAAGATCACTTCTATCTCTATCAGATTACATCACGTGCATTAATTAGATGACACCCCCATCTAAATAAGACTCTAAATGATAACATAGGATAATAGAAAGATAGAGTTTACATTAGACTGGAAAACTAGCATCCTTATCCTCGAAGATCTCTACTATCTCTAGATGTTGAATCACACTGTAACTCTAATTCTTCGTCATTGCCACATCATCCAAGATCTCCCCACGATCTCTATCCGTTGATGATGCAATGTGATCTTGCCGAAGCCCACATAGCACACTAGCTTGAGCCAACGCTTCCCACAATAAGTCCGTCAGTCGTGGTCTATTCATCCGAGCATTTGCTAAGTCCTTAGTCCATCAAGTCCTTAGCCTGGATCGAGTCAATCTCCATGAGGTCCGAGACTACCAAAATTTGCACTAAGTCCGATCCCACTCGCCCACGTTTGCCTTAGTATTTTCGCATGTCTCCCTCATGCGTGAATCCTGCAAACTTCTCCCTTAAGGCAAGCCATGAAGGTCGCTAAGAAGTGCTCCGGAGTTTAAGGAGTTTAAGGATCTAACAATTGGGAATGGAGAAAACACGTTCTTTTGGTATGATAATTGACACTGTAAAGGTCCTCTATATAAAATGGAGGAAGTACAGGGCTTGAAATTTGAGGCGAATCCAAATACTAATATAAGTTTGCTTCTTCGAAATAATCAGTGGATATGGCCCTTCCACAATAGTAGAAGTGCCAGTCTTATCATAGAAGAGTTGCCACGATGTCAAGAAGAAAAGCAAGATGAAATTCAATGGCTAGGAGATAACTCAAGGAAGTTCAATACAAAAGCTTGTAAAACACTGTTATAGGCTACATAGAGCACAAGGCAGGAGTGGGCAACCTTAGTATGGGGTAGTGATCTTAAATCACCTTATTCATTCATCTTGTGGATGAGAATCAATAAAGGGTTACTTACAAGGGATAAGATTAGGTTCTCCATTAGCAATTTGAACTGTGAATTATGTAATGCGGAACTCGAAAGTTTGGAATACCTCATGATTAGATGCAGGTATACTAGATAAGTCTGAGATTGGTTGCAAAATATACTCAACGTGGCTCGATCAACGAACTCTTGGGGTGAAATTATTGCCTGGATGGGAAAAATTAGAGTGCATAATGCGGCTTATCTAAAAGCTATCAAGTTAAGTTAGACAACTTTGGTGTACTACATATGGAAAGAGCGCAATTGCAGAGTATTCAAAAAAGAGAGTAGAAGTAGTGAAAAAGTTTTTCTTGCCATCTTCCTACATTGCAAATTGGCCATGTTAGCCAAAGGAATAACTGCAAATCTGACAAGTAGTATGAAGAGCTGATAGGGATTGGTCTAATACTTGACTAAGTGGTCTCGTAAATTCCCTCGATCTCAGGATGTAGATGATTACTAGGAACCTTATTTCTTTGTAATCTAGATTCTATAGATTATACTTATTTTGTTCTCTAGATTGCATATATTTTCTTATAATGAAATCTATTAATTTTCAGAAAAAAAGGATTAACTATTCTAACGACAAGGATTGCAGCTACCGATTCACTCCTAAGTTTCTGTCCAACAAAGGAACTTTAACATTAAAAAAACAGATGCAGAATTGTGGAAGTAGATATACAACAAGGCAAGATAAAAAAGGTAGAGCTCCAAGAGGGTACAGTTGACATGTCACCTTAAAATATACTTGCCTACCATATGTTAGCATATCATTCATCTAGATGTCTTGAAGATTTTACAAAAAAGACTCCATAGAGCATATAATAGGAAGTTCTTGCGTAAGGGCAAGCAAAATACTATTGGGCATGCACCATGGTGACAATCTTACCAAAAAAAGCAATAGACACAGCACCCAGTCAACTCTCATGTATGTTAATGTATCATCTGGAAAACTTACCCAAACTTCTACATTTTCAAAAACATGTTGTAGGATTGGAATCATTAGACTTTTCATTTACTAAGTCACCATCAATATGTCTAATCTTGAGAATTCATTAACAAACAAATCTTTAATCATTGATGCTAGCTTTTGGATAAATAAGAATTTTCCATTTCCCAATGATGGCCTATTAAACCTAGATAATCTTTCAAAAGGCAAACCAACCATTCACCATCTTTAGAATAACTAGCTGGTCTCAAGCCTCAACTCAGAAAGTAAAAGCCCTAGACTTACAGTTTAGTGATTCAAGGGCCTTTAATCCTTAATTTTAATATGTTTGTCCATCTAACAGGAGGTTGAAAATCAACTGCTTGCAATGGATCTTGTTCCGATAGAAACATTTCCATAAGATATTGTAAAAGTAACGACCAAGAAACAATGATATGGACCTCCTAAATCTTCGAAACCAGATTGAAAACCCAAAGTTTATGGAGCAAAAATCTTCATAGACATATCTGACAAACTAAAAAAATAAATTAAAAGAATAATACACAATGGAGAATAAAGACTTAGTTGAAATGTATGATGAGGTAAAGAAAGGTGTATATATTAAACAACCATTCAGCAAACAAAGAAAGTTATAGCTGTAACATCCCGTTTCCATATAACGGGTTGAATCATGGAAAGTGGTACACGTGAGATTACTCGGAGAGATTAGGAAAACACATCTCATGCTCATGCACTTTTGAACAGTGATTTTTGCACATGAAAAATATCTGTACATGCATTCATGACATTTTTCCGGTAAAATTATGAATGAATGGGAATTTTTGAAAAATAGGCTTGTTGTGTGTAAAATTTGTGTTGGAGAGGGTCTTAGGGATTTTCTGATTTTTATAGAATTATAGGAATTTTGGAGAATTTTTTGGAGTCAAGTTTGGGCCCGAAAAATTGTCAAGTGACTGAATAGGGGTTTACCGGTAGAGAAATTGACTGTCTAATGGCATTGAAAACTTAGGCTTATGAAATTAAGAATTTTTGAATTTAGCCATTGGAATTTTGGAGAAAAATTGGAATTTATTTGGGAAGAAATTGAAGAGAGCCAATGAGAGTGTGACATGTGTCACAAATCTTAGTTAATTCTTTAATAAAATCAGCCCATTTAAGTGGGTCATCCAC
>JANQBM010000002.1:38277634-38290954 GCA_025594535.1 Erythroxylum domingense
AACAAAACCTTGAGGTCTTGGGTTCGAGTCGTGGACTCACCCTTGACCAAAGAGGACAATTCTGATTAAGTTGGATGTCACGATATGTCCCGCAAAAACACGCCGCAGTATGTCCTGCAAACACCTACGGGTGGGGTGTGGGGTCCAACACTTAGTAACTTGGAGAAGAAAAACTCCATAATTTGCAAAAATACCCAAATTTCATGTAAAAGATAAGAAAAAATTACTTGGGTATTGCAAAATCACTCAAAAAAAATGTTAGGCTAGGTTGAAGGAGGGAGAAACACCGTAGGTGGGTGGGAGAAGAGGGAGAGAAAAGTGGGAGAAAAGAAGAGAAATAGGATTTTTAATGTGTTTCATAGACTTACATGGTCGGTTACACAGTCGTGTAATCAACTATATAAGTCACTATATTGTGTGACTTATGATACACAGGCATGTGATGTTTTGTGAACATATATGATCACATACATGACAATGTGTGTGATAGTGTAAGTTACTATGAATGTGTGACTTTTGTCCCACACCCATGTAACTAACTACAAATATGTGTGAAAATAAAATAAAAAAACTCAAGGACTACACATAGCCATGTCTAGTAGTCCATTATGTCACTGGAATAGTGTAAAACATGAAATAATAAATTTTGTGTATACATGAGCGTGTGTGTGTACATAACCTTGTACACCTAAAAACTCCTTCAAACTTTAAAAATTTTCAATTAAAGTCATACGAGTCAACAACACATACCAAGCAAAATCAAAAGAAGATGCTCTATAACCTAACCTAATAACCCACTGAAAAATAATAAAATCTTAAACTAAAGCTCAAAAATAAATAAAATAACATATAATCAAATCAAATAAAACTATCATGATTCTTAGGTTGCCTTCTAAGTAGCACTCGTTGAATGCCATTAATTCAGAAAACTAGTAAGTTTATTATTCCTTATCATGGGTTCCTTCACCTTTAAATATGCTACCTGTTTTTTCTTGTGTTACGTTTTTCATTATTTTTTCTACCTTGAACTAGGAACAACTCTGACGGAACTTTAGAAGAAGAGTTTTACAAAACATCTTAAACTAAAGCATCAAATATATCACTAGAGTAATTATCATCAACAAGTTTAAAGGAATGATTTAAGACATCAGACAATTTAAATATAACTTCTTCCTCTCCAACCTAAGCACTAGCTTGCCCTTACTAACATCAATAATTAACCTAGTAGTGGCTAAAAAGGTTCGACCTAAAACTAGATATCTTTTTCTATATCAAGAATCATAAAGTTAACTAGTAATATAAATTATCAGACTTAATAAGTATATCATATATAGTACCTTTAAGATGCTTTATTAGTCTGTCTACTAATTGTAAACTTATCCTTGTAGGTATTGATTTACCTAATTCCAATTTCTTAAATAAGGCATCATAATACCGACCCTTAGGTCGATTAAATCCTTTTCTATTTTTAAACTATCAATTGACAAGGGATAACAAAACTCCTTAGATCTTTAAAATTCTCAAGTAGCTTGCTTTGTAGAATTGATGAGAACTTTCCACTCAGTGTCATGGTTGCCAACTCCTATAACTTCCTTTTGTTTTTTAGTAAATCCTTCAAAATTTTCGAATACTTTGGCATTTTGCAAAAGCCTCAATAAGGGGTAAACTAATATGGAGTTGCTTAAACAATTTAAGGAACTTACCAAATTGCTCATCCATTTTATCTTTCTTCACTTTGGCAGGATAAGGGATTATAGGCTGAATTTCCTTGACTTGTTGAAGGTGCCCTTCACCTTCACCTTTTTTTAGAGTTTTAGTGTTATGTTTTCCTCTTGTAACTTTTTTCCACTCCTAAGAGTGATTTCTATCACACGTTCTTTAGAATTTATCTTTATAGTACTAGGTAAACTATCTTCTGGTCTTTCAAAAATTAACTTTGCAAGCTAACCAATATGAGTTTCCAAGTTATGTATGGAAGCCTCTTGATTCCTCAATGATGTCTTTATGGATTGAAATCTTGCCTCTAAATGTTGAGGAATTCTGGACATAATGTCCTTCAAGCCCAGTTTCTTTTCTTGAGGTGGGTGTTGTTAGAATCTTATTAAAGGGTTATTCCTTGACTACCCTTGATTCCCCCAAAACAAATTTGAGGGATTCATCCATCTTAGATTGTATATAATACTATATGGATTATTTTTGGGTCTAGGGGCATTCCTCATATAATCTACGTGCTTGGTCTATGGTGCTTGAAATTCTTGACCTAGATATCCTAGCCCACACTTCTTATACTGTGTAACTTAGAATAACTAAGTATTTACCACTAATCCATCAATCTTTCTACTCAAAGCTTCAAATTGGTTCGCCAATATCATAACTACATCTGCATCATATACTGCTATGTTTTTATAAGCCATCCTCTCAATCTTTAGATCTTTTTCAACTAGGTGCGATGGATTTCCTCAGGTCATAAACTAACCCCAAGACCTATCGAAGTGAGAAAAACAAAGAGACAATAAAATAGGCAAATAGATTAAAAAGTAAAAAAGAAATAAAACAAGCAATATTGGCTAGATTAATAAAGCAAGGTTTTCCTAGTATTTTAATCCCTCACAACAACTCTGAAAACTTGCCATATGATAATTTATATATGTTTTAAACTATAAGTGCACGATGTAAATATAGCTAGCACTAACAAGTATGGGTCGATCTTATAAAGACTACAAATACTAGTAATGGCCTCTTTTATATTATCTAACCATCAAAAAAGATAACGATTTAATTTAAAACTAAACTAAACTAGAACTCAACACAATATATGACAAAGATTAATCCAATATCAAATAAATAGTACCTAGGTAATAAATCCCCTGAAAATTCTTAAGTATTAACCATTTATCATGCAATTCAATTATTGATCATTAGACTATAGAAATTCCTATATTATGTTAATATCTTTCTCAAGATTATTAAAAACTAAGTGGTATGATTAATTGAAAGCTCTTTCTAGTTAAAAGCACTAAGATTGAATTACTCAATTTATGAATTTCTTTAATAGGTTTGACCTTAATCTAGTAGATTTATATCAACTTATATCTAAGTTTGCATGTAACTCCTTTCAATTATGGTAGAACTATTTATATAAAAGGATTTCTCAATCTCAATATTATGAAATCAATCATTGAACTAATATCCTAAACATATTAATTCAAGAATAGAAATGCATATATAATTAAATCTTAATGAATGAATCAATCAAATTGCATTAAATAAGGGATCAAATAATAATATCCATCCTAATTTAGATTTTTTCTTACCTAGGCACTAAGCAAACTTATTTCCTAAACATAGAAAATGAAACAAACATCAAAAGTTCAAAAGAATAATAAAAAAGAAAAGAATCCATAAATATGTATGTCCCCCTTTTCTCTAATGAAATCTCTTTGAATCCTTGATGAAAGCTACTCTTTATTAGATCTCTTGAAGTAATCTTTTTGTTTTTGTAGTCCTAGGTTGAAAATTGCATCTTTAACGTTAAATATAGTCTCCAAGTCTGACTTTAATCACTTCCTCTTCTCCTCTTTATAATTTCCTTTTATATCATAAAATTAGGGTTTTTTAGATTATATCATTTGAGTGATCGTGTATCTAAAAAACTCTTTAGAATAGTGATTTTACTCATTTTTAGTGTACGTTACTTACATAGGCATATACCTCCACATGAGTAAAAATACCATCTTCAAAGTTTTACATGTTTACAGTCTTTCACACGATCCCTTCTATGACCATGTAAATCGTCACACAGGCATGTATCTTCAAAATAGCTCCAATTCTTTTGTTTTATGCTACGATTTCACCCAAATTCTTATCTTTTTAATATGTCTTGGTGTGAACAGATCATAAGGAAAGAAATTAAAATAGTTTTAAGGGAGATGAAGAGCGAAAGGGTAGTAGGGTCGGAAGAGATACCCATAAAGATATGGAAGAGAATGGGTGTTGAAGCTCTTGATTGGTTAGTCAAGCTTTTTAATGTGATTCTTGAGTCCACCAAAATGTCAGATGAATAAAGAATGTTAAATCCTGTATACAAGGCCAAAGGGGACATCCAAAATTGTCACAACTATAGAGGCATAAAACTACTTAGTCACATCATAAAATTATGGGAGAAGGTAACTAAGAAGAGAGTCAGGAAAGTGGCTTCTATTTCGGCCAACCAATTTGGATTTATGCCAAGAAGGTCCACAACAGAAGTGCTACATCTCCTTTAAAGATTAATGGAATATTACAGGGAAAGAAAGAAGAATTTGCAAATGGTTTTTATTGATTTAGAGATGGCATATGACAGGGTTCCTAGGGAAATCATATAGAGGCGTTTGGAGGTTAAGGGAGTTCCTATTTCATATATAAGGGTGATTAGAGATAAGTATGAAGGGGCAATGGCTAATATACGAAAGATAGGGGGAGACACTGAGATTTTTTCTATTGGTATTGGGCAACATCAAGGCTCCACATTAAACCCTTTTCTATTTACAATAATGATGGATGGGCTTACCAAGACTATTTAAAGAGATGTGCCCTAGTATATGTTATTTTCTGATAATATTATTTTAGTGGATGAGACAAGGGAGGGAGTGGTTATAGTCAAGCTAGAATATTGGAAGGAAACGTTAGAGTCAAAAGGTTTCAAAATGAGCATGACTAAGACTGAGTACTTGGAATGCAACTTTTTAGGCCATCAAGTGGTTAATGATGTGGATGTAAAAATTGGATCTGAAGTTGTATCACAAAAAGAGTGTTTTGAGTACTAAGGATCTCATTTAGAGCAATGGAGAGATCAATGACGATATAGTCTATTGTATCATATCAGAGTGGTTCAAATGGTGAAGTGCATTAGGGGTCTTATGTGACAAGAAGATACCATTAAAGCTTAAAGGTAAATTTTATCAAATGGTGACTAAGTCAACCATGTTATATAAGACAAAGTATTGGCTCATCAAACAAATACACAACAATAAGCTTTTGGTGACGGAGATGAGGATACTCCAATAGATGTATAACATTACCAGAAGAGAAAAGGTCATGAATTGTATGGTGAGAGACAAATTACAGGTGGCTGGCATTAATGACAAATTAAAAGAGAAAAGGTTTAGGTGGTTCGGCCATATGAAAATGAGACACCCTGACCCTCCAGTGAGACAACATGAGAAAATAATTCTTAGAAATTGCAAGAGGAAGAAAGGGAGGCCTAAAAAGAACTGAAGGAAGTGATCAAGAATGATATGGCATGGATGAGCTTACCGAGGACTTGGTCTGTAATAGGAAACTCTGGTGTTCTACGACACGGGTAAAGCACATCTCTTAAAGAGAGTAGTCGTAGTCTTGTAGGTTATATGAATCTAGGTATTGTGAATCTATTAAGTAGTATTTACCTCCTAGGAAGTTTTATTCTAATTCTTCAATCTTTTTCTCTCTGATTATAAGTTGTGGGCTAGTCGTTGTGTCTTGCAACTTTACTTTCAACTCAGGTTTATATGAAAAAGAATTTCATTTTAGGAGCTCCTCGCCTTCATCACCAATTAAGAGCATAGCTTTGACAATCTCTCATCTACCCTCTACCTTTTATCAAGTGTGTTTTATCAAAATTATTATTTTAGCATTATTTATTTTTTATTTATCTAGTTTAATATTACTAGTAGTCTTTCATTTTGCTATGACACTTTTTATCTTGTGTCTATTTCCTCTATGCTAAGATCTTTACCCAAAGTATGCGTCCACTCTCTGATTCTACACAATTCGAGAAATGGTGAGCAAAATCTTGCAACATATCTGGTATAAGCAGCACTTTGTAGCATATATCGGGTATATCTCTCCTGTTATTTTCTTAATAACTTTGTCTTATAAACTTGCATCACCAAATGAAGATTTGTAACAAACACACAAATACATACACACACACACACACACACACACACACACACACACACACACACACACACACACACACACACACACACACACACACATATATGTATATATGTATGTATGTATGTATGTATGTATGTATGTATGCATGTATCTACGTATTCATTGTACACAAACAAACACACACACACACACACACACACACACATATATATATATCTAAAGATCTTTTTAATGCTAAGATTTTATTTATGGGTCCTTCAAATTTTGTCATATAAATACCTTCACCTATCTGTTCAATAAAGTGATCTTCCATTTTAATAGATTAATCGAGAAATATCTTTAGGATTAAGTTGAAAATTTGTTTATTATTCTATTGAACATGATTGATTATCATAAGATTCTGTTGATATTGTGATATTTTATCTGTTTGCTTAGTTGCAGTTGCTTGGTATAATTTCCATTTTATTTTATTACTCCAACATTTATGATTTTCTGCTGCTTGTCTATCTATTATAATATGAGCTTTTAAATGTTGTTTTAAATCGAAATAATGCATCTGGAATGAGTAAAACAGAACTAAATTATTAATCAATTAGTTTTTGCATCATTTTACAATAACTTCTTCTAGCATTCTTGGTTACTTTTAATAAAAATTTTGTTTGACTGATAAGTGTAGCTGATTCATACATTTCTCTATATCTTCGAGCATCTCTGCCTTTTTGTGCTCGTTTGTTTTGTGCATGATACACTCGCAGTTGATCTTCTAATTCATCTTCTCTGTTATACGTATCTTTGATTGCATTCTTTAGAAGTCGTTTATATTTGAAATAACTGAAAGATATACTGAAGAGAAAAGAAATAAGTAAAAAAAACTTAAAGATGAATTAATAGTGACGATTAATGAACAACTTAATCATACCTGATCTCGAATGCCTTGACGTCTTCCTTTGACTAAGCGGCTAGAGAGAATCGTATGAGAAAGAGAGTTTATTAATTCGTGAATGAAGAAGGCATAAGAGCCTCCTTATATAGACTTACAGAGACAAGCATAATAAGGACAGCTGGCCAGACAAATGGTCGACAACTTTTACAATGTAAATAGAAAAAAGAAAAAAGTAATGTACAGTGAAAGCATAATGTACAGGAAAAGCAGAAGCATCTGCCACTGCTTTTAGCCACTGGGGCCTACATCTTTAATAAAAGAGATTCTTTTTACTTTGTCATTATTCTTCAATTATAGCTTCAATTGACTCAGTCTCTGGACTTTTCTTCTGTAAGGTAGATGGACAATAATTACACTGGTGTTGTTTATATCCTTTCATCTGTTTACAAAGGGCTTCTTTCCAGCTGGCATTTAATACAGAGAAGCTTCCGTCTAATTGATGAAATGGATTGATAAATTGTTGAATGATTTGTATTGAATCCTTCTAAAGCGGTTGCCTATAAACTGAGGTCATCAATAATTGAGATCCTTTGTAGTTAATTCGAATCATTGATTGTTCATCAATTCTGGATGCTTGAATATATACTCCTTCTAAGCAATTGAGATTGAATTGATTGATTAGATACCAGTCTACTGGATGATTTGGTGGTGTGTCAATTAGAGGATAGGTACCATGATTGATTCCAATGGTAATGAATGCAATTCTTGGTACAATAATTTCTGCATCTTTTATGGTGTCTTGTGCTTTGAAGATGGGATAACTGCTCCAGATCTTGAGATACATTTCTCTATCCTTTGCAAAGCGATCCTTGTAGTTTTTGACTGCTTGGATAAATCCAGGTGGAAACTCAAAGAGTATCTGAATATTGATTATATAAAGAGTGTCAATTAATCCACTTTGAAAAAGTAGATAAGTTGTCAATGGCTCTGCTTTTGGTAAAACAATAGCTTTTGGGGCGAATCGTCCTCTATTTTGTATATAGTAGTGAAAAATCTTGTGCTCCTCAGTCCAAGTGCTGATATTTTGGAAACAGTCAAGAAACATTTTAGAAGTTAATCTTTTTGCTTCAACTTGTAAACTTTTGGATGGAATGGAGTTGATTCGGTCGATATTGACTGGTTTGCCAAGAATCTACATCTTTGTATTGGATGGTGTTGGAGGAGGTGATTGAAATACTTGACAATACTGAGGTCTTAGTGTTGGATTATTATGTTTGTATTCAGCCAATGACTTTTCTGCTTCGACTCTGGATGTAAAACTTTTATAAATGATACCAGAATGTCCGACTATATGGGTTGCTGCTTTGTGCCATGCATCAAAAATTCTAGCCATAGGACCATTGTATATAACATACACCCTGCCTTCATCAGAATCTGCTTATTTTTAGATTTGACTGGTGGTTGAGTGAACTGTTGAGGAGTGATAAGTGTAGGTGGTTGGGGAGTAACTTTAAGAGTGGTTGAAGGTAAAGAAGCGGGGGAAGAAGTGGTTTCTGGTTTAACATTTTGCTTGAGGACTTGTATAGTGGTTTTTAATTGGTTGATATCTCATGTAATGGTGCCAATAAGTTATTGTTGGTTAATTAACTCAATCTCCTTTTGAGCTAATGCATCTTCCAGACTGGTTAAAACTACTTCCATTCTCGAGTTAATATATCTGCAAGAAAATTGTCAGTAGATTTTATATAATGTATAGAAAATTGGTATTGTTTTAATTCGAGTTTCCATCGAATTAACGATCCCTGATTTAGATTGGCTCGGATATTATATTTTAAAAATCTTACTAAATATTTTGAATCTGTTTGAACTGTAAAAGAAACTGGTAATAAATCAATTTTCCATTTTCGTAAAGTTTTGAGACAAGCAACTGTCTATTTTTCATGGATAGGATATCTGCATTCTGTGGGATTAAAAGTCCTATTGATATACGTGCATAAATATAATTGCTTCTGATATGGAGGTTTTGCCAAAAGGTAGCCAGCCCACGTATCGTTGCTTACATCAATTTGTACAATGAGTGCATCTTGAGGAATATAGTTATATAAAGAAGGTAATTGTGTACATAAAGCTTTGAATTTCCTCATTGCTTTGGTATCTGCATCAGTCCAATTCCATTGCTTTTTTGTACTGCATTTAAGCTATAAGCATTTTCTTTCTTTTGCTAAATTATGTAAAAATCCTTGATCAGAAATATAATTTAAAATTCCTAAAAATTGTTGTACTTGAGTCCTATTTGTCAATTGATCTGGAAAATTCTTTATCTTTTCTAGAATATTTGGTTGTAGTTTTGAATAACCATTTTGAAATGCTATACCTAAATATTCAATGTTTTGTTGTGCTATTTTTGCCTTTCTTTTGCTTAAGATTAATCCTTTTTCATTACATCTCTGAAGTACTAATCTAACCTTTTTTAAATGATCGATTTTATCTTGATTAGAATAAATAATAATATCATCAATATAAACAAAAGTAAATTCTTCTAATCTTGCAAGATTATTATCCATAAATCTTTGATAAATACTAGGTGCTTGTTTTAATCCAAAAGGTAATATATTCCATTGATAATGTTTTTATGGAGGACAAGTAAATGCTGTTAAAGGTTTTGTATTATCATGCAATCTTAATTTCCAATATCCTGATTTTGCATCTAACATAGAAAACCAGGTATGTCCTTTAAGTTTATTAATGATATAATCTTTTCTAGGAAGTTTGTATGCATCTCCTATTGTAGCTTCATTCATTTTTTTTATAATTGATTACCATTCTTCTTTTTCCTCGTTTTTGTTCTGCTGCATTATTTACATAAAAAGTAGGGGCTGAATGCTTACTAGTGCTAGGAGTAATTAATCCTTTTGTCAATAAATCATTACATTCAGTAAGAAATTCTTGTACATTAATTTGAGAGTAGGGAATACTATTATGAACATTAACTTCTTGTGTTGGATCTTTGAGTTTTATTTCAATAAGTTGATTATTATGGTTTTTTATTGGATCTAAGGGGTTTTCACTACAAACTTGATCTAAAAGTGAATCTATTTCTATTTGAATGGTCATATTATTTAGAAGATAAAATTGAAGAGAATCTAATTGAGAAGTGAGGTTTTGTAATTGTTGGTAATAACTTGTATAATAAATAGGAATCTTTAAAATTATTGATTATTGATTTATTGCTTTAATTAAAGGAGTCCTTAAAGTAATAAAATGTAAATATTGACAAAATGGATTATAGAGTTTAAGAAAATTATTTCCTAAAATTAAAGATAATCTTGATTCTTATTGATAAATTCTAGGTATTAGAAAAGTATATTTTTCTATAAGAATATTATTATAATAATTTACATACCAAATGTCTTTAAAGCTACCGTCTGCTATTCTTATTTGTAATGGTTTATCTAATTTATTTAATAATTTTCTAGAAGCTATGCAGATAGTTACTCCAGTATCAATATAAGTGTTTATTGTTTTATTCTGTATTGTCACTTAAATAAAATTGTTGTTGAGATTTGCTTGAGGATTCGGAACTTTCTGTATATGATTCATACTGATAAATTGAAGAAATTGTTGAGTTTGTATTATAGTCAGATTCTATAGGTTCTAGTTCATTTTCTAAAGCAGAATTAAGAATATTAATTTTATCTTTAAATTTTGTGTTTTTCTTGTTAGGGCATTCATTTGCATAATGACCTTCTTCTTTACATATCCAACATTTACAATTCTTTTTCTTTTGTGGGCAATCTATTCTTTTAGGTTTAAATTGTCTATATTTTCTTTTTCTAAAATGTCTCTTATATGGTTTAAAAGGTTTTTGTTTATAATATTGTTTAGGATATTTTCGCCATTTATATTTTCTAAAAGTCTTATTTTTTCTTTGTTTTTTAATAGGATTAGGATAGCCATATTGTTAGGATACATCTGCATTTTTAGAACAATAAAGTTGGAGTTTATTATGTTTTAAAGTTCTTCTTAACTGACTTTCTAAACATTCATCAGCTAAATATTGTTGAGCGGTATAAATAGCCCCTCCTAAATTATTAGCTATTTTATTTTCACTAATTAATAATTGAAATTTTTCTTCTACCTTTTGACTAAAAGGATAGGGTAATTTTTGAATAAAAATATGTGTATAAATTTCTTGTTCAGATCTTGCTAAGTTATAATAATATTTTTTAAATTCACAGATATAATGTCCTAAATAACAAAGGTCATATATTCTCATATTATTAAGATGTTTAAGAGCTGTTATTCTTTCGGCACTGGCTACTATTTGTCTATGGTCTATTAAATCCTTTCCTATAAATTCTTTAAAGATTTCAATTGCAATAGAATGAAAAACTGCACTATCATTCATGGTATAATGAGGGGTATTTTTTAAATGTTCTTCATTGTCTAGTAAAAATCGTTGCACTACACCTGTAGTTTTATAAGTAATGAAATTCCAAAATGAATTTTTGTTTATAACATCTCCAAAAGGTTTCTCAATTTGTAATAATAGTTGCATTTTATTGACCCTGTCTAAAATTAATTCTTCTGGATTTGTAACACAATCAATGTTAAGTGTTGTTTCTGATCCTGTTGATATATGTTTTGGTGTATATTCCATAGGATATTTTCTAATTTTTGGACCTTTTTTATAATATCCTTGTCTATTTAAAAAATCATCTGATGTCCATTGCCAAGTGTAAGAATCTTGATCTTGTTTATCCTTTTTTCTTTTATCTCCACTCACATGTTCTCTTTTGAGATTTTCTCTATTTTTACTGCTTTTTGGTTCTTCTTTTACAAAAATTTCTTCATCAGATTCATATGCACGTATTATTTCATCCTTATATGTTATTTGATTTATTTGATGAAAGGTTAGTTTTTTCATTAATTGAGTAATATCTTCTAATTGGTTTTGTATATTTCTTTCAACGGTTTCTAAAGAGTCTATATTGAGAGCTGAAGATTCGTCTAAAGTAGTGTCTTCCATGGTCTAATAATTACAGTTGATGGTTTGGTTTTTGGCTCTAATACCACTTTCATTCTTTCTTCTATAATTTTAATTAATTGACTTTGTTCTTTTATTATTTGTTTCTGTTCTTTATTTTCTGTTACTATTTTAGTAATTAGTTCAACTAAGGTTGTTTGTTTTTGCATTACTATTATCACTGCTCTTAGTACTTTACAACCAATAGTAGAAGAGTTAAAACTAGAAAGACAATTTCTTCAACTTTATGCAAGAAATTTATCTCATTATGAAAAAATTACTTTTAGATCATCAACAAAACCCTTGGCATAAATGACCGATACAAACTCAAATATTCTTGATGTAGACAATTTAGAATTACATGAAGCAGATGGAGTATTTCATGTAGATTCTTTACTATCTAGTGAAAAAATTCAACAAATAGCAAAAACTCAACTAAATTTAAAAGAAGGACAAGATATTCATAAAATATCTATTTTCAATAGAATAATTAATAGGAAAAATATTATCTACTTTGGAAAAATTATTAATGAAACACCCATCAATATAGAACAATGTAATGGTCATATTCCTATAAATTTAATTAATCAAGAACAAATTTTAAAACATTTACAAAAAATCTCTCCAGATAAAAGAAGTAAAATTGGATATATTCATCTTTCTACCATTCAGATACTCTTAAAGTCTACTTTTCAAGAAGGAATTGATTCACCAATAAGAATGGTGATTTTAGATGAACGAATGACAAATCTAAATAATCAAATCATTGGGATAATGAACGGTAATTTAGCTTATGGAAAAATAAAATTTAATACTCGATTAAAATTAGGGTTACCTCTAAAATCTAAAGATTTAGAAGAAACATTAACAATTGCTTATAAATTTTATAATAAAAATTTAATGACATCAGGATAATATCCTTTTTCCATTACTTATCAAATCAGTTATGCTCTTACAAATTCACATCATAGTATAGAATTTAAAAATACAAACAAAATATATATCGATCAACTTTTTAATGATGTAGCAAAAGTAGGAACTAATTTTCGAACAAAAATTAGAACTTTACCCCCTATACAGTATCCTATTACTTCCAGACATTCTTTTTCTGAAATTATTCCTGTATCAAAATTAGCACCAACAATAAAGAGAACTCAGTCTTCAAGAATTGAAAGACCTATTTATAAAAGTGAAGACACAAATATACCTATTACAGATCCAATAATTTTCTTCTCCTCTTTAGATACCTCTAGGAAGATAGATGCATTACAATCTCAACTCTCTGATTTAACAACCTATTTAAAACACACATTATGAATATTAGTCAAGAATTACATGACCTAAAAGAACATTATAAACAAATAGAATACCAGTTATATGACGTATACATACATACATACATACATACATACATATGTATGTATGTATGTATGTATGTATGTATGTATGTATGTATGTATGTATGTATGTATGTATGTATGTATGTATG
>JANQBM010000003.1:42576-78629 GCA_025594535.1 Erythroxylum domingense
TAATAATAATTTAATTAATTATATTGTAATTATTTCATTGTTATTAAAATATTACAAATACACTTAAAATAAATATTGACACAATTATAAAATAATCAGTAAATTACATATTTTCAATCATATTAATTGTACTTTTAGTTGTAGGGGTATTTTCGTTATAGCTACTATTTTTATGTTCTGTCTTTTATATCCAAACACATTTCTATCCTTGAGATGGAGAAAATTATTTTTATTTTATCTATCAAAACTAAAAGCTCATTAGACTTTTGTTTCACCTTCGGGAAAGAAGGAAGAGCCAAGGATCGGGCGGTAAAGTGCTCGGTACTTTTGTTTCACCTTTGGGAAAGAAGGAAGAGCCAAGGATCGGAGTGTTCGGTGGTTGGATGGTTTGTGAAGTTTGGAACTGGGCTGGGCCAATTTGTATGTAATATATATGTAGCCAAGTAAGTAGACATGGGCTTAGCTTAGACACTGGTCGGTAGAGAGGAGAATTCAAAAGTAAGGAAACGCAACTTCACTCGTTTCGTCTCTGAGAGAACCGGAAATGGAGAATCAAAGCAGAGAAGCAGCAGAAGAGAAAGAAGGAGAGCATATGGAAACGACAGATTACTACTTCGATAGGATTGGGAAATCAATACCCATATCTTCGCTCTTCGACACCCAAAACCCTCCTTCTTGTCCTGTAGCGGTTTCCCAACATCACCGCCTCATCTTTCTCGCCCTCTCCGACGGTCCTTATTTACTTCACGCACTCCCTTTCATTTTTTTGTTTGTTAATGCTTTTATTGCTTGATGATGCGTTACTAAATGTCCTTAATTATTCCTGGGTTTAGGGTTTATTGGTGCGAGGATTAAGGATGTGATGGATGCTTCGGAGGAGTTTAAGTCTGATAATAAGGGAAAGGCATCTTCTTGTTCATCAATACATGATTTAAGCGTGTTTCATGTTTCCATTGGCAATGTTCGCATCCTCACTCTCTCTACTGACTCTTCCACTTTAGCTGTTGCTACTGATACTGGTCGCATTTGTTTCTTTAGCCTCTCTTCCCTTCTTATGCTTAACAATGATAATAACGATACTGACCTAAAAAAGCCTTCTTCGGAATGCTCCCTAAACCAACCAAATTCTGTCATCAAGGACTTTCTGTGGACAAGAAAGAGTTCGGACTCTTCTTATCTTGTTCTTTCTGACAATGGGAAGCTATATCATGGTTCTCTTGGTTCTTCTCTTCAACATGTTCTTGACTCTGTCGACGCTGGTATTTTTCATCAGGCCTTTTTTTAAAATTTTTTTTCTACACTACACACTCTTTGATTCATATAACTTCTTTACTTTTTTCTGCCTTCGTCTTTTGAAGTTGATTGGAGTGTTAAAGGAGCCCTCATTGCCGTTGCCAGAGACAATGCTCTTTGCGTTTTCTCGTCCAAGTTTAAGAAAAAGTTTTCCATGCCTTTACCTATTAACTCATGGGTCGGTGGATCTGCTGATGACAATCTTGTCAAAGGTATTTCATATATGTTTTGTGTTCTATTATTTCAACTCTCACTAAAGCGTTCTTACTCTTTGCTTCTTCTTGGACAAATTCAGGAGCTTTCAAGCAAGCAAACACCCATTATGCATGCATGTCTTTCTCTTGATAGAAAGCCAAATTTACCTTTTTTACTGCTTTCTGACTTATTTCAGTACTGCTTTTTAACTAAACTGTCTCTTTATTGACCACACCAGTCGACTCTATCAGGTGGGTACGTCCTGACAGTATTGTTTTAGGATACTTTCAACAAACTGAAGAAGGAAAAGAGGAAGGTTACTTTCTTCAAGTAATCAGAAGCAAAGATGGAAAAATTGCTGATGTTAGTAATCATTTCCAGCACTCTACTCTCTCGGGGATTCCTTCAGTTCCCTTTTTTGTCTATGTTTGATTTTTTGGTGAAGTTCTTATTGCTGGTGTTTATTATCATGCAACCATTTTTTACCCATGTGCAGCATTAAATTTTGGAAATGGACTTGGAGAGTGATTGATGAAAATTTCTAAGCTAATGCACTATGAAGTAATATTAAGTATTTTTAAGTCAATGAGTATATCCTGAGACCAACTCATCTTCATGCTTCATGACTTTAGGCATATAGATTCACCACATACTGTGATCTAAGGATCTCTTGCAAGCAATATTTTTGACAGAAGACATTTTCAATGTGGTTGTGGTACTTTAATGTAGTTAACCATACAGGTGTTGACCTTATTTAAGAGTTTGAACTAGCGTTGTTGAACTAGTACTAGGAATTTAGGAATCCAATTGATGTTTTACGACACAATGCGACATCTTTTTTCATGTTACGTCACTTGTTCTGCCATTTTTTTAATCTATTAATAAGTACTCATACCCAGGTATCTTTCTTGAAGTTTTTGCATACATACTCCGGTTTATTGTTCCCTATTCCAATTCTTTTGCAGGATACTTCCAATTTGATTGTGCTGTCATTTTATGATTTGTTTCCGGGTGTTATTGATGATATTGTGTCCTACGGGCATGGACCTTACTTATTGCTAAGCTATTTGGAGGAATGGTACGTGACTTAACTTCTTATTTATAGTTGACCTAAATAATTCATTTTTATATTTGTAAAACCCTTATTTGTATGAAGTTGCTCCTTGAGATATATGACTCTGTTAGACCTAAAATCGAAAATTTGAAATTTCTAGACTAGACTAGCAGCTAGGTAGCCATTATGTCTATTTTAATTTGAAGTAGCTTTAATATATACGTTATTTCTTAACATGATATAAAATTTCTTCCATTGTTTTATTAACTTGAACATTTTCACAAGGCTTTGATCGCTTTAGTTTTTGTCTACGCCTTCAGAAACATGAATTTTGAGTAGTTATTTTGTCATGGGCTTGTTATTTGCCTGTGCTCACGATTTGTAATGGCCTGGTCCTTGGCTTGAATTTCAATAGCTATTTTTTTTCAATTTTCATGATAGGAGTCAATTTTTGTACTTCAAGAACTTGAGCTTTTATTTGATTTTTTTGGATAGATAACATGAAAAAAGCCTGATAGAGATCAAAAGGAGAAAAAGTTATGATTTTTCAATAGTGTTACTATATCTTATATGGACGACTAACAAAGGAGTTTGAATAATTTGATAAAACACCTAGAAATTGTAACTGAAAATGATCTAGAAGGGGGGTTGAATAGATCTTTTAAATTTTTCGTGAAGTGCTACAAAACAGATAATTAAAACACACAAGACAAACAAAAACAAATCGAAATGTAACAGAGTAGAGAAGAGAGGAAAACACAATATTTATAGAGGTTCGGTGCTAAGACCTACGTCCTCTACCTAAGCTCCCACTTAGGATTTTGTCAAAGCTCTTTACTGCACACTTTTTAGTTTAGTGTGAACTCTTCTAATCAACTTGACTTCCGGCTCAAGCTACACTTTACAGATGATTTGTTTTCTCGACACAAATCCTACCTTCCAAGCGATTCTTCTCTAATCACTCAACTCACAATAATAACAATGATAGTAATGAAGTAATAAAGCTCAGTACAGCTGAAGACAATCTGGATAAACTATGTAAGTAATATGAGAGCAATGAGAAGATAAATTTTCACTATAGCACGTATACTTCTTTTAGAACTTATGTCATTATCCCTCTGAAGTGAAGACCTTTATTTACATGCTTCAAGACTTTCCTAGCCGTTGTAGAATGCTCCTAGCTGTTGTAGAAAGATTTGCTCACATTTGAAATCGTTTGACAAATTCAAATTCTGTTCAGCTGTAACTGATAGTCGACTAGTCGGTATGTAATAGTCGACTAGTACATCATATTCAACTTGTCTTCCAAGTGTTAGTCGACTAGCACACTCTTTTTATATGAATCTTCAGCTTTGTACTTCGAATAGTCGACTTATAACATGATAGTCGACTTGTCTAGTTCTCCAACTAACAGATCTGATTGATGATAGTCGACTTATAACATGATAGTCGACTTGTCCAGTTCTCCAACTAACAGATCTGGTTGATTCTCCAATCTTTGACTGTTGAGATACATATTTAAAATCCTCATGCAAGATCTTCACATGAATTTCATGTTTTTAATTCTGATATTCATTAGTCGACTTGTCTAGTTTTTCGACTAACAGATCTCATTGATTCTCCAATCTTTGACTGTTGAGATACATATTTAAAATCCTCATGCAAGATCTTCACATGAAATCCACGTTTTTAATTCTGATTCTCATTTAGTTGACTAGTGTAATTTTTCAAAATAGGTGCTTCATCTCTGACTATCATTAGTCAATTCTCCATCAGCACGAATAGTCGACTTGTGCAAGTTTCAGTCGACTAGTGTTCCATTTTGTTAACTTCTTGAAATTATTTCTTAACCATTTCTTTAAGTTTTATTATTATCAAAACATAGAAGGATTTAATTTGTCAACCTCTATTAGTTCAACAGTAACATGATGGAAAATTTTTAGTATGTTGGGGATTTAAAATTTTAGGGTTGAAACTTATAAAATGAAGAATTAATATACAAGTTATATCTCGCTCATAGGTTATGTTTTAACTATAAATCACACCTAAGATTTGAAACAAACAAAAGTATTAGAATCACACCTAGACAATGTTTCAATATTCTATTCAGGTGTTTCAATATGCTGTTCAATTGTTTCAGCTTGTTATTTAGTTGTTTTTTTCTTGTTTCTCAGTTGTTTTTTCTTGCTGTTTAGTTGCTTCTGTATGTGTTTTTTCATCTTTCTCATCTTTACAACATCAAAGTTAGGCTGCTGGGTCCTAGGAGTTGTTACTTGTTGGAAACAAACATCAAGACCATCCAGTCTTTTTGAATCTGCAAATCAATTCATCTTGCTCTTGATCATTGAACAATCCCTTTAACACCCTTTAGCTACATGTTGTTGCTCTTGGCCAAAGCTAAATCTTTTTTATGCCCTTCCCCTTCGTGTAGACATTGGTGAACTTAGATACCAAAGTGATGTCGTTTATGATTGACAGCAAAAATGCTAGTATTTCGATAAAACATGTAGATATTGTAAGCCTTGGGACGTCGAATTTTAGTGTGTTGGAATCTAAGACTTTAGGGTCGAAATTTATAAAATAAAGAATTAATAGAAATGATAGATCTAGGATTCACTCTTAGAGTCTGTACTTAGGATTTGAAACAAACAAACTATTGGAATGACACTAATAGGTCTCTACAAATCACCTATAAATGTTTAGGAATCACTCTTAGGATAGAGTTTCATACTGGAAAATGTAGTCTATATTGTTTCTTGAACCTTTAAAGTGTGCATGACCCATCATGCTTCTTGACCAATGGGACCAGTGAGGAGAAAGGCCTATTTGGCCTTATTATCCCCTGTTTTAGTATCTTTTCAGACTCTGTTTGTTTCATCTTTCTTGAGATGTGGGTAGCGATATGGTCACACCACCAATGGCCCTGTTCTTGGCAGAAGGGGAATTCTATGTCACAAATTTTTGCTTGAGGTAACCTTGAAGGTTCCTCGGACAAATTTGGAAATTCAGCCAACATTTATCTAGGGCTAAAAAAGTCGAATGGTGACCTTGTAATAGTGTCACTCTTGGTTTTAAACTCAGGGTTTGCCCCTTCCATTGAACCTTCTTCCCCTCCAATTTGAATCTCATCATTAAGGATGCAAAGTTCCAAAGATAGACCTCAATATTTGTAGCCATCTGATCCCAAAAATCACATAAACCCATCAAATGGAATATAATAAACGTCAATAACAAAGGAATCAACAATATCTTGCAATGTTACTGCCTACCCATTGGCCATAGTAACCTGCAATCTTGGCTGTTCCTTCGCCATGATGCCTAACCTTGGTATAGCTCTTCTGTGGATGAAGTTGTCGGTATTTTCAAAATCCAATAACATCCACATTAGCCGCTTGCCACTATGGCTTGTAATTGCATGGTTTGTGAGTTTTGGATCTCCTTATGGTGTTTAAGGAAATTTGAGGATCCCTTACAGTTTCCTTCTCTTGCTTGCTATTTGAATTTGACACCTTTATTCAGAAATTCCTCATGCAGTTATGTCTTGTTGAATAGCTCTCCTTTCCACCATTTTTGCTCGAGAAAATTGCTTGAAAATTGATTCTGGTTGCTGCATCTCCACTTAATCTTAAGTCCGTCTACTAGCCCCGCGGTGAGTAAATTCCTTTGTTGGTGAGGTTTCCAATTAGTGGTCCTTGCTAATAGAGACTGGAATTATTGTTGATACACCTCCACTGATGTTGTTTGCTACTCTCCCAGAGAATTATTTGTCATGGGTGATCCAAACCTGACATTGCAATGCTCCTAACGCTTCCCTGTCTAACCCTGGTTTTCCTTGCTGCGCTTGATAAAACCATAATTGGGCTTCTTCCACTAAAACTGTCAATCTCACCTATCTCCTTCACGAGTTCTTTTGATTCTTGAAGAACTGTTCATGCCTTCTCAACCAAACCAATGGGTCCTCTGATCCATAAGAGGACATAAATTCAAGCTTGAAGAATCGTGGCACCAGCTGTCCCCTAGTTTGTTCTTTTGTCTACTCCTTTGAATACTTGCAACTACCTTGGTGGCTGCTACTATAACCATGAACACCATCCCCTCTTGACACCTTCTTAGATTCTCAAACATGGCTTGTGAGCTTCTCCAATGACTTCTGCCTCACGTTCATTTGTTGTATAAAAGCAACAAGCTTGCTCTCAAAACTCTTTGAGACACCTGTGACAATAGGCTTTGACACCTTGTTACTGTGGCACCTAGTGTAGGATCTAGTCATGGGTTGAGACACAAAAAGTTCTACTTCCTTCCGCTAGTTGAGTTCTTCCTTATTTTGGATTAACTTATACCGTCAACTGAGAAATAGACTCGTCCTAGTCAGAGTCTCAGCATCACACTAGTTTTTTTAACTAAATTCTTCTCGATTCTTTTTATTAATTACAACCCCTTAAATAGGTTTGGAGTAACAAACATTAACCCTAATTAGGATTCTTAATTAGGTATAAGCTGAAACAAAAACGCAGATAGAAACCTAATAATTTGAAAATACTAAATAAAATATAATAGAATCAAACTTAAATCTTGACTGCCATATCAGCGGCCCTTTGCCATTAGAGTTACATCAGCCGCCACCTTTCTTGCATCTTGAATAAACCTTGCCCACAAAAGCATCCTCGACATTTGGAATATCTATTTAGGTTGCTGGAATTTCAGGTCTGATATGACTGGAATTTTAGGTTTTTGGTTTATGGAAGTTTAGGCCAAAGGTGGTGGAATTTTAGTGATGTAAGCAAGCAATAGAGAATAGGGAACTAGGAATCACCCTTAGAATTTAAGAATCACTTTCAGAGAAAATGTCACAACTTCTAATTGAAAACTGAAGTTCATAGAGAAAACTCAAGGTATTTTTTTTTCATTGAAGGGCTGGGTACGTATATAATCAGAAATAGAAAAGGGCTTCCCAACTAAAATATCCAAAATAGAATTGAGTTCTACTTTAGGATTCTTTATAATTAAATAATCTCAATTCTAAAATATCTAGGATAATATATCTACATTATTATTACTTCTTATCTAACAAGGAATTAGAATAGAGGAAATATCAGCCCTAATTAGAGTTGCTACCCATTCAACTCTTAATCTTTATTTCACCAAATCAAAGCTTGTGGTTTTGTGATTTCCCTCTTTTATCTCTTCTATAAGCTCTAAGCTTTTTTGCAACAGTATTAGTCACCTTAATTTGGTTTTACATTGTTGTGTTTTATTGAGTCACAAATTGATTTTAGACTGAGACAGTAAATTGTTTGGTATCATTTGAAATTTTTATAATCGTGTCCAAGTTTTGTGTTTCACTTCTACGAATAGCTCTTAACGCAGCATGTCTTCTGGATTTCATTTTGATATGATTGGAGTTGTGTTTGCATTTCTTAGTATTAGCTTCTTGTTGGAACCATTTAATGGAGTTAATTTTATTTTGAAGAGATTGGTGATTGCTATGCTGACATATTCATTTGTTAATGACAGTGGGCTTGCAATTACAGCTAACAAGAAAAATACAGATCAGCACATTGTATTGCTTGGTTGGTCAGTGGATGGAAATGTAGATGAAACAGTAGTTCTTGATATTGACCGAGATACATGGCTTCCGAGGATTGAGCTTCAAGGTGCTTCAACTTGTGTTGTGCGTTTAGATCAGTACATTGATGGAAAAATGATTTCTCATCCTTTTCCATTCTGTCATTTTGTTTGATTACTCCTGATTATTTTTAAGTAAGAAGTGTTAATTTAGTTGCTTAATGCATTGGGTAAATAGAGAATGATTCAAAAAGGATAATTTGTTTCATGGATTTTATAACAATTGTCTTCTTGTTAGCATTGGTCGTAAAAGGTTTACTTGGATATGTATAAATGAAAAATATCTTGATTTTGTAACAGCTGAAAATTAGGTACTTCAATTGGCATCCTTTTCCCGCCGTCTGTGGCTTTTAAACATCAGAATACTTTTACTTTGTGTATTTGGTGAGTTGTTCGGTTTTTGTCTTATTGGTTTCTTGCTTATAACAGTGATTAGTAACTTTCGTTTTCAGATAATGGGGATGATAATTTGATCTTGGGACTCTGCATTGATAAGGTTTCTTTGTATGGAAAGGTCAAAGTTGAAGTTGGGGTTGAAGAAAAGAAAGAACTTCCACCACATTGCATGCTTATATGCGTTACTTTTGAGGGAAAGCTTGTCATGTTCCGTGTTGCAAGGTATTTCTTCGAATGCTTGCTTGTTCCCAATTAAATATTGAAGTTACTGCCGAAGTGGGCTGCTAAATTAGTTTTAATTGTGATTGGTTTAGTTACTCTTTCTAAATTTTTTGTTCTGTTAACTTAGTTCTTGAATGCTCTAACTCTAGTTCCCCTCCCTTCCTCATAGAAACCTATACAGGGATAATCAACTGAATTATGTTATTGGTTTAAATTATAGAAAGAGTTCTCCGAAGGTGGTAAATGAGGCTATGTTTATGAAAATGTCTTTGCGCATGTTCCAAGGCTGAGATGTTCAATAATTAAGATTTTCTATACTGCCCATAGTGAGAAATTGTTCCCCTTTGTGGCAAGGTGATTTGAGGTTGAGCAGTCAGCTACTATGTACATGTAGTGGACACTGAGTTTATTTCTATTCTAGTTTTGCAGGACCTACTTCTCCATCTGGAAATGAGCTCACTCTTTCTGATGAAGAGGAGGATGCTTCAGTTGATTTACCGAATACACCTGGAAATGGGGAACTAAAATCAGAAAAAGTAGCTGCAAATCTTCAATGGAATGATGTATGTGAAATGGAATCAAATGTTGATACGTTTAAGCAAGGTCTTAAGCCCTCTGGCAGGAATGAGAGTTCAACTGCCATACTTGTTACAGAAAAAGCGCCAGTTGAATCTAGTGTTACTACAAACGGGGAAAGGGAATCTCCTGTAACTTGTAATTCTTTGGCTGTTATTGCACAAGAAAGCAATGCTGCGACCAATATGGACCAAGACATAAATGGTCAGACATTAAATCTTTATGGGAAGCAAAGTGTAAATTTCACCCATTCACCTTGGAGGAGTTCATTCCAAGAAGGACCTGCAAATTTGGTGAAAAATGCAAGTGAAACTAAAAAATCTGCTGGATTTGTATTTGATCTCACAGCATCTTCTGGGAAAGCTTCAACTACTTCCTTTAACCAATTCTATCAGAAGGGAGTACACAAGAGTGTGGAACTGGCTGGGGCATTACAAGGAAAAACTAGATCCACTGTTGCACAGGATGCAGTATCTCAATCATTTTCAAGCAGGAGCTCTATTTTTTATGATGGCTCTGGAAACAGATCCCCTTTTTTACCTTCAAATTTGATCGAAAGAAAAGAATCTGATGGTTTGGTTGATAGTGCTGCTGCAGTAAATGCTCCTCATAACCTCGCTGGAAAGCCTTTTCACTTAAAGGATCATGCTAGTATCTCATCATTGGTTGATTCTTCTGTTAGTCCAGTTTTGTTCGGGGAAGACAGGCCTGCAGATGGGACTGGAATCATTGAATCATTGCCTTCCATTTCTATGTCACAATTTTCATCACAGGAAAACTTTGCTTTTGGAAGATCTAACAATCATGGAAGATATTCTCCAAAGGACAACTACAAAGCTCTGCCACTATCAAATTCTGAGCGAAACTTATCAGGACAATTTGGCAATGTATCTGCATCTATTCTTGCTTCCATTGTTAATTATTTTCTTTTGCATACTTTCTGATAAGCACCTTGTTTTCCCTAAGCTATTTCATTTCCATCTTCAACTCCAGTTAAATTTATGTCACGATTTGTGGCTGGATGTATTTTTGGAAAGAGAAGTCTGTATTATGAGCTAATCAACTTATAGAATCTGACAGGACTTAAAACACTAATTGCTGTCCTAAAAACATTCCTGCTTTCATGTTTATTTTGCTAAAAAAGAATGTATCAGCTCATACTCCACAGTTATTGCTTGTAAGATGGGATGAACATTAGAGATAATTTGTTTTATTGGTTTACTATCTAATCAATTGACATCAATTCATTATTGTTGGTACATTGTTCTGACTTTTGTGTTGCCAGTGTTTTTATGTATGCCTAATCACACACCGACATTCCATGTAGCATTTCAAACACAAAATGGAAAATACAGAGGAAATATAATCTGTTAATCTTTGTTTCTAAATATTTATTACCCCTTTGGTATAGGGTATATGCATTGCTGCCTTTTTTTTAATTCTTTAAAGTATTTACTAGGAAAGATTCTTTTTCAGATCAAAGAAATGGCCAAAGAACTGGATGCACTTCTGGAGTCTATTGAAGAATCAGGTGGCTTCAGGGATGCTTGCACTGTTTCTCAGAGAAGTTCAGTTGAAGCTTTGGAAGAGGGCTTAGAAACTGTGTCTGAAAAGTGTGGAATGTGGAAAGTAAGATTCTTTATTTTCACTTCTCTTTTTGTGTTAATTGATATATCATCTCTTAGAAAAACTAGTTGTGGACAGTCGAACACTGCTTGTTTGTGTTTTTTTTTTTACCTGCTGACATGGTAAAGTGACAGTTGTCTTTGCTGACATGGCAAAGTGACATTAGAACTCTGCTTTTTTTTTTTTCCAACTGCTTGGGAGGCGCGGTAGGATTTGTTTGGAATAAATTCTAATGGAAAGTGCATGCATTTAAAAAGCCAAACTATGATGGGTGGAAGAGTTATTTGTATTGTTTTGCTATGAAATTAAGGATGAACCTTAAGTTATCTGGGCAGAAAAAGACAAGTTAGGTTCATCATGAAAGCCAGGAAAGTCAGCCTCTGTCACAGACTGATTGGCTGTATGGTCCTTATGGTATGATTACCTTCAATTAATATTGGTGTTCCTTTTTGTTGAATTCTTCAATGTTTAGTCTTAAAATCATTTTCTATGTTGTGCTTAATTGGTTATATAATATGGTCATGTTTGTTGGCTGCTAAACCCTTTGTCTTTGGTGTTACATTTGCACTATGATTCTTAGATCTTGATGGATGAAAAGCTTGTGGAAGTGCAGCGTCTTCTGGATAAAACTGTACAAGGTAGACTCAATGTCTCTCTCTCTCTCTGCCACCCATGTATCAAACAGGGCAAGCATGATCATTTTATCATTATAGTCGGTTGGACCTTTGTTTCCTAGCCTCCAGAAAAAGTAATCCTTTGCATTTTATTGAGTTATGTTGTTCGTTGGATTTCCAGTTTTCACTTCTGACATATTGGTCTTACATTGTATACAATTGGATGTCACCCCCCTGAATAGCTCTTAGGAGTATGAAAAGTTTATCGACCTCAAGAAAGTTTATTATCAAGTCCAGATTGGTTGAGCTAACCAAAGATAATTTTCATCTGCTGTTCAGTTTTGGCACGAAAAGTATACCTTGATGGTATCGTTAAGCAAGCATCTGATAGCCAATATTGGGAGCTCTGGAATCACCAGAAGTTGAGTTCCGCACTTGATCTCAAACGGCAAAGCATATTGAAGTTAAGTCAGGTATATATGTGGGTCCTGAAGTTGCAAGATTTGTCGAACTTTACATCAACAAGTTGTCTGATTTCTTTTGTTGAGTTTGGCATGAATTGTAACTCAAAATTGGAAATTTGGGTTGTCATGCCAATTCTATTGTTTGTAGCTCACACAGGATTGGAATTTCAATTGATCACCCAACTTTAAGGAATCTTATTTGTGACAGAATTCCAATTCTTTGGGTAAGAAAAAGGAATTACAAGTCTGGACCAGTACATTTTCATCAGTTACTGTAAATTTGTTACAATGATGTGGAATTTCAATTATAATTCCATTAGAATTGAATTAGCATTCCAAATCCATTTCCATAAGCCAAACAAATTAGTATTTCTTGAGAAATGGTGATGAAAAGGAGAAGGGAAGAGTTTAGGCTAATGTATTGTAGGAGCTTAAACGTAGATAGAGTTACCTCTGTTCTGTATGCTGCTAGTATATGAGTATAGAAGTATATTTTAATCCTTGATACAATATTCATTTCCAAATCCAGGATTTAACCAATCAGTTAATTAAATTGGAAAGGCACTTCAATAGCCTTGAATTCCAGAGGTTTGGTGAAAATCGCGAAGCTCAGTTGAGTGGAAGAGCTTTTCAAAGCAGATATGGGCCCTCAAGGTATTTTAAGCTTGTTACTGGTTGTTTTAGTGAGTGCTTCATGAATGGATGTGAAGGCCCTTGAAAACAAGTATGCGGTTTTAACATCCAAAAATTGATTTATTGATACAATTTTACTTGGGAGCTTGTGAAAAGACAACAAATTAATTGGTTCATTAATTTATAAATATCTCGTTATTTGTTTGCAGGCATATTCAGTCTTTGTATAGTCTACATAACACGATGAGTTCACAATTGACAGCTGCTGAAAGACTATCTGAGTGTCTCGCAAAGCAGATGGCTGTGCTGAATATAGATTCGCTGATAAAACAAAAGAATGTGAAAAGAGAATTATTTGAAACAATTGGGATCCCCTATGATGCTTCTTTCTCTACCTCAGATGCAACAAATGTTGGTGATACTTCTTCGGCGAAGAATCTTTCACTGTCTTTTAGTTCTTCTGCTAAAGATCAGTCCAGAAGAAGGCTATCAAGTGCTATGAAGAGTTCTGACCCAGAAACAAGGAGAAGAAGAAACTCACTGGATCAGGTGATCTGCGTTAATGATCTAGTTTCCTTGATAGTCATGTAAACTATTTGGTGTGATCTCTATATATTTACATCCACTGATGCTTGGCCTGTGATGGGAACTTGGTTTGTCTGTCAATACCCATATGTTCATGGTCTTATGGCTGGAAAAAGCATATAAATGCCTTTACATTATTCTGGTTAAAATCATTTGTTTCACTTGTTTTCCCTAGAATCACTTAAGATTGTCTGCTAAATTCAAACAGATACTTGCGGCACGTTGAGCGAGTCTTAACACTCCCCTTCTTTAGAAAAAGAACAAGTATACAGGATTGGGTGTTCCTGTAAACTGTGGAATCTCAATGAATTCTAGAAATATAGAAATCTAGAAACTCAAGGATATCTCATAATTCTACAATTTATCTCTTGAAAAGCCAGAGTCCTGTATTCCTGTTCACGGATGATTTTGTCAATCTTTTGCTTAATTTTTAAAGAAATAATCGGTTCTCCATTGTTGCAGAGCTTGGCTTGCTTTGAGCCTACAAAAACAACTGTAAAAAGGGTACTTTTGCAAGAAAATCAGAAGAAAACACCAAGAAAACTTCAAGATTATATGGATAGGCAATATGTCCGTTATAGCTTATCTGACGGTTCTAATGTTACCAAGCCTGAAATCCAAACATCCTATTCAACCTTGTCTGGAGATGGTGAGTCATGGCTGATTGCTATTCTAAGTGTTCCCTGCTCAGTTCATTTATCTACCATGTTCATATACTTTTTCAGGAAGTGTTCAGTACAAGTTCCCAAAACAGACCACTGAGAAAAGATCAACGCTCTTTAAATGGGCTAACGAGTCCTCATTAACATCTCAAGCTGCTGAGGTGAGGTCTCTCAGTTTGCCAAGTAACAATGTAGAATCACCGCCAGTTTCAAGGCAAGAATTGATGATGACATGGCAAAATCATGCTGAGCAAGCCAACAGTCTAACTGCAGATGAATCAAGATCTACTGTTTCTTCCACTGAGAAGCCTCGTTCTACTCTGATTCATGAGAAAAAATTTGGTTGGCAATATGAAACTAGCCCAGGGCAAAAACTCTCACCAGCCAACTTATTACGTGAAAAGACTTTCTTGTCGAAATCAAGTGAAGTGCCAAATGCCAGTATGAATAAAGGGTCCGTGGTTACAAATTCAGTGCCCTACTATCCAAAACATGGATTTGATATAGAAAGTTTGGTGCCTACATGTGGTAGTAAAAAGAATGACCCTGGATTCCTTTCACTGCCAACTGCCACTGCAGCTGTTAATTCTGTTGCTCATACTGCTCATACTGTATCAGAAGTGGCTTCCCCATTCCATGTTGGCATGAGCACACATGGTGAAGAAGTAACCTCTTCTCCAGCATTCTCAGTCCCTTTTTCAGCTTCATCATCTTCAACGTTTGATTCATCATTGAAAAGCTTACCTACATCATTGACTGCATCCTCAATGGCACCAACCTTAGCTGCTGCAGTGCCATTTGGCATGTCTGCCAGTGTCAAAGCCAATATTGACAAACAAGCAGGCTGTTTGACAACATCCAATTCAGTTTCTCTCCCTACTTCCTTCTCTCTCGAGGCTTCTGAAGAGCAGTTATCAGTGTTAGCTAAACCCACAATTTTTTGTCTTGCGAATGACTTTACATCTACTGCAAGCAAACCTCCACCTTCTGTTAACTATTCTTCACCTTCAACATTAGAGTCTCCTAAATCAGAAGTACAGAACATATTCAAAGCTCCACTTTCAGTGCCTTTGAGAACAGAGCTTGACCCCCCTTTGGAAAAGGCTCCACCTTCTCCTGCAGTCACTTCAGTATCAGTGTCTCCTAAGACAGAGGTTCAACCTCCTAAAGGTGAAATTGATTCTCAAAAAATTATGGATGCTACTACAGCAGTAGCATCTCTGCAGCCCAAGCCTCCGGCATTAGATTTAAAGGTTAAGTCTTCAATCCCTATAAATGAGATTTCAACTGGGTTTATATCTGGGAGCCAATCCAGTTTGAACATTGTAGCAAGTTCAACATCTAATGTAACAATGGCTGGTCAACCTCAACAAACATCTGTTGCTCATACTCCTTTCACGGCAATACTCACAACTTCAAATCCTAATGTTAGTGGAAAGAATGGGAGTTTGGATGTTGCGGTTGCTGAAGAGGATGAGATGGAGGAGGAGGCTCCTGAATCTGGCAATGCAGGAGAGCTTAGTTTGGGAAGTCTTGGAGGTTTTGGGATTGGTTCAACTCCTAGCACAGCTGCTCCTAGAGGAAATCCATTTGGTGGTTCATTCAATACAGGAACAAGTCAAACAAGCTCTGCATTCTCAATGACAGCTCCAAGTGGAGAGCTGTTTCGGCCTGCATCTTTTAGCTTTCAACCTCCACAGCCTTCCCAGTTACCTCCACAAAATAATCTAGGTGCCTTCTCTGGTGGCCTTAACACTGGAACAGCTGCTACAGCTCCGACTCAAGGTGGATTTGGGCAACCAGCACAAATTGGATCGGGACAGCAAGCATTAGGATCTGTTCTTGGTGCATTTGGTCAGTCGAGGCAACTTGGTACTGGGTTCTCAGCAAATGGTCTAAGTTCTGCTGGTAGTTTTACCGGTGGCTTTGTTAGTACTAGCTCACAGGGTGGTTTTTCAAATGCTACTTCAGGTGGTGGGGGATTTGCCGCTGTGGCTTCAGGGGGTGGGGGATTTGCTGGAGCAGCATCAGCGGGTAGGGGATTTGGTGATGTAGGTTCTGCTAATATTGGTTTTGCAGTGGCTGCTTCTGGTCGTGGATTTGCAGCAGCAGGTAAAGTTACTGTCTTTTTTATTCACTGGAACAAACTACGAATACATTTTACTGATTCTGTGATAAAACATGTAGGTGGTGGTGGGTTTGGTGGTTTCAGCAGCCAACAAGGAGGCGGTGGCTTCTCTGCTTTTGGTAGCAGCGGACAAGGAGGAAATGTGGGTTTCTCAACTTTTGGCAGTAATACAGGAGGAAGTGGAAAACCACCAGAGCTCTTCACGCAAATGAGAAAATAGAGGAATTTGAAGTGAATTGTATGGAGGATAAGGATATATTGAGAATCCTTTTTTTTTTTTTTTGAAATTTAAAGAAATTTCATTGACTATAGTAAAATTATGTACAACTTTAAAAGAAGGATTCCATGTTAGAATCCAAATTTACCCACTATAATAGTTAAATCACAAACCAGTTAAACTATGTAGACAAAAATTGGATTTAGTGCCTCCATCTTGATTGCATTCGAGTTGAGATTTTATGTGTAACTTCCTTGGTTATCACCAGAGCTCTAATCCCATCGAATGTATTATCCGCTAGTTGACACTTGCAAGTTTGCTCTCCTCCGTATGTCCGTCTATTCCTTACCTTTCATAAACTGTAAATAGTATACGTAAAAACAGTACTGAAGAGGATTCCATCATCCTTCCGTAAGTTGGAGACCCTAATAACCCAGGCTGGTGTATCGTCCCAATCATATGTGCAGCTGGAAGCTTCGAATCTATGGAGCAGTTGACTCCATATAGTCTTGGAATGAATGCACGTAAAGAATAAATGAATCCTATCTTGACAGTTCCAGAGTATGTTTCATAGATGCACTTATCAATAAGTATCCTCCAAACTTTCTTGCAAAGTACCTTTTGCATAATCGTGGTTGAGACAATGCCTAAGCCTCCACTTTTCTTTGGAATGGTTACATCATCCCATTTCGCTTTTGGTTTCTTGGCATTCTCTAGAGTTCCCGACCAGAGAAAGGCTTTAATAGTTCTATTCAGCTCTTTTATTACCCTTTTAGGAAGTATCAAATGACTAGTCCAATGGATGTGAAGATTGTTAAGTACTGATATAATCAGAGTAACTCTAGCAGCCATGAGAGATTTGTTTTGCCAAGCTAGAATTTTTGCTCTGTATCTTTCCAAGAGAGGGATGCAATCAGAATATGTAAGTTTGACATGAGATATGGGAATTCCCAAATATTTGAAGGCAGGAGTATGCAGCTCCGTGCCAAGATTACTACCAATCTCCTTACAGTTTTGAACATCTGAGGAATAATATATGTACCCTTTCTGGAAATTAACTGTCAAACCTGACCAGCTGGAGAACTGTGACATAATGTCTTTAAAGATAGTGATAGACAACTGATTGGCACCTGAGAGAAGTGGTAAATCATCTGCAAGCATCAAATGAGTGAGTTTAAGTGAATTACATTGATGATGATATTTGAATATGTCATTGTGATTTAGTAGCTTCTTAATCATTTTAGACATCCTTCCATAACTAGAACAAAGAGGTAAGGAGATAGGGGATTCTTTGTCGAATCCTTCTCACACATTTCGTAGGTTTCGTGGGACTACCATTAACTAAAATTGATAAGTTGTTATTTTTGTGATAACTTTAGATATAAATCTCTTCAATGTGTTGAAATTTTTATTTAAAATTAATGAACTTGTTTCTTAATTGTTTTCAGATGATTTTCAACACATGGGAGAAAAATTGGAATTAAAAAGAAGCAAGAAAAGTAAAAGCAATTTGAATTTTCAGTTGACAAAAAAATAATTGACTAAGCGTACACAAGTGCAAGGAAAAAACTTCTCTGCAAAATCTGATTTGAAAATAGATCCGGTACACCTAGGTTTTAAATATTTTGGGAACCAAGTTGTTGTCTTTAGGTAAGGGATTTGTGACCTGATTTGGAAGAGAGGTGTATCTGGTAAGATAACGATAAGATAGGAGAAGAAACTTGAAGACACATCATTTTTAAGGTTTTCTACAGCTCTCTTTTATGGGTTTTTCTGGGCTGGAGTTTTCGGTTTTTTTTTAAAAGTGCAGAGATTGAGACTATGAGTTCTGTCGGGTTTTTCTTCTGTTATGAATAGTTAAATCTTTCTTCTTGGTTGAAGGAAACCACGTTATCATCTAGTATGTGTGAGATTTTCTGAATAAAGTTTATTTCATTGATAAATATTAAGTGTCTATCGTATTGCTTTTTATGATTGAATTGATTGATCTCTAAGGTGCGTAACTAGGAATTGACTGATTTAATTTACAGCTAGATTAGTAGGATTTGATTTTCAGTTTTACTAATCTAAGTGTAAATTAGGATTACTTTCTTTACGTTAGAGATTGGAAATTCTAAAAGAAAGATACTTATCTAGATTAAATATATATCATGTGTGTATTGTCTTGCTCACTGGTTCTCTTGGTTCTTAAAGCTATTAATTAATCAAGCTTAAGATCTTATCTAAGTTGTTGGTTAATGTTTAGAATATATATTTCTATACATCTAATCCTAAGAGAGAATATCACTCAATGAGTATTTGTTAATGGACTTAATTTTATATTGAAGATCCATATTAGTTTGATAACGTAGGTGACCCGAAACCAAAGTTTGTTATTAATTTTCTAGATCTGAATATTTTCATTTATTTTCAATTTTGTGTTTTTAATTTCTAAAAATCACGTAAATTAACCCCTCACCCCCAAAATTGATTTTGTTTTCAACTTGTAAAACATTTACCAATAGATTCCTTATAGCAACGATCTCAACTATTCGCTAACTACATATTTCATTATTAGAGTTGGTATTAATTTGGTTGCAGGTGATAACAATACTAAAATTTGCGGTCGTTATCGGGAAATTCTTGACGGTATATGTATGTTACACGACTAAACAAGACGACTTAATTGCTATTCGATTCAGAGATAGAAAAGACAGCCAAGAGGTTATGGAAGCAAACAAAACAGAGACAACAAGTACAGAAGACGAAAAGGATGGCTGCAAATCACACTCTTCGTGAACTAGCTGCCCCTATGGATGCTCATCAGCCCCATTACATCAATTTTTTGAATTTGGGGGACAACAATATCTTTGAACTAAAGTCCGGGCTGATTCATTTATTACCAATTTTCAAGGTCTATCGAGAGAGGATCCTTACAAACATTTGAAAGAATTTGATGTGGTTTGTATAGGTATGAAGCCTACAAATGTGACTGAGAAGTAAATCAAACTAAGAGCGCTCTCATTTTTTCTCAAAGATGATGCTCAAGATTGGTTGTGTTATTTAGCTGGTGAAAATGTGCTAACATGGGCTGAAATGAAGAGACTCTTATCTGAAAAATATTTTCCAACATCAAGAGCTGCCAATATTACAGAGGAAAATTATGGCATTCAACAACACATGGGAGAGACACTATATGAATAGTGGGAAAGATTCAAGAAGCTTTGTGCTAGCTGTCCCCGTCACCAAATAAATTATCAATTGTTGATTCAATACTTCTACGAACGTCTTTTATTTACAGATAGGAGTATGATCGATGCTGCAAGCGGTGGAGCTTTAGTTGATAAAACTCTAACAGTTGCAAGAGATTTGATAGCGAATAGGACTTTCAACACATAAAAATTCGGAATACATTCTGGCCATAGTTCAAAACAAGTAAATGAGGTGAATGTGACATCATTGGAGAAGAGATTAGATGATCTTATATCTTTGGTGCGGCAACTTACGGTTGCAAAGAAAGAATAACCAAGAGCGTGTGGAATATGTTCGATGTTGGGACAATCCACTAATGCTTATCCAGTTTTGCAAAAAGAAAGTGTAGAACAAGTTAATACTGTGGGGGATTTGCTAGAAAAAATCAAAAGAAATGCGACTCATTCTCCAGCACTTATAATCCAGGTTGGCAGGACCAAATTTGCATTATGGGAACTCTCAAAGACAATAAGCTACTACAAATTTCTATCTATATAGGCAACCATATGTTCCTAGACAACATCAATAAATAACTCCTAATTCCGAAGGTAAGTCTTCTTTGGAAGATACAGTTAAATCTTTGGCCACTAACACCATGACATTTCAGTAAGATACTCAAGCTAGTATCCAAAATCTTGAAAATCAATTGAGCCAAATGGCAACAACTATCAATCGATTGGAGGCACAAAGTTCTGAAATTTTTCCAGCTTAAACCGAAATTAATCCTAAACAAAGTGCCAAAGCTGTCATGTTGTGGAGTGGTAAGGAATTGAATGAATCATCTCCAAAAATCTCTAAGAAGGAAATCAAAGAAGTAACAACAAAGGAAGCGCCTAATTAACCCAAAAAGACGCATTCAGGTTTGCAGAATGTTGTTGTACAACCCCCTTTTCCTAGTCGATTCACCAAGGTAAGGAAAAAGGAGCAAGAGAAAGAGATATGAGAGACTTTCAGCAAAGTACAGGTAAATATTCCTTTACTTTATGTCATTAAACAAATCCCTCATTATGCTAAATTTCTTAAGGAACTCTGCACTTCAAAACGAAAATTAAAATTTGATGAGAAAGTGCAATTGGAAGAGAATGTTTCAGCCATACTACAAAAGAAAAAGTTACCACCTAAATGTCAAGACCCATGTATGTTCACTATTCCCTGCAAAATTGGTGATTTGAGAATTGAAAAGGCTATATTAGATTTGGGTACATCAATAAATTTCATGTCTTATGATGTTTACAAGTTCTTAAACGTGGGGCCTCTAAAAAAAACTAATGTAGTGATTCAATTAGCAGATCGTTCAAATGCTTATCCAAAGTGTTTGTTAGAAGATATCTTAATTCAAGTGGGTGAAATGCTTTTCCTTAGCTGATTTTTACATTTTGCAGATGGGGAGTGATGTATCTTCTTCAACTCCAATTTTATTTGGAAGACTGTTCTTGAAAACCACTAGAACAAAAATTCATGTTCGTGATGGATCATTGACTATGGAATTTGATGGTGAATTAATTAAATTTAATATATACAATGCCATGAAATATCTGGATGATGAACAATCTGTTTATATGGATTTTATTGACACTTGGTTGTAGGAGAATTCATCACTAAATGGAAGAGATGAACTTGAGACAATTTTGGAGATGGGAGATGCATTATAATGGCAAGCAATTACAGAGACGTTATTATCCAACCATGAACTTGAAGTGCTGCTTTGGCATTTGGAGAAAACCAAGCAATTGGTGAAATAATTATCGTATGTGGAGTTGTCCTGAAACAACTCCAAGCTGCTGCCGTTGTTGATTCAACCACCCACGTTGGAGTTGAAGAGTTTGCCTAACCATCTAAGATACATATTTTTAGGTGAGCAAGATATATTACCTATTATCATCTCAAATAAACTCACTCTTTTATAGTAAAATAAATTGATTTAAGTGCTAAGATAACAGAAAGAAGCCTTCGGACGAGCAATGGTTGATTTAAAAGGCAGTAGTCCCACCATTTGTATACACTGAATATTGATGGAAGATGAAGCCAAGGAGGTAAGGCAACCTCAACGTCGTTTAAATCCACCTATGATGGAAGTGGTGAAAAAGGAAATATTGAAGCTTCTTGATGTTGGAATCATTTACCCCATTTCATATAGCAATTGGGTAAGTTCAGTCCAGGTAGTTCCAAAAAAAACTGGGGTAACTGTAATAGAAAATAGTGATAATGAGTTGATACTCACTCGTATTCAAAACATGTGGGAGAGTTTGCATAAATTATAGGAAGCTAAATTCAGTTACTAGAAAAGATCATTTTCTACTTTCATTTGTTGATCAAATGCTTGAAAGATTTGCAGGTAAATTTCACTATTACTGTTTAGATGGTTATTCGGGTTATCATTAGATTTTGGTTGCACCAAAAGACCAAGAGAAAACAACCTTCATATGTTCATTCAGCGTCTTTGCCTACCGAAGAATGCAATTTGGGTTGTCTAATGCACCAGTGACATTTCAAAGGTATATGGTGAGTATTTTCTCTAATTTTATGGAAAATTGTTTAGAAGTTTTCATAAATTATTTTACAGTTTATGGAGAATCTTTTGAAACATGCATTATCAACCTCGAGAAAGTGCTTAAATGTTGCATTAAAACTAATTTGGTTTTAAATTATGAAAAGTGTCATTTTATGGTTGATTAAAGCAAAATTTTGGGTCATACACTCTAATCTAAAGGAATTGAGGTAGATAAGGCTAAGACAGATGTTATCAAATCTTTACCTTACCCTGCGACTGTAATTATTCAACCACCGAAGTGGGATATTCCCTTCAAGTTAATGTGCGATGCCTCAGATTATGCAGTTAGAGTAGTTTTGGACCAAAAGTTGGACAAAGTACCTCACATCATTTACTATGCCTCCATGACACTTAACGATGCTCAGAAGAATCATTCCACGATAGAGAAAGAATTTTTTGTTGTAGTTTTTAGGTTGGAAACATTTCAGTCTTACTTATGGGGTACATGAGTGATCATTTATTCAGACCATGCAGATCTAAAATATTTGGTGACTAAGAAAGAAGCAAAACCAAGGTTGATTCGTTGGATCTTACTCCTACAAGAAATTGAGTTGGAAATACGAGACAAGAAGGTAGCTGAAAATTTGGTGGTCCATTATCTCAGCTAGATCACTCTAACCAATACATCTGATGTTCTCTAAAATCAATTTCTAAATGAAAGTCTCTTTACAATTCAATAGGTAATACCATGGTATGCTGATATAGTAAATTTTCTGGTAATTAAGTCCTTACTTAGTGATTTATCTGGAGCCAAAAAGGTATGGTATGAACCTCATCTTTGGAAATTTTGTGTTGATCAGATTATCAGAAGGTGTGTTGCAGATGATAAAATTCCTTATTAAATGTTTTCCATTCATCTGTGTGCGGGAGACATTTTGGTCCCAAAAGAACAACTCATAAAATTCTTAATTGTGGACTATTTTGGCCCAAATTATTTTATGATAGTTACATATCTTGTAATTCTTGTGATCGTTGCCTGAGACGAAAAGATCAAATGTCACTTATAAATTTCTTGGGATGTGAAATTTTTGATATATGGGGAATTGACTTCATAGGTCATTTTCCTTCATCTTTTAGTAAGACTTATATCATTCTAGCCATGGATTATGTGTCAAAGTGGATAGAAGCAAAAGCTACTCATATAGATGATGCTAAGGTTGTAGTCAATTTTTTCAAATATAACATTTTTGTCAGGTATGGAATATCTTGAGCTATGATTAACGACAGAGGAACTCATTTCTGCAATAAAATTGTTGGAATGTTGATAAAGAAAAATGATGTCTCACATCATATTTCAACTGCATACCATCTGCAGACGAGTGGGCAAGTTGAAGTTTCCAATTGAGAAATTAAATCAATTTTGGAAAAAAGTTGTGAATCCGAGCTTAAAAGATTGGAGCTTACATTTGGATGATGTCTCGTGGGCGTATCAGACTGCTTACAAAACTCCAATAGGTATGTCGTCGTACAGGTTAGTTTTTAGTAAACCTTGTCATTCACCTGTGGAAATAGAATATAGAGCCTACTATGTCATGAAGCAATTAAACACGAATTTGGTAGAGGCTAGTAACAATAGGAAGTTGCAATTGTAAGAATTAGAAGAGATTCGTAATGAAGCTTATGAAAATGCGAAAATTTATAAGGAAAAAACTAAAACTTTTAATAATAAAATGATTTTTAGGAAGCATTGTTCAGGAGGACAAAAGGTTCTTCTTTATCATTCAAAGCTTAAGTTATTTCCAGGAAAATTACGATCTCACTCGCTTGGACCATTTATTGTTACTAATGTATTTTCTCATGGTATGGTAGAAATTCAAAGTTTAGACACTTCCAAGGTGTTTAAGGTTAATGGACATCGTCTAAAACCATACTGTAAGAACTCTCTAGTTGAGAATGTGGAAAAGATAAAGTTGGTAACCCCAATCTATCTCTGATCAGGTAACACGTCTAGATAACGATTTAAAAGCACATTTGGGGACAACCTAAAAATTTCATGCTTAATGTTATTTTTATTTTTATTTTTCAATATTTATCATTTTTTAATTTTTTTGATTTGTTTTGTTTCAGCTGTCAATTTTATTCCATTCCTTGTAGTATTTTCATTTGTAATCTTTTTTATTTTTATTTTATTTTTAAAATACAAATATTTTCCTCTCCCGCTGCCTACTATCACTTTACCGCCCATCCCATTTTACCACCCCACTTTCATTTATGTCTTGCTCTTACCTTCATTCGCTCACAATTTCACACACCCTTACCGAATTAGTCAAGACCCACATCTTTCTAACACATTTTTCCAACCTTTTAGCCTTTTTCTCACTGTAACCCATCCATTTCCCAATCTATATTTTTGTTGGTTTTGTGTTTCAAGGTTGCAAAAGTACAATGATTGGAACCATGCCACGAAAGAAGAGTGATTCATGCAGGTTAGCTTCACCAATCACGTCTTTTGTAAACACCCAACCTCCATATGATACCATGACTGCAGCACCAATTCCATCAATCCCTCCAATGTCCGAACCAACACTAGGCCCTTCAACGAGGAATCGCACTAAAAAAGGTAAATAAGTTAAGAACAGAAGCCAATGGAATTTAAGAAGTGGAGCTTTCACTTCTTTTCAATTTCCAGAAGACAACTAACGATTTCAACAACTAAGCCAACGCAAAATCTACCCCTGTAAGTATGTTCTTACCAACACTCTTAAAGCTTTACAAATTTGTGATTCTTTTGAGCAACTGGTTGGACAAATTTGTTGGAATGTGTTTGTTAAAATTGACTACCCTGCATATGTTGAGTTAATAAGAGAATTTTACAGCACATTTCAATTTAATTTTCATGAAGAATTCGACTTGTTTACTGAAGGAATTGTGAAATTTAGCTTATGGTTAAGGAATTTGCATTATCTATTGCTGAATTTAACGTGGCCAAGGTTTTATATAAGCTAATGATGTTAAAAATGAACCATTTGTAAGTTCCCGCTATAATTATCATAGTGGTTTTCATGCATATGAATTGTGAACTCAATGGTCTGTTGACCCTTATCCATATAATGCTAGTGCATCTAAGAGTTCGTATTTAAAAACTCCTGTTTTCAAAATCATATATCGACTCTTAGCGTACAACTTTTTAGGGCATTGGGATTATGCAGATACACTATCTAAGGGTGAATTTTTTTTTTGGGTCTATGGATAGATAAATTCCTGTTAATTTGGGTTTTTAGTTTTTGATGCAATTTCAATCAATGTTAAACAAAAAATTCAAACCATTAATATTAGGGTCTTACATCAATCAATTGGTCGTTAGTTTGGATTTATTGGACCTTGATAATACTGACACGATTATGGCTTGTGCCATAGAACCTTTGGATATGGAATGTTTATGCAGGAGGGGAATCGTGAACATGAGTCATGAAAGGATATCCTTCATTAATCCGAGCCCAGCTGCTCTTTCCAACCCACATCCAACCACAAGGAGTCGGGTTGTCACAGATACATAGAGTAGTAGCCAACTTCTCCAACCCAATTTGGACGCTCGTTTAGCTTGTCTTAAACATCGGATGCACCGAATGGAGCACAATTTGATGGCATATTAGGCACATCAAGGATTCCAACCTCCTCAACTACCAACCCCGTGATTTCGACGCTCAACTAATAGAGAAGTTTTCTTATCTCTCTTCTTTTCTATTTTCATTTCTTTTATCTTACGCCATTACATTGGAGACAATGTATGAGTTAGGTGTGGGGGTGGGGTATGTTCCATATAACTGATAGTTAGGAATCTTTGTAGAAATTTTTGTTGAATACTTATTGACTTATTTGCAATTAATTAGCCAACTTCAATACTTTCTGAACTTCCATTTTTAATGACTTAAATAGTGCTCATAACTTGAGATAAATTTATTTTAGGACAATAGATGTCACTTAGTTAAGAAATACAAGTGTATACTCTTAGTCAAGTTTTGGCAATCATATGATTAAACATGGTATATAATTATGGTAAACTGCATTAACCTGTGAGCTCTTGTGCCTAAAAGCTTGAAACATCTATGTCAATATATATTTCTTTGATATGTGTGTGATTATTTTCTAAGGTGAATTTTTCTCTAAAACTTGCTTGAAATCAACTTAAGACCATATCTATACATGTGTGTACAAAAATGAAAAAGGCCATATTTGTTTTAACTCTTTAGCTTAAAAACCCAACCTAATTCCATATCCTCGGTTAAACTTTGTGAGCTAAACCCTTTTTCTTGATAAACCCACAATAAACAACTAAAACTTCTCATATCTTCACCCATCATAAATGTAAGTAGGCATTCTAACCACATTTTATGTCAAACTTGTTTGAAGAGATATGGAAAGCCAGGAAAAGAAAAAGATGAAAGGAAATTGAAAAGATTTAGATTTGAAATGTGTGTTGCACTGTTGTCTTTAAATATCAGTATATCAAAAAAACAAAAAGAAAATAAAAAATATGCAGCAGTGAAAAACAAGTTATGGAGTAATCTACCTCTATGGAATGACATTGTTGACTCATTTATGATTGAATTTGTGTCTCCACAAGTGGTTAGGTGCTATGCTAATGTTTATTATTTTTGCCTTTCTCTATTTATCATTCCTTACCTTTACCTATAGCGCAATACAACCTTGAATAAATTTCTTTTGATTTGTGCATGTTTGTATTTCAAGTAGCGAAAGTTGGTGAAAAAGCAAGCATATGGTAAAATATTTGCATTAGAAGAATTTGAGTGAAACGCTGAACCAACAAACACTTGAGTGATTTGAGTGAAATCCAATCCATGAGAGTTTACTATAATTATTTGCTAGTTTTTGAAATATTATTGCCTTATATTGACTTTCTTTATATTACTTAAATGATTAACTCTACGACATTCATTGGTTACAAAATTGTTTGACTGTTGAAGTGTACACTATTCACTATTGTGAGACTTGGAATGAAGGAAATTGATTAGTTGGCCAATTGATTGTAAATATAGTTTGTCGAGGACAAGCAAAAGATTGGTGTGGGGGAATTTGATAAGTTGTTATTTTTGATATAACTTTGGATATAAATCTCTTCAATGTTTTGAAAATTTTATTTAAAATTAATGAACTTGTTTCTTAATTGTTCTCAGATGATTTTCAACACATGGGAGAAGAATTGGAATTAAAAAGAAGCAAGAAAAGTAAAACCAATTTGAATTTCCAGCTGACAGAAAAATAATTGACTAAGAGTGGGCACGTGCAAGGAAAAAGCTTATCTGCAGAATCTAATTTGAAAATAGATCTGATACACCTAGGATTTTAATTATTTTGGGTCAAGTTGTTGTCTTTAGGTGGGGATCTATGACCTAATTTGGAGGAGAGGAGAAGACATTTGAAGACACATCATTTTTTTAGGTTTTCTGTAGCCTTTTCTTTTATGAGTTTTTCTGGGCCGGAGTTTTCGGGTTTTTTTAAAAAGTGCAAATATGGAGACTATGAGTTTTGCTACTTTTCTACTGGGATTTTCTTCTGTTAGGAATAGCTAAATCCTTCTTCTTGGTTGAAAGGAACACATTATCATCTAGTACGTGTGAGATTTTCTGAATAAAGTTTATTTCATTGATGAATATTATCTTTCGTATTACTTTTTATGATTGAATTGATTGATTTCTAGGGTGTGCAACTAGGAATTGATTGATTTAATTTATAGTCAAATTAGTAAGATTTGACGTTCAATTTTCTAATCCAAGTGGCAATTAGGATTACTTTCTTTACGTTAGGGATTGAAAATTCTAAAAGAAAGATACTTATCTAGATTAAATACATATCGTATGTTTATTGTCTTGCTCACTGGTTCTCTTGGTTCTTAAAGCTATTAATTAATCAAACTTAAGATCGTATCTAAGTTGTTAGTTAGTAAGCGTGTTTAGAATACATATTTCTATACATCTAGTCTTAAAAGAGAACATCTCTCAATGAGCATTTGTTAATTGACTTAATTTATATCAATGATCTATATTAGTTTGATAACGTAGGTAACCCAAAACCAAAGTTCGTTATTAATTTTCCAGATCTGAATATTTTCATTTATTTTCATTTGACTACTCAGATGTGTATTTCCCATTAAGTCTCTGGTCAAGGGTAGCATCGAAGAGTAGTCTACATATAAGATTCCATTGGCATCTGATGATAGTTGTGCTATTCGGCTTCTATTCCTTCTTGCGATCAGGGAGGTATGGAAGAATTTGGAACTCTGATCCTTTTCCTTTAACTAGGTCACTCTAGCCTTCTGTTGTATTATGGATTGAAGTAAAGATAAGGCTTGTTGATATTCCCTCAGTCTCATCATTTCAATTTCCCTCATCTGAGAATTATTCGGATGTAGATAACATGCTTCTTGAGCTTGGTGCAACTTTGTTTTTCTTTCAAGAACTTGTCTGCCGCTGCGAGATAGAAAATTTTTAAGTGAAGTGTTTACTCTCCTTAACTTCTGCATTGGCTGATAGGAATGGTAGCCTTCGTCATAATAGAACCAACAATCTCTAATAAGATCCATAAATCCTTCTTACTTAGTAAACCATTAAAAAACGTAAAAGGACCACCCCTGGACAACGTGGGAATTATATTGTGTATTTAAATGCAAGAGTGATCTGAAAGAAGATTATCACCAAATTGTGCATAGGAATTAGAGAAAGTAGTCAACCAAACTAAGTTGACAAGAGCCTTGTCGAGTTTTCTCCTAATTTGATACAATCCTTATTGGCTATTGGTCTATGTAAAGAACCTACCATTAAAACAAAGATCAATCAATTCTACACTCTGAAGCAAGGTTTTAATTCTCTGCCTGATGACTGAATCCCTTGAGCCCCTTCTGATTCTAGATCTTGATGCAGTTGAAATCTCCTACGACTAACTAAGGGTCTGAAATATTGTTGTCCTTTAGTTGTAGAGTGTGAGATCTCACATCAGTTGGAGAGAAGAACGAAGTGCGTCTTATAAGGGTACGAATACCTCTTTCCTATAGACATGTTTTCCCGACTGTGGGAAGAGCAAAACTGTGAGGGCCTTAACTCGATGGGCAACCCAAAGTAGACAATATCTGTGAGCTGGTGGTTTGGGCTGTTACATACGGTATCAGAGTCGGTTCTCAACCCGTTGTGCCAACGAGAACACTGGGCCCTAATGGGGTTGGATTATGAGATCTCACATCGGTTGGAGAAGAGAATAAAGTATGCTTTATAAGGTTATAGATACCTCTTCCCCATAGACGCATTTTTTTGGATGCAAGAAGAGCAAAACCACGAGGGCCTTGACCCAATGGGCATCCCAAAGTGAACAATATCTATAGGCAAATGATCTGGGCTATTAGTGGCCAAGAGTTTTCCATAACATATTTCTTTGAAAAAAGGAAATTGGAAGCAAATGTAATGGAGATAACAAACCGTGTAGTGGAGTGATAAAGAACACAAGATAATTGTAAATGTTGATCGCTTTCTCCTATTTGCTTAACTGCAACTCTTTTACTGTTGTAAAAGCAAAGAATCCTTCCATTAAAGTGAAAAGACAAGTTAACTAAACATGGTTGGTGTGAGTAGTTTAGCACTCTCATTCCTTAACCAGAGGTCTCAAGTTTGAGCCTTGGGTATGGAAAAACTTGTTTGGCTAGCAATTTACCCCTTACGGGCTGACTCGGTGCGAGCAGGGATTAGTCTGGGTGTGGATGGCTTAAAGACGCCTTTTTATAGTTGGGACCCTCCTAAGACATCTCATGGGCTAAAAAAAAGTGAAAAGACAAGTTGGAAAGAAGATCCCAATCAGCACCCAAAGGTTTAAACACTGCCGGATGATTTGAGGCACGAATTTTAGTTTTCTAAAAGTCCAACTATACTAGGCCTTTTGTTAAATACAACATCTTTAACCATGGCCTTTTTATGACCGGAGAACATTCCATATTAGCACCATCAAGGAGGGGAGTACCCTCCAGTAGTGATTTTATTTTTCTTCCTTGCCGATCTTCTTTTTGTGCTACTATTAGAGTTCGACACAGCTGTAGAATTTTTTCCTTGCTCCTCCTGATTTGCATTCTGAACCTGCTGTGATTGAGAATCTGGCCTCACTTTAGGAGGTGATACCTCTACTTTTCATACATTGTGAGTTATTATATTACGAGTGTTCTGCACCTTAGTTTTAGAAACTCGCAAGTCCAAAGAGATGAACTGTGCAGGTAAGTAAGTTGGCTCCGAGCTGCAGCTAGCTATAAATAGTCTGGTTGATTGGGTTAGAACCTGTGATAGAAATCACTTATACTCCATCAAACATAACTCAGAAACAACAAGAAATGAAGAAACATGAAGAATCGAATAAGAGAATGTTTGAAAGTTGAAGAGTGAAAGAGAGAGGCTCTCGAAGTTTCTATTTCAGATGGAATATAAGTGAGTTAGACATGCACACATGACACATTACAAGTCTGAAGCATAAGGTTAAAGCATAGTCGTTTAACACGTGTCTGAAGTATAACTCAAAACTCTGTCGTATTAATACATCAAAAGCTACACTAATTAAACACAGTCGTAGCTTAGAAGACAAAAACGAGCTTAAACCTATATAAAACGCAGACAGAAGGAGGGGAATAAGTGACTCATGTAGGAGGCACATGAAAAACATCAGATCCATGCATGTTCATCCGAAAGCCATCATCCTCTTCAACTATAAAAGAAGCAGAAGCATCAAACACAGAACACAATACAGATGCTTCATTTTCTATTTTCATTTTATTCAGTCTTTGAGAGTGTAAAAACAAAGTGAGAAAAAGATCAGAGAGTGATAGGGTACTAATTTGTGGGTACTAGGGGAGCTTTGGAGGCTCTTGCAAATGTTGCTAAACACTCAATCTCTCTACTGTTTTCTCATCTTCTCCATTACTAGTAGAAACCACTAAAAGTGGGAACCTTGGATGTAGATAGCAATTGAGGCTATCGAACCAAGTAAAAGATTGTTGTTCTTTACTTTTCTGCATTTACATACCTGCAAAATTAAAAAAGCTTATCAAGTTCTTTTGTTTAAAAGACAGTAGTAAAGCAGTAATATTCCAACAGAACTGGTATCAGAGCGTTCAAGAATTCCTGGGACATTTCTTGGACTCTTTAAGCATCAAGATTCATTCAAGAACAGTCAATAAGTAAAGTCTTTAAGATGCTTTACATTACAACAATCATGGTAGGCAAGGAAATGGATGTATTTTCTGGTAAAGAAGACTTTACCATCTGGAAACTCCAGATGCAAGCTCTTCTTGAATCTTATGACTGTTATGGTGCTATAGATGATCAGTATGACCTAGAGACTGATCCTATAAAGAAGCTAAAGATGCAAAGACTTGCATATTGCAAGTTAATGCTTCACTTATCACCAACAGTGATAAGAAAAGTGCAGAATTGTAACACTGCATAGAAGCTTTGGGTGAAACTTGATGAATTATATGCCAAGAAGTGTCTTCTTAACAAGATGACACTTTTTCATAATCTTGCTAACTACAAGATGAACACTTCAGTCTCCTTAGATGATAACCTAGACTACTTCTTTAAGCTAGTTCAAGATTTAGAAGCTACAGATGAGAAAATTTCAGAGGAACGTCAAGTTGTAGTAATCTTAAAGGCATTACCTTCTGAATTTAATGCATTTAAGAAGGTAATTAAGCATGCTAGTGGAGAATCACTTCCTGTAAAGAGGGTTTTAGATTCTCTAATGGAAGAGATAGTTGAAGTGAATCCTTTTAAGAAAGAGGCTGAAGTGATATTTGTAGAGAATAACTATGAGAAGAAATCTCATAAGAAAAATAGCAAGAAAGGAAAGTGGAAGAAGGGAAATGGCAAATAAAAACACTCTAAGGAAGGTGAAAATGAAAAGAAGAAAAAAGGCAAAGGGAAGAAATGCTTTACTGTGATAAGGAGGAACATTTTGTAAGGGATTGTAGGAAAAAGAAGAGGGATAAGGCAGTTGAAAGTGGAATTTCAGGTAATGTTGAAAAACCTGAAGATTCTAGTGGTGATGAGATTCTAGCTGTTACTGAGGATTATGAGGACCTTAGTAGAGAATGAATATTTGATTCAAGGTGCACTATGCATGTCACTCCTCATAGGGACTGGTTCATAACATTTGAACCAGTCACTCCCAAAGTTAAAATGACAGATTCTGGGCAGCAAAGGGTAGAGGGCATAGGAAGTGTTTCTATCAACATGTTTGATGGAAAAAGAAGGATCCTAAACAATGTCAGATTTATGCCTGGAATAAGGAGAAACCTAATTTCTGAAAGCTTGTTTGATAAGCAAGGCTTTCAGATCAGGTCTAAAGATGGACTTAGAGAAATCCTAAGGGATGGGAAAGTCATCATTAGAGGAGTGGAGAGGGGCGGTCTATACTATGTTATAGGCTCAACTGAAATAAATCAGATTTCAAAAAGTAGAAACCTTGAACTAACCAAGTAATGGCATGCAAGGTTGGGTCATGCAGGCAACAAAAGCCTGCTCTATCTCTCTAGGCAAGGTCTAATCCCTGAACAAAACCTTCAGAAGTTAGAATTTTGTGAATCCTGTGTGCTAGGAAAGTACTACAGGTTAGCATTTCAAAAGAGAGCTAAGAGAGCCACAAAGATCATGGAGTATGCTCACAGTGATCTTTGGGGGCCAGCTTAAGTCCCCACAGTAGGAGGGAACCTATATTTCATGTCCATAATTGATGATAAATCAAGGAAATGTTGGGTTTACCCTATGAAGAGAAAAGATGAAGCTCTGGAGATTTTCATAAGATGGCATACTCTTATGAAAAATCAAACTGGGAGGAAATTGAAATGCCTAAGGACTGATAATTGACTGGAGTATTGTAACAAAGATTTTAAGGAATACTGCAGTAAGAATGGAATCTTAAGGCATAAAACAGTAAGAGCAACTCCACAACAGATTGGAGTGGCTGAAAGATTAAATAGAACCCTCCTAGAAAAGACTAGATGCATGCTCCTCTCTTCAGGTTGCTCGCATTCTCTATAGGGGGAAATAATTAGGACAACAGCCTATTTAATCAATAGGCTTCCAACCTCAGCTAATGACTATAAGACTCCTCAGAAAATTTGCAGTGGTAAGAAGCCAAAACTCACACACCTTAGGACTTTCGGATGTGCAGCTTATGCACATCAAACAGAGGGAAAATTAGAGCCTAGAGCAGTCAAGGGGGTGTTCTTAGGATATCCAAAAGGTGTAAAGGGTTATAAACTCTTACTGCTCCAAAAGGGAGCCTACAAAACAATCATTAGTAGAGATGTCATCTTTAAGGAAGATGAATTCCCTCTGTTAAACAAGAATTCACAAAATTCTAACCTCCAAAGTGAAATTCAGGAGAATTTAGGGACATCAAACTAATCAGCCCATTGCTATGTGCCACCAGAAAATGAAGAAGGTGGTCCACAACCTACTGATGTGGAGCCTATGTAAGGCTCAACACATTATGAACTAAGGATAGAGGTGGCTGAAGCTGTGGGTGAAGAAGAAACCCCACAAACAACTTCAGTTGATGAACAAAGAAGCATACAAGACTATCAACTTACAAGGGATAAACAGCCAAGATAAATAATTCCTAATAGGAGGTACTTTGATTCAAATTTGGTTGAATATGCTGGTCTTGTGGTTGAAACTATAGAAAATAAGGCTCCTAAAACCTATGAAGAAGCCATGAGGAGTAATGATGTTAGACAGTGGAAGGTGGCTTATGAAAAAGAGTATTCTTCTCTAATGAAGAACATGACTTGGACTTTGGTTCCTAATGGTTGTTCAAATTGAAAGAAGGAGTGATTGAAGCATAACCTAAGATATACGAGGCTAGGCTTGTAGCTAAGGGGTATAAACAGAAGGAAGGAATATACTACAAGGAGATATTCTCTCCAGTAGCCAAATTCAAGACAATTAGGCTTATACTAGTCCTAAGATCTCTATATGATTGGGAAATCCATCAAATGGATGTTAAGACGGCTTTCCTATATGGAAAGCTAGAGGAGACTATATATATGAAGCAACCAATCAGATTTGAGGATAAAAATAAGCTAGACTATGTTTGCCTATTGCAAAAATCCTCATATGGGCTCAAGAAAGCACCTAGATAATGAAACAAGAAGTTCCATAAGGTTGCTGCTAGCATAAACTTCATCAAAAGCTTATATGATTACTGCCTATATTACAAAGATTTAGGAATGACTAAAGCAGTGTTTATGTTAGTGTATGTAGATGATCTCATCATCACAGGGAAGGACTTGAATAAAATTCAAGAAGTTAAGACTGAATTGTACTCTCATTTTGAAATGAAAGACCTAGAGGAAGCTCAGAAGCTTCTAGGAATGCAGATAATCAGATATAAGAGGGAAGGAAAATTATGGCTTGTTCAGAGGAATTACATAAGGAAAATCCTAGCTCAATTCAATATGGAACAAGCAAAACCTACTTTAGTACCCTTAGGATCACACTTACAGATGGTTTCTGATAAGTGTCATAAAACAGAAGAAGAACAGAAGGCTATGGCTCACTATCCCTATAATGTAGGTATTGGAAGTTTAATGTACCTTATGTTATGCACAAGGCCTGATCTAACCTATGCTATAAGTATCCTAAGTAAGTTCATGGCCAATCCAGGTTTAGAACACTGGCAAGGGCTCAATAATGTTATCAGATATATATCTGGAGCAGTGAACTATGGATTATGCTTCTCTAAAAAGGAGCTAATCAAATGCAATTACCTGTCTCTACATGACTATGTGGATGCTGACTATGCAACAGATAAGGACTCAAGGAAGTCAATTTCAGCATATATATTTACACTATCAACAAACATAATAAGTTGGAAATCACAACAACAATCAGTGATAGGAATGCAACCTGGTTAAGTCTTGCCACAATCTCTGTCGCTGAAATGCAAAGTTAGAAGCATATATCAGCGTGAGAGCAAATTGAATATTCTGATCATAAACATGGCACTGCAAATGCATTAGCTGGTCACTTTCTTCAACTTTTTCTACTTCAATAATATCCTCACTATAGAAGCACAATATTCTGCCATTCTCAAAGTTGCCTTTGTCACCACTGTTTACATGATCTGAAAAAAAGAGAGGAATTACTGAATTTATCGAAACAAGTATCAGTTAGGCGACAGGATTCTAAACTGTATCTGCGAGATTCTACTGGCGAAAGGAGTTGTGGATCAAATTTCTCTGTTTATACAGACCAGATGGCACCTCCATATTTATTAAGTAATACCCCTCTTGTAAATCTAAGCAAATCCCCCTGTATAGTTATCGAATTACCCCTGTAATTTTGCAATAGCTTGGCTATTGATTTTCTAATCTATTATTCATTTTGGACCTACTAAGTCAGCCCTTTTTTCATGCACCAGCTCCTTCACCATAGACCTTTTGTGAGGGTCATTTAACCCTACATTTCACACCAGCACTAACATGGAGGGGCTGCTCCCCTTTGTTTTGATTCTGCTTTTTGTTCCTCGCAGATCTTCGTCTTGATCGGTAAGTGACGTAGACGCTGCACTAGCACAATCCTGGCTCGATTCAGCATCATCATGTTCATTGTCATTTGCATCAGGTGTGTTGGACGAGGAAGGTAACCCAGGTGTAGTTCCTCCTTCCTTGCCGGAGGTTTGTGTTTGAACATTGTCCTTGTTTGTCCCTTCATGTGCGGGAGTATTTAGTATTTACAGTATTGCCGTTAGTATCTTGTACTTCTAGTGCGTTTGGTTCAGTTTTTGGCAGGTGAAAAAATACTTTTTTCCACCACAAAAGCTATTTTAAGGACAAAATGAGTATTTGGCTGTAAACTTTAAAAACACTTTTGGAATAGAAATAACTTTTTAAAAAGCTAAAATACAACTTTTTCAAAAGCTCAAATTTGGAGCTTTTTAAAAAAGTACTTTTTCAGGTAGATTTTTTATATCAATTAATGAGCCTATTTTT
>JANQBM010000003.1:100622-111295 GCA_025594535.1 Erythroxylum domingense
AAATAATTTTATTATAAAATAAAATATAGTTAAAATTAATAAAAGTGTTTTTTATTTTTATGTTGCCAAACAATCTATTATATAAAGCTCTTTTTAAAAAGCTATTTTTTTAATTAATAGTCAAACAGTCAACTGTTTTTTTAAAAAGCTCTATTGACAAAAGCTCTACTAACAAAAATTCTATTGACAAAAACTCTACTGATATAAACTCAACCAAATAGACATGAAATCTACTCCTAGTGAGTTGTCACCAGAACTAAATTTTTTCACAATGACATTATGATGAGTGGCTTCAGCTATAGCCCTAGTAACCCCTTTTTCTAATTCAGCTCTTGGACTCGCCTGTGTATGCGAGACTTGATCAAGATCAGCAGAGTTCACATTCCCCTCTGGCCAAGTGCAATCATTGTTTCCTGCTGTTCCTTCCTCTTTGTTTTCCAAGCCCCCAGTAGGTTGCCATTGTTTCCCAACTATACTAGGCTTCCAGGGCTAGGACATATACCCCTAAGTCTTTTTTGACAATCTCCCCATCTGACCCGTAATTCATAACCTCCGTACTGTCCGGTAAAGCAGAAGATTTAGGTCAGTGCATATTTTGGCATAGCCTGGCCTTTCCAAAGTAGCGTGGAGTTATCCAAATACAAGGGTTTTCCTAAGGAACTTGCAACAGCACTCCGCCCCTCTGTTGTCCGAGGGAAGGTTATGGAAAGTTACCCACAGAGGAAACGTATCTGCCTTGCTTCTGTCCAGTTACATGCTCGGTTTCTATTTCTGAACAAATAATGATTGGTCCCCATATATGAAGGACCTTGTTCCAATATCTCAATCAGTTGATTTTCTTCTGTAAATTTGGATATGATAGTACCATCTTCTCTCAATTAAACTTTCTCCGGTCCCTTGGCATTCCACCTAGATTTAGCCCATGCGCTTATGAGAGGGAAGGCTGGGCGTTTTTTCCAAAAGAACCCAACTAGAGTTGCTGACCAAGCCTGAGCGCCAGCCTTTTTAAGTTCCCAATGGAGGGCTTATAACCCCGTCCTTCAGTACATTTGGATAATGAGTTGGCAACCCTTTTTGTGGTGGCTTATAGAGGCTTATAACCCCGTCCTTCAGCACATTTGGATAATGAGTTGGCAACCCTTTTTGTGGTGGCGTATAGAGCTTATTTTCCAAAGCTCCTACCGGTCCCCTCTCTGTTTTTTCCTTACTGTTCTTTGTAGGACCCCGTGGCACCGTTGCGTTCAATGTCTCCCGAGATAAAACAAGGAAGTCTTCCCGCAGGATAACTCACCTGGTTCCCAGATAGTCCTGGCGGCCTGAGTTTCCATCGGGGAGAACCCCAACAGAACGAGCAATGGCGGGAAGGAGTGCGCGGGAAGAAATTTCACATCAGACAAAAATATGTAATAGTAAAACAAATGTTGCCTAATAATCTATGGATTATTACTTGGTACTACAAAAGTTTCTGACATGAAACATTTGATTTTTTTTCCTCAGGTTCTGTTCTGTTTCCAACTCCCAAAAGCCTGCATCTTAAAAATACAACAAAAATGTATGTAAAAAGAAAAAAACACATTCATTCAGGACAGGAGGCTACAACTCTAACGTATTTCTTCCTTCTACACTACTGATGCATCCCAATTCTGCTCAGCGTTTTTGTTTCCCAGTTCCAAATCAATGAGTTAAGCCTCCTCCCTCTCCATTCATTAGCTTTTGGCAGTCAGATCAGATTCCTCATCCTCTGTCGTATGCTTCCCTTCAACTAACTAACTAACCACATTTTAAAGTTCATCGTGTCCCTTTGGCTCTTCTTTGTTCATGGATTCTAGTTTACCTTCGAGCTCCTGTCACATTCCACCCCCTCCAGTTCCATCAAACCAGACCAATATTAAAACAAAATTCTACATTCTTAGTTAACCAAGCTTTTACCTTCAGCTTCTCTTCCAGACAAACAGCAGGGGTAGACAGCAGTGCCACATACCTGGGATTTTCACATATTGTAAGACCAAAATGACATTCAAGCACCATATGAAGGATGATGGAGACAGGAGTCAAATTCGAACAATGAAGGAGTCAAATTTCAAACAACGAAGGAGTCGAATTCTTACTCGCAACGGCTTGGTTCATCTACATCTGTTACGTCATTTGTCAATCCACATCTTAGTCTCACCTACAATATCGACCACAAGCAAAATCAGAATCATTAGAAAATCTGGAACCCCCGCTTTCTCTTCCCATTACTCCCTTTCAGCAGGCATTACACTATGTCTTCTGGTTGATAGGTGAACAATAATGGGTTTGATTCTACTTGACCAAAAAATAATAAAACGAAGGAAAAATCAATATTGTCACCTCCATTACCAATACAAGTCCATATCTACTTCTTATGTTCCACTATGAATTCAAAAGATCAAACAACACCAGATGAAAATCATGGCTCATTGCTTATTTGAATTCGTACCTTCAAGCTTCTATCTGGCCCATTCCAGCACTTGTCACCACTGGAGAAAACCATGGCTCGGTATGCATCCTCAAATTTGTCCCAACCCCTACTTAGTCAAAACGGGAAGACACAGGAAGGGAAGTTCCCAAATCAGCTAATTCAATACTGAACAAAGTGTCAGCAATCTCTGATGAAGAGTCGGTGAATTATGATGAATGATGCGCACACTTTGTTAAAGATCAGGTGCCAAGTTGACACCCTTTAATATGTCCAGACAGAAATGCAAGAAGCATAAGATAATGAATATTACATCATCCAAAATTTTCAACAAGGAGTCAACAGATTGTGACACATGGCGTCCATGCACCCACTTAGAGTCAACTATTTGTAATCCAAAATTAGGATCCAATTGAGAGCTTCACATGTCACACTATCAGTACTTAAGAAGTCACTATCTAATATCTATAGCAAGACCTGAGCTCAGATTTGTCTTAGATGTGAATCTTCAATTGAAAAACAATACTAACAAACATCAAAATGGTTGAAATTACACCAAGAAATCTTTTAAAAAAATACATCTGCATAAATTCATCTTACTTGAATGGAAAAATGCCAAGGAAATGAAAACAACCAATACCACATGTGGAAGAACAAAACATGTAGATGAGATACCTACCCCAAACGAGTAGTTGTGTGGCCCTCCACCTGGGAAGCTTGTTTAAATGGGCAGATTTTGTAAACATACCTGAAGAAAGAATGTGATCACCAAACAGTAAAATGGTGTATAATAAGGATTAGAACTTCTAAGAGGGGTATCAATATGGTATGAAGATAATATGAATTAAAAGAAACAGGTTTCTCACTTGTTCTGTTTGCTCTCAAAACAGCGACCATGGAAGGAATAGAACTCTTTCTCCCTTCCTGGGAAATTGAACTACATATCAGAAAAGGAAAAGAAAAGAAGAGATGAATTCAGTGTATTCTACTTGATAAACATGGGAACTTTTCATCCTAAGAAATTATGTACATCTCTTTGTATAGATCAATATAATCTCCTCCCATTTTCTCAAAGAAAACCAAAAATACATTCAGTATGAATTTACCAAAGTCATGTTTTAGCTTCTCTGTCAAACTAGATATCCTTGACTGCAATTTTGACAACTTGGTGCTTGACTCCTCATACTCCTTCCGTACACGAGCAGCATCTAATAAGCCAATGAACCATAGTTTGCACACTCATTTTCAAGATTTTAACTAACAATAGTAACATAAGCCTGTGTCTTCTACCTGATAAATCCACGGGACTTTGGAAAATATTTACAGCTTTTAGGATGTTTCGAACAGTTTGTTGTATCTTCTCTAACCAGGATGGATTACCTGAAGATTTAAAGCGAACAAACACATCTAGGAATAAAACACTTGCAACCATAATAGTCATAGAACAAGAAAACAACAATCTTCCAGCCAAAAATAAATAAGAATATTGGGAATGATCAGTATGGTACCAGACAAGTCTGAAGCATCAGCAAAATCATGTTTGTATGAAGGGCTGGTATCATCATGTATGTCTTCTTCATAAGTTTCACCGGTGTCATCTTCTGCATCTATATCATCATATTTCCCAGTGTCGTCATCAGTTTCTGAAGCATAGCCGTCATCTTCATGTTTGTCTTCTGGCATATCTTCATGGTCTTCATGATCCTCGGGATAATCATCTTCAACACTATTAATCTCCTCATTTTTCTTTTCAGTTGTTCCTACCCATCTAGAAGCAACAAGGCGGCCTAGTTCCTCCTTTGACAATCCTTCAGTATTTTCAGACATATCACTGTCCTGCAAATAGAACATAAAGTGATTCAATTTCTCCTTTGTGACAACAAAGATGAAGATTCAACAAAATCTTAGAGAGCAGATTCAGATTCAAAGGTGTTTTTATTATTCCACCACTCCATGATTGATGACTGAATGAACCTATAAAGGTAGCAAGTAGTTTTAAAGAAGAGTGTGAGGAAATAATATAATCTTGTTCGTTTCATACTTCAGAACAAGTTTCATCAATTACGATTTAAGACAGGTGATTTATCAGTTAACAACTTTTAGGGGCCAGGAATAAGTATTACTACCTTCTTGGGTTGATCATGAGATTCCTCATTTCCAGTATCATGAGTAGTTTCAGATATGGCCAGACTGTCATCCTTGCTCTGTGGTGACACGGAATCTTTCTTTTCTTCTGCCACATGCTACATTTACGAGGACAAAGATGATGCAAGTAAAGCTACATTATTACAGTAGCACAGTGATACACAAAATTCAAGCATTCAAGTTTTCTTGACCATAAATCTCTATCACCTTCTCCACTCCACCAGCTGCGGATCCTTCAAATTTGGAAGCACTAATACTTTCTCCTTCAGCTACATCATCCAAATGATGCACTGCCAAATCCTTTCAGAAAAATCAAGCAATTTCAAAAAGTATTAGCTACAATGATTCAGTACTTAGAACCAGATGCTAAACTGAAATGGCATTGATAAAATGCAGGAAGCATTATTAGAGAAGTATCTTGAGCAAAAACAAATATCCACTTAACCAGAAGATTTTGACCCAAACTGTAAAGAATAAGTGTAGTTAAAAGGGTATAATGCATTCTCCTAGTCAGCAGAGATGTAAAGAGATGATTATTAGAGAATGTGCTAATACTAAAGTTGGCAACACAGGGCAATCGTAGTAAGCAATAAAGAGCCAAACCTCATCTGCAGGAGAATCATCCAAAATACCAATTTTTTCATCACGCATACTCTCCGCCATTTTCTCATCGATTTCAGAATTCTCAACATTCAGGCCCTTTTCATCCCTATGTTCCTCATTCATATGTTTTTGACGTTCATTAGCCTTTTCTTCAGCTTCTTTCTTTTCGTTTTCTTTCTGCAAACGTTCTTTCTCTTCCGCCGTCTCTATCTGCTCTTTGTGCTCTATATGGGGGAATAGAGAAGAACATCCATATGAGACTTGGACTACCAAAACCTCTAGACTCTATAGGGTATACACAAATATGGATGTTTTTGTAATAAATACACAGGATCTATTATATTCAACACTTTTCCAGCTAAACAGTTCAACTAATAGAGCAATTCAAGAGAGTAACATCAGTAGCGTGCTAACATTAGATTAAACCAATACAGCAGTAAAGAATTAAAGATGTTGAATCATACCTTTAAGCTGTTGAACCAGCCTCTTTAGTATCTTCTCCTCGTCTCTTAATTTTAATAGTTCCGCCTCGTCCTTGGCAAACGCTAGTTTTGCTTGTTCAATCTCCCGCTTTCTTAAAGCAATGCCATCCTTATAGGTGGCAATCTTTTTCTTCAACTTATCTCTTGCCACTTTGCCTGCTTCCCAGCATGTATTTTGGCACTTAACTTGGCCATTATACTCATCACTCCCATCACAGCAATCTAGCATTTTCACATGTAGAGTTTGTGAACGAAAAGAACTGATAAGGTGTAGAGAGGACGGAAAGGAGGTTCCAGGCACGATACAGTGACCAAAGAAACTGTAAGACCTTGTCATTTGACTTCTTATAAAATCTACAACGAAATTTTGCTCTAATTTTATCCAAGAAACAACATAGAACATAAAAAATGATACCTAGAACATTTTATTGTATAAGCCAGATAACATTGATCATAGGTGATTAACGTCAGTTCCAAAACCAAACTTACCGCAAATGCCATCATTCACTCTAGAAGAGAATATGAAAATTGGAGTATGTCCAGCATTCCGACAATAGAATTTTCCACCAGGGCATGCTGATGTACCTATAGCAATTAGAAACAAGGCAACCCAAAGAAGGTTACGAAGAAAATAAGTACAAGAAGAGGTTAAGCTTTAAGGAAAGAGAACTTGAAAGAGCCCTCCAACACTGAAAAACTGAAAAAAGCCGTCTATTATTCTTTGAAAAGCAGTCCTGAATCGTATAGTCAATTTGCCGAAGAAGCAAATTAAAGTGACGAGCATAGTATAATCAAAGAAGAACAAAGGTGATTAAAGAATGAGGAGGAGGAGAGAGAGAGACCAGGCTCATCAGAGGCATCTGGGCAATCGCAGAAGTCATCGTTGAGTCGAGCTTTGGAAATTTTGCTGGATCCGTCTTTGCATTGAATGAAATCAGAGGGCACCTTGTAATAATGCTCATCTGATGAATCAAAACAAAAACAGCATAAATTACTACATCATCAGCCAATAAAAATGAACGGTAAAGAAGTACAAAGAAAGGGACGGAAAGGGAGACCTTGAGGAGATATTCCGAGAAAAGGGTCAACTGGAACTGCTGATCTAGCGGAGATTATACATTTACACAGCAACAACAAGAAGTGTGGCAACAGCAAACCATTTACTCTCATTTTCAAAGAGAAAGGATCAAGCTTTAATATTTGTAATTCGTTCTCCTTTAGGGCAACAACAATTCTACCGCCAAGTCAAGCCGCGCCACACCGAGCAGAACAGAGGTACCGGGTTGGGGTTGGAGGAGGAATCACAGAAGAAAGCTAAAAGCACCATATAAAGAGCTCGGATGTGTACAAATCCCCGACTTGAGCATACTAAATACTTATTGAATCTAAGATCATAAAGAGATTAAGGGGACTTAAGGAGGAAGAAACCCAAAAGCCAACGGCCCAAGTTAGTTTGAGCTTCGCTCCTTATTTTCTTAAACTGTACGAGATGGGGAGAGGGCCCAATCCATAGACGAGGCGACGAGCATGAAGATAAGAAGCATGAAGGAAGAATTAGGGTTTCCTTCCCTCCACAGTATATATACACACACAATGATGTAGTAGAAGAAATATCTGGTAGTGGTAGGTTAACTTACTGCTCTGGTTTTCACTTTTTGATTCTTCTTCTTCTTCTTCTTCTTCTTTTCCTTCTTCTAGGAAGCCTAATATTGCAATTCCTTGATCCAACACATTTTGTATCGTATATAGATCAAGGAATCTATCGTTAGGCCAGAGTAAAGGATTTAACTTTCGTTGGAAGATAACGTAAGATCTGCCTTTTAGCTCCGATTTCTCCATTTTCCCTCCTACGGGGATATTCGGTGACAAGGTAGACACATTTTCTTCAAAAAGAAACAAACTTTTCATGAGAAGGAAGTTGGTATTGCGTGGGGAGGTATGATGATAAAGATCAGACGGATTCCCGCTGATTACAAATAATGATTATTGATAACCAGCTACTTCTGACTTCCCCCATGGCCAACAATGATCTTCGACCTTTCATTATCCAAGAAGACTTGATCTTTGTTGTTCTTTAGTTTTGAGTGGCCTGTGATGTGATCAAGTTAATATTTGCTACTCTTGATAAATTGAGATGATGAATGTTTTAACCACCAAGATCTCTGAGGCCGGCCTTTCATTGCATTTTCTTTATGATCAAGATTCATACTCTTTCTTTTCAAAAGATTTGAAATTTTATGTTCGGTAACAGAAAAAAAAAAAAAAAAAAACCTTGGGCAAGCAAGCAGTGCTCTGATTTTACTGGTCTGTTACAGAATCAAGGTACGAAAGCCAAGAGTCCTTTAGAGGTTAATTACAGAGGCCATATTTTGTCTCGTATTGCTGGTGAACAACGGGACTGAAGTGATTTATACGGAAGCGGAAAATAAAACTATTTTTAAATAAAACTCAGAGGAATTAGAAATTATATTTGTTTGTCTTCTTAATATTTTTCAAAAATTTTTGATTGATTAATTATAAGTTGTTCAAATGTTTAGCTTTTGATAGTATTAATAGAGTAATTCTCAATTGAAAGTGTTAACTTCTAAAATGTTCTCTTTTTTAAATAGAAAAATTATTTAAAAATTTTAATTATAATTAAAATCAAATTTTAACTATAATTAATTTAATTTTAATAAAATCAAAATCTTATATTTAATTAGAAAGTTTCTCAAACTTTATAATTAAGTTTAATTAAATTAAATTAAATTTTTTCACAAATTACTTTTTGATGTGTGACTCATTAAGATTTTAATAAATTGACAATGATTATAGATTACAATTCTAATTATCAACTAGAATTAAATAAATTAAATTTTTTTAATTTATCTTTAATTTTTTAATTAAACAATTCATAATTATAAATCATGATTGACATCTGATAATATATTATGATTGCTAAAATATCAGGAATATCAAAGTAATTAAATTAACTTATTCATGTATGGCTACGATATATAATTTAATCCTTTTTTCATTCAATATTCTAATTGGACAATAAAGTGTATACTCTTATCATCAAATCATGTTTGTTCTTGCTAAATTCGTCATTCAATATTCTAATTGGACAATTCAGTATTTACTCTTATCATTAAATCATGTTCGATCTTGCTAATTTCATCATTCAATATTCTAATTGGACAATTCAGTGTTTACTTTTATCATCAAATTATGTTCGTTCTTGCTAATTTCGTCATTCAATATTCTAATTGGACAATATAATGTTTACTCTTATCATCAAATCATGTTCGTTCTTTTTAATTAGTAATTAATTTATAATTGAAATTTTAAAAACATATTTTCAAATGTCGATTTACTCTGGTCAAAAAATTTCATAAATCATTATTAATCAAGAATAGCAGAATATTTTCTCTAATTACTTTAAAGTGACAAATCCTATACTGACTTATTCAACTACCTTCATATGGTTCATACTGTATCTAATTATTACCGACTGAATTACCTTAAAACGATTCATAAGTAACATCAAAATATAATAATTCTCACATGAGATACCATGGTAATTTCAAGTATGAGGATCAATTATACAACCATCATTATGAGATAATACATAAACACATAAGTAATATTTCATCCAAAATTCTAATAATCGGGTCAATTCGTTGACTTATTCTCTAATAATCACTCACACGTTAGTTTAAGTATCTTCATACTTTAATTTATGAGATTAATTACTTTCTTCATAAGAAAAAAACTTAATGTCTACTAGTTTTACCATTTTAACAATATCTCGTCTTGATGAAACTACAATTATGAACATTTAGGAATAATACATATGTGTAAATTGAATCTCAAATTTATAATATCATTATAATTTCAATTACACAGTAATTGTTCTAAGGATTTACCTTTAGAATTAAAACATAAAATATTAATTAAATTAATACATAAAGATAAATAAAAGCCTTTTTCATTAATTAAAATAATGTCATACATTAATTTGCATCCAATTGATTGACTGGAAGGGCATAAAATAACATGAAGTACTGAAACATAAGCTCCAATGAAGCCATGGAAATACCACTTTCTATAATGTATTATAGTATTCTGACTTAACCAACTTGTGTACAGTAATGAACGAAGAAAAGTAGACATTATACCATCAAAATAGTGACAAGGAAGTTGTTCAAAGTTTCTTGTAAATTTGGGTTTATAAATGTTAGAAAAGTGAGAATTGGTGGGATTAAAGTGGGCATTAAAAGAGAAAAAAACAACGGAACAATGTCCTTCAAGAAGTCTCTCTGCTACTGCCAACTATACCTCTCATTTCTTTCAACATAACGTAGATTTTGGATTCTTCTTTCCTTTTGTTTTGAGATATAGTTAACATCAATCATCATTTTTTAGAGATAGGGTGTTGTTGAAGATGGCTGTGAAAGCCGATTTTTTGTAGTTTATTGTTCTTACTCAATTCTCCCACTTCCATGGTCTATGAGAATGAAGATTGGACTTGGTGCAGCAAAAGGAATTGCCTTTCTTTTTCACAAAGCTGAAAAAACATATCATCTATCGAGATTTTTATACACCTAATATTTTTTAGACCTGTCGAGTTCACCTGAAAGAAATTAAGAAAAGAGCTTTCACTTTCTATGATTGCAGCTTGTATGCTTGGAATAAATTATGAAAATAAAAAACAAGATTCTATTACATGATCAAGTCAATGCGCAGAAATAATGTTGTGACAGACTTTCCTGCACTTGTTTTTTTGGTCTAAATAAGTTTTCGTAAAGAGAATATAGGAGTACAATGCCAAGCTCTCTGCCTTGGTGCTCGAAAAAGATCAACCACTGAGAGATAAATAAAAAACCCTGACCAGGAAGAGAACATAACTTGGCAGACTGAGCTCTTCCTTTGCTTTAAGAGAAGACTAGCAGAGTATTACTGCGCGATGCGCAGTAATAATGCCCAGTAATACTACGCAGTTAATTTAGTGAGTTGTAATA
>JANQBM010000003.1:219314-230759 GCA_025594535.1 Erythroxylum domingense
AAAATCAAAACTGAGAATACAAACACAGAGAAACATAGGTTGCTAATAATCCTTATTAGATTTTGCCCAATTGGCTCAGTAGTTAGATTTGTCTCCCTCATGGGGTTTTCTTCAAGTTCGAAACCCAGATGGCAAATCAAACCAAATCTTCAAATCAATCAAGAAAATGGAAAGAACCCAACTTTTATCTCACCAAATTCATTCACACTATCCCCTCAAAATCCAATCTTTATGCCGAAACGAACCAACCCTTGAAACAAGCGAGAACTGGAAGATAAAATGAGGGAAGAAAGGAACGAACTTAGTATTGAAATGGGTTTTGGCGAGATATGAGCAAAAGGGTTTTTAGTTTTTACTGTTACTTGCTCTCAGGGAGCCAAGATAATGGGATGTGCAAATCTTTGGTTAGAAGTGAAGTTTAAGTCAGCTTCACTATATAGTAAAGTGAGTTGTCGCCAGCAATTACGTCGTCCTCCTGATATTTATTCTAACAAATAAATAATATAAAAACTTCTATTAACTCAAAAAAAGAAAAAACAAATGTTCTCTCACTAATTTGTGGTGTCATATCAAAATTAAGGGCTTAGATACTTAGAACTAACCTCTCATGATTTGATTGGAATAAAACCAATACCGAAAGGTGTCATCTTTTAGAATATATAATAAATAGATAATTTTTACTTATTGAAGAAATAATTAATATTTTTTCTTATTTTACACAACAAGTACCTTTAAATATATACACAAGTCTTAGCTTAATTTAGATAACTAAAATATTTCCTATTTAAAGAAATATCTCTTATTCGTAACAATTTTTTAAAGTAAATATTTATGATATCATCTTATTTCCTATTTTATAATAAGGAAATAATTTCTCTTGAATCATTATTCTGATTTTCATCACTCCCCCTCAAGCTAGTAGGTACATAGATGTCTTGTATTCCTAGCTTACTTATAATATCTTGAACTTGTGCATTTGCCAACCCCTTAGTTAATACATCTACCATCTGTTTGATAGTGGGAACGTATGGGTTGCAAATAAGCTCAATTGCCAATTTTTCTTTAATGAAGTGTCTATCAATTTTAACGTGTTTAATTCTGTCATGTTGTAATGGGTTGTGAGCAATACTAATCATCGACTTATTATCGCAATAGAGCTTCATAGGTCCTTGCCACCTAACTTTCAAATCATTCAGGATGATGCAAATTCACAAGAGCTCATATATACCGTGAGTCATAGCTCTAAACTCTGCCTCATCATTTGATCTAGCCACAACTGATTGCTTCTTACTTCTCCGAGTGATAAGATTGTCCGAAAATATAGTGCAGTACCAGTGGTTGACCTTCTATCAACGCTTGAACCTGCCTAATCTGCATCCGTATAAGCTTTAACTATTTTATTGTCATTTTTCTTAAACATAATCCCTCTACTAGGGGTAATTTTAAGGTACCTCAATACCTTATACACTGCTTGAAGATGGATATTTTTAGGGTTATACATGAACTGACTAATTAGACTTACTGCATATACTACGTCAGGTCTAGTATGTGACAAATAAATTAGTCTTCTAACTAGTCATTGATGCCTACCCTATCAACAGTTTCATCATCTTTGGCCTCACTTAGTTTATGATTCTGTTCTATAGGTGTATCAATCGGTTTGCACCCCATCATTCCAGTTTCTTCTAGAAGATCCAGATTATACTTGTGTTGGGATAGAAAAATTCCCTCTTTCGAATGAGCTACTGCTATGCCCAAAAAATATTTCAACCTCCCTAAATCTTTGATTTCAAACTCTTGGGCAAGTTTAAGTTTGAGGTGTGTTATCTCTTCAACATCATTACTTGTGAGTATAATGTCATCCACATAAACAATTAGGGTTGTCATTTTGTTTTTTGGAGCAAATTTAATAAATAGAGTGTAATCTCCTTAACTTTGCTTCTACTTCATTTCCAGCATAGCCTTTGTGAATCTCCAAAACCATGCCCAAAGAGATTGTTTAAGGCCATACTAGGCTTTCTTTAATTTGCATACTCTATTCCAAACTTATCTTCAAATCCAAGAGGGATTGACTTGTACACTTCTTCATTTAGATTACCATATAAAAAGGCATGCTTTACATCTAATTGTTACACAGGCCAATCAAAATTAACTGCCAAGGATAACACCCCTTAGTTACTAGCCTTGCTTTATATCTTTTCAATGAACCATCTACTTTATATTTAATTGTGAATACCCATTTACATCCTATCGTTTTTTTTTCTTTTGGTGAATCCACTATTTCCCATATTTGATTCTTAATTAATGCATTCATCTCATCATCCATGGCATTTTTCTAATTCCTATCCCTAAGTTCCTCATCAAATGTTTGCGGTGTGGAACTTGAATTTATTTTTGTAAGAAAATATTTATGGCTTGGAGAACATTTTTCAAGTGAAGTGTACTGTGAAATTGGGTATTTAGTGCATGTTGGTGTGCCCTTCCTAAGAGCTATAAGTACATACAAATCATCAAATTCAGGGTTTTGTATTTCAGTACCTGATTCCGGGTTAGATCCTTGAGCCTACTTTGATAAGGTTTGGACAGTATCCCCTCGTGAGTAGGCTAAGAGAGGTTTGTTAGGGATAGTTGCAATATTTTTTGAGGTATCTAGCTAGGCATTTTCTGCCTTACTTTGGTCAGACTGGTTAGGTGGTGTAGGGATAGTAGTGGCTGACTTAGTCTGTGTATTTGGGAAAGATAAATCAAGTAAGAAGTTAGTCTCCCTATACTTATCTTCCACATAATTCCCGATCTCTCCCTAAAGATAAGTATTAGGGAAGAAAAATTGACCCTCAACAAATGACACGTCCTTGGAAATGAAGAATTTATGTGAGGGAGAATGAACATTTATACCCTTTTTCTGTAGGAGAGTAGCCAACAAAGATGCACTTTAGGGCTCGTGGGTCAAGTTTTCCCCTATTGTGAGCATGAATATAAACAAAACTAGCACATCCAAACACCTTTGGAGTTAGACTATTTATATTAAAGCTGGGGAAGAAATTACAGAGCACTTCTACCAATGTTTTGAACTCTAGAGGTCATGAAGGCAATCTTTTTATCAAGTGGACTCCATTTAAAACAACCTCTCCCTAATAGTGTTTAGTGACATTCATTTGATATAATAATGCTCTAGTGACTTCAAGTAAATGTCTATTCTTACGCTTAGCTACCTCATTTTGTTGAGATGTATCAACACAACATGGAAAATAGATAATGCCTTCTCGTTAAAAGAAAGAAGATAAGGTTCGATTAAACTATTCCCGGGCATTATCACTTCACCCCTTTTATGCTCACCTCAAACTGGTTTTTTATCATATGAAAGAAATTAGGAAAAATCTCACTGACCTCCGATTTGTTTTTTATAGGAAAAACCCAATGACTCTTATGCAATCATTAATAAAGGTAACAAACCATTTAGCTCATGACACATTAGGTATTCTTGAAGTTCCCCGTATATCACAATGAATCAAAGTAAAAGGAAATTCATATTTATTATTGCTCAAAGGAAAGGAAGTACGACATTGTTTGGCAAACTCACACACATCTCAATGGAAGCTGTTAGGATCACTGTTTTTAAACAAATTAGGAAACATGGTTCTCAATAAACTAAAAGAAGAAAAGAAGGATGACCTAAACGATAATGGTGAAGCCAAGTAAGGTTAAGAGTATCTCTAGTCATGAAAGTCAACGAGGGATGTAAGGTTTTGTCTCCACTATTAGATTCCAGAAGGTACAGTCCATCCTTTTCCTTAGCATGCCCAATCATCTTCCCTGTTTCCCGATCCTAAAATACACAATAATTAGGATCAAAGATGGCAAAGAAATTCAAGTCTCTGGTAAATCTTTTAATGGACAAAAGATTCACAGAAAGTTTGGGAACATGTAGTATTCTTTTCAAGAGAAGATTAGGGAATAAAGGAATGGTTCCTTGACCTGCAATAGTAGTAAGAGAGCCCTTTGCAACTTTAACTTTTCTGTTTCTAGGATAGGGGTTATAAGAAATAAAAGAATGATGAAAGGTAGTCATATAGTCTGTAGCACCTGAATCTATGACCTAAGAATCCTTAGGAGACACTAATGAGGCATTTAGAGCATGGGAATTAGAAAAACCACCTGATTAGGCTAATGAATATGATGCACCAGGACCTTCCAGGGAATTCCGAATGCTCTTTAGGCGCTCAATCTCTTCTTTATTAAGTCCTTTTGGTTATGATCTAGCTCGATCAGAATCTCCAGAGTTTGTAGGTTCAGTAAAGTGCCCTTTGGCCTGTCCATCCTTGTTTGCCCCTTCTTTCCTTGCTTTCTATAGCTTCCCATGTAACTTCCAACAAGTCTCTCTAGTGTGACAAGGCTTCTTACAAAAATTGAACCAGACAGCTTCCTTATTTTGAGGATTCTGTTGGTGGTGGTTAAGGGCTTCTTTGTTGGTTTTCATAGACATGAATGCTGAGCAGTCAACAGATTTGGATTTCAACATCACAATTCTCCGACTCTCTTCTACCTGAATGAGTGAAAAGGCCTCATTCAAAGACGGTAAAAGGTCTTTCCTAAGTATTTGAACCCGAAGTTGGTTAAATTCAATATTAAGACCTGCTAAGAATTCAAAATTTCTTTCCCTTTCTACAAACTTTTGTAATTTGACAGTGTCATCACTGCACTACATTTTAAAATTCTGATAATGATCTAACTCTAGCCAAAGACTCTTCATTAGATTGTAATATTCTGTGACAGAGTGCATTCCTTGCTTGATAAATGAGATTCTAATCTTAATCTCATAAATTAAAGAGGCATCATTTACTTTAGAATAAGATTAAGTAACAGCATGTCATATCTCCTTAGCAAATGAGAAGAACGCGTAAGCACCTCTAATGTCTGGTTCCATAGAGTTCCAAAGCCATGACATGATTAAGGAATCATTTACATCCCAAGCCTCAAACTTGGGATCCAAAATAGCAAGAGCGGGTCTTAATAGGTGAGAAAGCTTTCCCTTGCCTTTAAGGAAAATCTTAACCATTTGTGAAAAGTGGAGATAGTTTTTAACATTGAGTTGGTACGATGAAAATAAGGTTTGTAATTCACCAATATGGGTAGGGGTGTACACTTTACGATTACCAATATAGGAGATTTCAAAGGAGGAAGAGGCCTCCACATTGGGGTTTTTGCTAGTAATAGACTCAGCTATCTGTTTTCCAGAAGGCATTATTGGCAATAAAGGACAAGAAAGTGTTAGGAAAAAAAAAAGGAGTTACAGCATCCTGGGCTCTGATACCATGAAGAAAGAAGTAATCTTTTTTTTTATTTTGCAGCACAAGCGCCTTTGAATATATGCACAAGTCCTAGCTTAATTTAGGTAACTAAAATATTTCCTATTTACACCAATATCCCTTATTTACAGTAATTTCCTAAAGTAAATATTCATTATTTCCTCTTGTTTCCTATTTTATGATTAGGAAATAATTTCTCCTAAATCATTATTATGATTTTCTTCATTTATAATTGATGGACTGTCCAAATTATAAAAGATACAATTACTATCTCATTTTAGATTAATACTCTCTTTTCTTGTTATCATTATCTGAAATTAATTGGTGAAAAGATGTAAGAGATGAAGAAAAAAAAGAAATAAGTAGCAAAAAAGATATCATATTTGATTTTCTAACAATTATTATCTTTTCTTTTTTGTTTTTCATTTATTCCCTTCCTCGTATCCTTCGAGCTCATATTGGTCATGGGTTGAGAACGGGAATTGAACTTTATGAGATCGAATCTCCAATTATTTCTCAGTACGTCAGTGGTAGAGCAGTCGACTGTTAACTGACTTCTAGTATGTTCGAATCTCACTTAGGGAGATTTAATTCATTTCAAATTCAAGAATTCGAAATGAAAGGATTCTTTTTGACTGTTAAGAGTAATTAACCGGTTTCTCGTTTTGTGTCCTCTGCACCATGATAATAACAATATCCACATTGTTTTTCTTTTTTGCTATTAGACTAATATCCCCTTTTGACATAAAACTAAAAACCAAACCTTTATGGTCCAAGCGACAATGTTCTATGTTTCCATAGGAAACCATTTATGATAGAACCTCAAAACATTAAGAAAAAAACACACTGGTTGGACAGCCAACTCCAATTGCAAACTAACGTACAGAGCTATTCAATCAAAACAGGGCATGTAGTTGAATAAAGGAGTTGAGTTACAAATGAAAGAAGTTCCAATTTGGAAATTTAGAAGTTCACATTTTTTTTTTTTTAAAGTTCTCTTCTTTCCATCCTATCTGAGTTCCTCTATATTTTCTAGCAAGAACTTGATGCAGAAAGTTCTTGTATGTGGTGTATGTACATGCTCAACAGTTACACAAGGCCATGGTTATAGTCGTGAAAATGAAAACTTTTGTACATGAAGTGTGCCAACCATCTTGAAGCTGTGAAGCATAGAACAGCCATCAAGATAAGTGCAGTTCTTGTCGGTGCTGAACTCAGACTCTGCTTTGTTGCCGCAACTGTGCCAATTAAACCGACAGAGATAAGAGACAGCACAGTCTCAAGGGCACTGAGAGCCTTGTATGCCCTACTGCAACTGCTACAATTCACCACATGAGACCATACCTGAAGGAAGATGTCAACCAACTTCATCAGTATCATATTCAGATACATCCATTGTCTTCAGTAGCCAAGAAAAGAAGAGGAAAAGAATCTGAAGAGCAAATTTGAAGGAAATTTATGAGTAAAGAAGTTACAATAGGATGCAAGTTCAAGTGGAACAGTGATGTACTTAAGAACTATGAAACTTGCATTGCATTTTGAGTGGGAGCACAACATTTATATATTTTCTGTTAAAATATCCAAGAACTTGAAATGAATGAAAAGACTGAAACTTGTTCAAACCAAATTACCTATCCATAAGCTGTTGCTTTGGAGGGATTGGTGGGAATGGTTCACTAAACTTTCCCTCCCAGTTAATTTGACCAGCAGAGTACTTGTTCAACCATCTCCTGAAGGTAAGCACCTGTGCATCTGATTTCGTCAGCAAGAAACAGGCCTTTTGCCAGTTGGAAGGACCGACATCCATTATCTTGCGCTCCTGAAAAGGAAAGACGATAAATATTTGCATTCAGTCTGAAGTGGAATTCACTGAAAGATGAATGAAAAAGCCAGTTCTGAAAGGGTCTAGTATCTTCTGGTTCATATCATTTTCTCATCAGATGTCAAAATTTTGTTCCAGACTTTCAATTCAGTTGATCATATTACCTTTCACAGTATCTGCATTACCTCTAGGTGGAGAAGATACAACTCTGAATCTAGAACCAGATTTTGTTTCAGATGAAACACCCATTTGGGAATAATTCTGTCAATCCAGACACCAAAATTTCTTGGAAATGAGTATATCAATCTACTTTTACCCGGGCCAACTGATATGCACAGAAAAACAACAAGAGCTCTTCTCTGTGATACTTGAGTTGATTGGCCCTGCATTTACAAACCGAAACAGAAGAAACAAAGATTATAGATATCCCAGAGCTGCAGGGAAAATCCTGATAGGAAGATATTAAATTGAAATCAAGCTAACATCATTTAAAATGTAGTGTCGTAACAATTTCCATGAGGAAGACTAAAGGCAGAAAAATATACACAAGGTGCAATAAATTCACCATTTAAGTTTCCTTCTCTGCTGGTGCTGAAACCGTACATGTCCAATATATTTACTTTTATGTCGATCGGTGAACCACCTTCTCTGTCATTCTTAACTGTGAAAGAACAAATAATTTGTGTATCAATCAGTGTCAAAATACTATCAGATCATGGAATCAGTGAAGTTCTTATCTGTTCTTTGCTGCTGGATTAGCCACCAGTTTATGATGTGTGTAAGGGACATGAGCTGGGTCCATTAAGTTTTCAATCAACATTTCATACCTGAAATAACATTGTAGTTTATTATTAGAGTAAAAATCATGAGGAAAACTCTAAATAGAACCACTTCAGTGTGGTAGTGATCAAACTTCACACAACAGCTGAGGTAATATCACAACAAGAAACGACCTTTTACGGCTTAAATTGATACTCCTCAGCACAGTTTGCAAGTTACATATGCCTAAAAACACTTCTACTGCATATTAAATTGTATTTATATAAATTGTCAATCCTTGTTTCAGTTTATAAACAACACAAGATCTGGCGAGAAATAACAGAGGCTTAAAGTCTCCTGCATACCCGAAAGGCAGTTCTCGACATGCCATAGAGTTGGTATATGATGGATCATCCAACTCTGGAATGTATGGAGGCATTTTAGTTGGAAAATTATGTTTATATTGAGTGCCAGTTTTTGGCCAAAACCATAGAGCTTGATGCTGCACAGTACTTGGATAAGCTTTTGCACATGCTTTCTTGAAGGTGTGAACCTGGAAATGCCATGGGAAGGTTACATATGTATGCATGCAAGTAATTTCTAATTGTCTTGTTTCAACAGACCTAGAAAAGTTTTCACATTCTCCATGAAGATACAAGAACACAACTAAGGCACTAGGCAAATGAAACGATGAAACAGAAGGGAAATTTTGTTGCAGATAAGAGTCGCCAAAATTGTCAAAATAGATAAAGAAAAGAGTAATTGTCAAGTCAAGATCAGGATTCAAACCGGAGGGCCATCTAAGGGTGCCTGAGGAATAAACTTGCAATCACCCGAGCCACCAAAACACCAACCGTGGTACACACATTGCAGTCTCCCCCATTGATAAATTCTTCCCTCAGACAAGGGTGCCAACCTGTGAGGACAAACATCATCAAGCATTCTCCACGTACTCTCATTCCTATCCCACCATACCTCAATGTCAAGACGAATCGCCCTTTTGGCATGAGGCACTCTCTTGTCCAAATCACAAACTGGCATTAATGGATACCAATGATCAAGCCAATCAAACTTATCTTCTTGGCTATCAGTTTCAAGCACTGGATGTGTCAAGCCAACAAGTTCATCTGAAAATGGGGTTGATGAGAAGGTAGAATAAAGATTGGATCTTGAGAAGTTTCTGTGATTCGATTGCACACATGAACTGGGTACTGAATAAAACTGAAGTTGCTCATTCCGTTTTCCACCAAGCTTAGACTTTTTTGCTGGGTGGTCCAGATAAATAAAAAGGGAAGCTTGAAGAGCTCTCATTTCGACAGTGGTTGTGGAGGATAAGATTGGCTAATAGCTACTTCAATGTATTTATAGCAGCTAACATGCACTGACGTCAGATGCTTAACGGGTTGGAAACAGATTGAACTAACCCCACAATGGATAAATCCAACTAGGAAACTAACCAGAAATGTGATTGTATGTAATTGTCTTCTACCTTTCTCCTGTAAAGTTATCTGATTCTATTAATCACTTGCTTAAGATGGCGATCTTGCTATCTAAAAATAGTTTCACTGTCATTGTTAATCTATCTTCTTGTGCTCTAGCGAAGATAAGTGAATGATTTCTTTATAACTCTTGCCTTATTACTGGTCTCGCAAGCTAATTTTCCAAACCATAAAATGTTTCATTCAAGACTTCAGGAATTCAACGCTTTCTGTAAGAAATCTATGTCTCAATGAGTTCTGTATGTTAGTTACATAAAAGGGTACGAACATATTTACATTCACTGTGAAACTTTAAGCATCAATCTCAGCGAAAAGCATGATTGTAGTCATGGTAATGGAAGTTTCTGTAGATGAAGTGTGCAAGCCATCTCGAGGCTGCAAAGCAAATGATTGCCATTGCAACTGCAGTATTCCTTGCGACGGTGGAGGTCATACTCTGCTTGGCTGCAGCCACCACTCCTATTAAAACTACAGATAATACCTGCAGGGTGACCTCCAAGGCATTGAGACCTTTATGAGCAGTACTGCAACTGCTGCAGTTTAGAACATGGGACCAGTACCTGCAAATTCCAATTCAATTATGGAAATGCACAAACTGAACCCTGACGTTTCAACTACAGTTCCAGCATTTACTACCTATCCATCAGTTGTTCTCTCGGAGGTGTTGGTGGAAGAGCCCCACTGTACTTGCCTCTCCAATCGATTCCACCACCGGCATATTTGTTAAACCATCTTCTGAAACCAACCACAAGAGCATCCGACTTTGTTGGCAAGAAACAGGCCTTTTGCCAATTAGCAAGACCAATATCCATCAGCTTGCGCTCCTGCAAGAATAAAAAACAAATTGTGTCTGATATCACTAGATGAATATTGTATCTACTAGTTCATCTGGCAAGCACCAGGTAATGTTCTCATTTTCTAAAATCAGTGAGATAATTCTCTACAATAGTATGCACTTTATCTTTAGAATCACCTCCACATGAAGAAGATACAAATCTGAATCCAGAATCAGGTTTTGGCCAATATGAAAGAACCATCTTGGAACAATTTTGTCGACCCAAATTCCGAAGTTTCTTGGAAACGTCCATATCAATCTGCTGTTGCCTGGACTAACTGGAACACAGATGAAAATTAAAGCTGCTCTCCTTTGTGCCGATGATTTCTGCAATGGAAAATGTTAGAGAACATCAAATCATCAGAAAAATAAGTCCTAAAACAACTTTTTTGGGATTGTAGTTGATCTAATTAGCTACAAATTGATCAGCCAAAGCAACAATTAGAATAGTGTGTGAGAAATTTTCAACTTGAACTTGCAGCATAACCTATCAAGACCTTACCTTCTGAGTTCCAGCTGATGACACAGCTTCAGTTCCTTGATCTGCCTCAAGTTCAGTATAAGCATAAAATATACATGGTGCAATGAATTTACTACCACCCCATTCCTGTTTTGCAATAAATCCATTTACGCCTAGTTTCTTGACACTCATTTCCACTGGTCTCCCACCTTCTCTGTCACGCTTCTCTATCAAACAAATTTTGTTTGGTTGACATGAAAATCCATACAAGGTAGTGAAATAGCATATTAAGTTTAATGTTCATCCAGGAACTTTTATCTACCTTTTGGCTTTCGTGTTTGCATTAACCCATAATGTGCATAAGGAACATGAGCAGGATCCATAAGGTTTTCAATCAAGACATCATACCTGAAAAGCAGTTCTAACTTAGAGAGTGCAGTGAAAATCAGTTCAATTCTGCCTTATCCAAAGTGCTACTCTATCTTGTTGAACTCTCAAACTCAAACTTATGCCAGAGAAAGCAAATGAACAAGGAGTATCTCAACATACCCATAAGGAATATCTCGGTTTCCCATTAACTTGGTAAATGATGGATCATCCAATTCCGGGAGGAAGGGAGGTTTTTCTTTCTGAATGATGTCCTTGAATGCAGGATCAGTACTTGGCCAAAACCACACTATGTCATGGTGCACAGTGCTTGGATAAACTGCTGCACAAGCTTTCTTGAACGTATGTACCTACACTTACACGATTAGCCTGTATCT
>JANQBM010000003.1:260672-278955 GCA_025594535.1 Erythroxylum domingense
TAATTTCAACCCATTCTCAAATGATGGGTCTAGTTGGGATAATCATATTCATACCCCATAAATTCAGGAGAAAAAAAGAATATTTTTGTAATTTCAACCCATTCTCAAATGATGGGTCTAGTTGGGATAATCATATTCATACCCCATAAATTCAGGAGAAAAAAAAAATATTGAACAGAGAAATTTGCGGTCGTCATCCTTTAAATGCACGTTGGATAAATCTTCAAATTGACATAATAGCCTATAAATCACGTCAATTGGTACTTCGCATCAGACAAGTCCTGTACGACAGGTTCGATGAAAAGAGGATAAATAAGGAAATTCGAACATAAGACATTTTGACCTCATACACCTCAACTCTACTAACTAGATCACCCCCTAGGAGGGTAAAGAAACATTTTTGTTATATCTGAAATTTAAAAATATGAAATTCGAATTATAATTCAGAAATTTTTTTTAATTTTACGATTACAACGATAATAATTTAGTAAAAATTTCACTAATACACGAGATTCAAAAAGATTCCGTAATTTGCATCCTTATTCTTAAGTAGTAAAATGCTCTTCATGTCAATTAAAATTAAAAATTAGCACATGGAGATAATTAATTTCAAAATAATGACGTATGTCATTTTCCAAGCTCTTAATTTCCAACCCCTTTTCTGCCTTGTTTAATTGTTCTTTAGAAAGTTGAAAAAGCTTTAGCATTAATTATGTATAGTCACTTGTCAAAATATGTTACACATTTTGGACCCTTTGTAGTTCAACTTTTTTATAATTTCAATTATTGTATTTTAAAAATTATTACTTATTTTCTTACACTATCATTAAGCTAGCGCTCGGAGTGATAAAAATGATATAATTTAACCATATCGGAAGTCTACAATTATACTCAAAATAATCAAACTTTAGATTGATTAAATCTAAATATCTTAAATTAGTCTGAATTGTTTCGGTTTAACTAAGCTGTTTTAATTATATTTAACAAATGATATCATTTTGTTGATTATGTTCAAAATGACATCATTTTATTTTTTTTAACTAATTGGGCTCCAAAAAAATTTTCAAACTAGGCCCAAGTTCTATGCAACTTGGCTAGGTTGTTGTCTAGTATCATACAGCTGTAGTAATAAATTATTAATTTCTAATATGATATTATGGAGTTATAAATGACTAGAAAATTAAATGAATAAGACGAAAGGAGTAGTAATAATAATCGGCTCAGTCTGACCCGATCCAAGTTGATCAAACTTTACCTAAGTTTGGGCCCTAGAAGACCAACACTAAATGTATAAGTTTGGTCCAACAGTCCAAACCCTTTCTTTTAAAACAAGAAGTTGGTTTAACTCTGTGAACCGACATCATTTTAGTATAAATGTATAAGAATTCAAATCAAAATGACATTTTGGATAGCAAGTAGGAGTGACTTAATTAGTTTTAACTCTTCACTTAAGGCTTTCTTTTGTAGGAGGTATTTAAATTCCAGTCACTACAAAGGAGGGGAGAAGGAAAATTTTCCTTGTTGATGATCCTCTAGCCCCTGGGCATGCTCTTTGGTCGGATCAGTTACGAACGTCTTGCTTCTAGTGACAGTGTGGGAATTGGAACTACTAGAAACCTGCGGCTGATGGGAACCTGATGCTGAGTAAGGCCAGCAATCAATTAATAGCTGACCAATCAGTATGTGACGACTCTTTGTGCGCAGAAGTGTACAAGTTACGTAAAAACTTGAAAGACTTTGAAATTTCATATTTATATCCTCTAAGGCTCTTGAGGTGGAATCTTAGGGGCTTAAATTGGGTTATTTATAAGGTGGATCAGATTGTGGTTAACATAAATAATATTTTTAAAATATGAAAATAAAAATAAAAATAAAGATGGCAAATTCTATCGTAAGTAACCCTAACCTAGCCATTGATCTCATGCTAATATTAATTTGACAGAGCCTTATGTTAGATTTGGAGAGTCCACTTATATGAGAGATAATAATATAAACTCTTGGTGATGTCATATACTCAAACTACTAAGAAAAAAGGCTTTTGTTCAGCTCAAAGGAGAGTTTAAATTTAATGTGAAAGTGTTCAACTCAAAGGGGAGTTTAAATCTAATGTGAAAGTTCACACTTAAAGAGAAATTGTTGAAATGTCAAGTGTAAATAAGAATCTTACGTTAGAAAGAGATGAAACTAGTTTCGTCTCTTTTTAATATGAAATTTATATTCACACTCAATATTCCAACATTTCCTTGCTATTTTCATACCTGAAAAGCTTCTTTGACTTGCAAAACCTCGCGAGAAAACAGTCTTAGTATGCCGATGGTACCAAGCACATAATTACCAAAAGTGGAAGCTAACCTTGTACGGCTTCTTCAAGGTCTGGAACTTCCTTCTCAACCAGAGACTCCATTAACATTGCCTAAACTGTACAAGATATTTGCAGATGAAACGATATCACTGAAGCTTATGTACGAGAATAGCAACAGTGGATGAGAGTAGAAACCAGGATTCCGAACCAAGTTGTAATATTTTTGCTGGCAAGTGCTGAGTTTCGAATATTCCAATGGCAGCCCGCATCTAAGGATGATAATGGGTTGAGCCGGACCCGAGTTGCGCTTAGTCTTGCCCAACTCGGCCTTAATTACAGCGAGCCACAGGTTGACCCGTAGCCCGACTTATTTATGTTTTTTAATTATAAAACAAATTTTCCATCTATAAATCTATTACGTGACAGTAAAACTCACTTCTATAGATTTATGTCAATAGGTACTACTAGTCACGTGATTGTAAAACCTGCTTTTATAGGTTTAAAACAATGAGTTTCATTTACTAAGTGGTAGTGGAGCCTACTAGTTAAAAATAAAAAATAATGTCACAGCTAATATTAAAATTACATTTAATTAATTGGAAGATAATTATGTCAAATTTTCCATCAATTTAGAGTATGTTTTGAAAATATAAAAATTTAATTTAAACGCTTCAAAATATTAGAGCTTGTTTTATATTCTATTAGATACGTTAAAGTTAAAAATGCACTTTTAGCCTTTAGTTATATTATAACAATATCATTTTCGTGTAGTCTATGATACGAAATAGATGAGTTTTGGCTAAAGATTGGGCTAGCTATTGGTAATGGATATTTAGACTGCATTTAGATCTTCGGTGTGGTAGAGATAAGTATTTATTCACTACAGTTTTCAAATGCAATCACATATTCGAATCTGCGGAGGAACAATCAGAAGTTGGAGGAAAGTGTGATGCCACTGTAGAAATCGATTAGTAGAAAGAGGGTTGTGATAGAAAAGTACTTCTGCGATAGAAATTCTACTTTCTATTAATAACTTTCTGATAATCATTATTTTCCATTATACCCTGAACTAATAGAAAACAAGTTCAACGTATCGTCTTCTTTTATGAAATGTTTATATGATTAATAATATATTTTTTATAAAATATTTAATTTACTAAATTTATTTTATTTATATTTGCTTATTTTAATTTAATATTTTCTTATTCATAATTTGAATTTATATGGCTAATAATATATTTTTATTAAATATTTTATCTGTTAAATTTATTTTATTTATATTTTTCTTATTTTAATTTAATATTTTATTATTTATAATTTTAAATTTATATGACAAATAATATATTTTTATGAAATATTTTAGTTACTAAATTTATTTTATTTATATTTTCTTATTTTAATTTCATATTTTGTTATTTATAATTTTAAATTTATATGCTTAATAATATATTTTTAAATTATTTATATAACAATTAATAGCTTATTAAATTAATGAACTTTTTAGTAATTAAACTTCCGTTTGACCCAACTTTAGGTCGGGATAGAACACAAACGATCCAACTCATTGTCATTCTTAAATATACGAGATAATAAAGTGTACTAAAATTGTAATGGTTTAATTTAATTAAAATTAAAATTTTTTGTTTTTCTCATTTATGCTCGAGTGCACATTTTTAATAATCGATTAGGCTTTAAGTTGAGTTTAAGTTAATATTTTTAATAATTAAATTCTCTGTATTTATTAACTTGTACCAATTCTATTCCATACGTCTCATTTACATATTTATTTGAATATCACGTATTTATGTAAGTGAGATTTTGTGAAACAGAATTGGTCGATACAGTAAATACGTAGGATTTCGTTACATATTTTTGCTATGCATTTTCGTTTTGGTCATGATGTAATTACTATAACCATCCGTTATGACTAATGAATGCTACGCAATTACTCCTCCTTCCTAACAGTTCTAAAGCTCTCAGATTCTCCGACACATTCCTGAATATCAGATTCTTCACCTGAAACTACTATTTGGTGTGACCATCCTCTTGTTTTCGCAATCTTGGCATGAATCAATGACCAGAACCCTTTGTCAGAATTCTTATCGGAGTTTCTGCTTCGTCAAAGTTCGATCTTTTACACTTGTAGAAGTTCATTGTAAAGACGAGCAGAAACCACAAGAATCACTACCCAAATGTCTCCGGAATCATCAGATGATAGGGGTGGAGAACTCCCAACCACCGTCTCCACCGCCACCGCCAGCGCCACACCCGGGGCAGTACGGAAAAAGCTTACACTTGTGCCGCTCATCTTTATCATCTATTTCGAGGTTGCTGGTGGACCTTACGGGGAAGAACCTGCAGTTCAAGCTGCAGGACCGCTCTATGCACTTCTCGGCTTCTTGATCTTTCCGTTCGTATGGAGCATCCCTGAGGCTCTTATCACAGCAGAACTCTGCACTGCGTATCCTGGTAATGGCGGGTTCGTGATATGGGCTGATCGTGCTTTTGGCCCTTTCTTTGGTTCATTAATGGGGATTTGGAAGTTCTTGAGTGTCGTCATTAACATCGCTGCATTTCCACTGCTTTGTATTGATTACATCGGGAAGGTAGCTCCTGCTTTGGACTCAGGTTGGCCAAGAAAAGTTGCAGTGGTCGTCATATCAGTGTTTCTTTCTTTTGTTAACTATACGGGATTGAACATAGTTGGGTATGGAACTATTCTGCTAGGTATCGTTTCTGTTTCTCCATTCTTAATCATGTCACTAGTAGCTATCCCAAAGATTCATCCTCACAGGTGGCTCAGTTCAGGCCAGGAAGGTGTGAGGAAAGATTGGAACTTGTACCTCAACACACTTTTCTGGAATTTGAATTTCTGGGACAGTGTCAGTACTTTAGCAGGAGAGGTTGATGAACCTCACAAAACCTTCCCAGTGGCTCTTCTTGTTTCGGTGGTCTTCACTTGTTTAGCTTACTTGATCCCTCTCTTCGCGGTGGCGGGAGCTGTTGTTGTGGATCAAACCATGTGGAAATCGGGATTTCATGCTACGGCGGCAGAGATTATTGCTGGCAAGTGGCTCAAGTACTGGCTTGAAGTTGGTGCAGTGTTGTCTGCTTTCGGATTATACGAGGCTCAACTGAGTAGCTGCACTTACCAGCTTCTGGGAATGGCGGACATAGGTGTCTTGCCAAGGTTCTTCGCCGTCAGGTCCAAATGGTTCAACACACCTTGGCTTGCGATCCTCCTCTCTACTCTGATCATACTTGGTGTCTCGTGCATGACTTTCACTGACATAGTTGCGTCTGCAAATTTTCTGTATAGTTTAGGCATGTTACTGGAATTTGCATGTTTTCTCTGGTTGAGATGGAAGCTCCCGAACCTGAAGAGACCTTACAGGGTTCCATTCAAGCTACCATTTTTAGTGGTTCTGTGCTTGGTACCGTCGGGATTTCTGGTTCTGATACTTTCCACAGCTTCTAAGACTGTTTATCTGGTGAGTGGTTTGATGACAGTAGGAGCTATACTATGGTACTTCCTGATGAAGTTTTGCAGGAAAAAGAAGCTGTTCAAGTTTGATCGTAAGGGGTTTCCTGAAGAAACCTGAAAGCTGCAGAAGAAAAGGACATCCATGAATGGAGCTTCTAATTAGCTTGCTTACAATTATGATTCTTTTTATTAGAAATTTTCCCTTAATATTTTCATGTTTAGTCAGTATATTCTAAATACTCTCCCTCAAGTTCAACTAGGACTGAACATTCTGTTATCACTTAAAATAAATATAGTGATAATTAGACTGGGCTGTTATAATTTGATATCCAGACTTAATAATTCGGATTAAATTTGTTTTGAAACTATATTATAATTTTTAATATAGGTAGAGTATAGAACTCATTAATAAGAATTAAACTTGGGTCAACTATTGCTAAAATGACTCTACCCATACTAAAAAGTCTAATTCTTGTATATTTATTTGTTTCTTTCTCTCAACTTTTATATCTTCAAGTTCTTTTTTTGAAAATAGAAATTTTGAATTAATGACAGAAAAATGAAGTTACCCTTACCACATATCATAACCGAATATAACTATCAAATCAAATACAAAGATAAAAGAACATTGTCAAGCGTTCGGGTGATTTTTTTTTTTTACAACAATCGGAAAATTAAGCTAAATCATTGGTCCGTGATACAGAGTCCCTTTCAAATCATGATAGAGGAAATCGGCAATCAAACTCGAAGGTTCCAGAATGAAATGTAAGCCTGGACTTGAGTATACTGCTAGAGCTGCCATGCGATCGGCACACTAGTTGCCTTCGCGGTAAACATGCTAGATCTTCACCTCCTAATTACGGTAGAACAACTCTCGTATACCTGCAATCAAAACGTTAGGCTCAATTAGAACTATAGAGGAGGAGGATAGAATAGTAAGAACTTCGGTCGAGTCAACTTCGACTTCGATACAACGATAACCCTGCTCTCATGCGATAGTAAGCTCCGAATGAATACCCCACAGTTCAGCAGTTCAGATGATTTTTAGTTAAGCATATAGGGAATAGTTCTGCAGTAATACCAATTTCTTGACTCCTGTTAAGACTTCCTCAATTAGCGTTTCCCTTGTTTTGCTAATGGCCGTAAACCGTCTTGCGTTTCTTTTCTTCCATATGGCCTGAACTGTCATACCCATGATAATGGTAAAATCCCTCTTTCAGCTCTTAGTACAGATGAATGAGTTATCAACAAGTGAATAATACTAGTTAGTGAATTATTCGAAATATTCCATCCACGATATGACTTGACTTGCTCCCAAACCAAAGTAGCAGTGGGGCACAAAAAGAAAAGGTGGTCTCTTGATTAAGCATGCGTTAAACATAGTGGACAAAATCTATTAATATCGACATAGGAAAGCCGATCTGTAGTATTAAGCTTATTCTTCGTGACCAGCCAGAGGAAGAAAGAGACTTTGGTGGGAGATTTCTGTGCCAGACAATGCTACTCTAGGCTACCCAAGGTATCCTCACAAGAAGAAGCTCGACTATGCGTTTGTTCTTCAACTGATTTATCAGCTGATTCTTTCAAAAGAATAAATCAGAGCAGTTTGAAAGTAAATAATGGGGTTCTAAATATTGAAGATAATCTGGAAAATCCCAAGAGTCCCCGCTGATGAAGAAGCTCATCTTAGTGGTGGTAGGAAATGGTAGAAGGCTTGCATTAGAATTTTGAAGTTGATAAATGGAATTTGTATTTACTATATTAGCCTAAGTAAATAGAATTTGTTTTTAAATGGAAAATGAGTAATGAACATAATATAAATTAATTTAATTAATGTATGTTTTATAAATTGAAACAAAATTAAGATTTTAATTAGATCAAATCATGTTTATTTAAATTCGATCAAATTAGAGTTATATATAAAGTTATTGATCAAGTTTGGAGTGAACAAAACATAAGAAGAGCAGAATGATGCGTTTTCCGGAAGTTGAACCCGGGTCTACTGCTGGGAAGGCAATTATACTAACCGTTGGACTACAAACGCAATCTGAAAGTCTTCCCAATTTATCACCTCCGTTGAAACGGATCCATGAACAGTAAGTCGTGTCACATACCAGAAACTTTTATTTATTTATTTTTTTGAAACGAAGACACCGCAACTAACAGCTGTTATCTTTTAGATGCACATCGAGAAAATCTCTGAATTGACGTAATAGTTTGCAAATCACGTCAATCGGGTATTCTATACTAAACAAGCCCTGAACAACAGACTCTATTGAGAGAACGAAAGCAGGAGGATTCAAACATATGATCTTTTGACCCCGTACCTTCCACTTCACCAACTTAACCACCTCTAGGCAAGTCCAATGCGCAACTGCCATTTGAATTTTCATCAAAACAAACTAGAATTCCCTTGCAACCAATTGCATGCAAACACTTACACTAAACCCTTCTGCTTTAACCTTTTTTGTGTTTAGCTAGCTATACAAGTTTTTCTCATTTTAATCTCCACACAGTCCTCAAGTAACAGGAACGATAATTTGGTGAAAATAGCTTGGAGGGCAGCAGCTAAAATGGCATTTAAAGTTGCAGACCTGTCCTCCATGCCAGTCCAAACATTAGCTTTATTCATTGAAGCTTTGTGATCTGTGTGAATTGGTTACTTCTCTTGTTTTACTTCTTCATTTGTGTATGTATTTTAGTCTCCAACCTGAGTACCTGACAAGGACCACAAGGTTGTCGACGTCGACCTGAGACAAAATCCAAAAAATTGAACCAAACAGCTTTAACTGGGTATCCTGTAAGATCAAGATTCTTTTACATACTTCATAAAAAGACAGTATTCGTGTAACAACAATGGTTTTTGGCTATTTGTAACGGACAAAGATGGAATCTTTTTACAGACCTAGAATTTTGCAGCAACAAATGCTGGCATATCTGTCCAATCATAGTAGACAGTTGAAATGCTAACTTTAATTATGGTTATGTTTGAGATTTGAACATCAGAAAGTAGGTGTTTCAGTTGATAATAGCCAATCTAAGTTTCTAGACTCGGTGAGGTGTCAGAAACAAATCTTTTATTTTGAACATAAATTCCTTCTTGTTTACAGTTGAATACAAGAAACAAATAAAGACAACAAACTAAAGGTGGCAATTTTGATGCTCTTGTTTATGGACAATCTAGGTAGCCTTATGTAGATGTGATTGTCTTCTTAGCAAGTATAAAGAAAAGATAGGAACTTGATTCACCATTCTACATTATTTATGTAGTTTAATCAATAATCACTTGTTCAGAATCTGTGATACTTGAGAAACAAAATCTCCATTGGTGAAAATGAGCTCCACGTTTTCGCTTGCTGCTAAACCTCCCTTTGGAGAAAATGGTGGCAAGTTCTTCTATCAGAAGTACAATGTTAGAGGAACAGGTGCTAAAGCTGCTGCTATTCCTGAAAGATCAGGCATGCTTTCTTTTCCTCAAGTGTTGAAATCAGACATTTCTCATCATATCCATGAAATTGTTGAGAAGCAATCAAATCTTGACAACTTGGTCAACCAAGATGCCTGTAGAAAGCCTGAGTTCCATCCTGTGTTTCTTGAAGAAGCCTACGAAAGTTGCAGAAAGATATGCTCAGAGTATGCCAAGACGTTTTATTTAGGTGTGATTTAGATCCTCTTTCCCTATCCAGTCCAATAGTTTGCAGAAGTTGCACATACTTGCCTCTTGTAGTTCTTGATGCTAGGTTCAAGCTTAAGAGTGATTTTCAATCAATGCAGGAACTAAGTTGATGACAGAGGAGAGAAAGAAAGCTATATGGGCTATATATGGTGAGAGTTCATCAACTGAAATTCATTAACTAAATTGAATATTTGCAGAACCTTTTCCTTAAAAATGCATTCCTAAACTATTCTGCTGCAAATTTATGCAGTTTGGTGCAGGAGAACAGATGAACTGGTTGATGGACCTAATGCAGTCTTCATGAGCTCTACAGTTCTTGATATGTGGGAAGAGAGACTACAAGACATTTTCCATGGACGGCCTTATGATAAGCTTGATGCTGCTCTTACTGATACAGTGTTCAAGTTCGCTGTAGACATTAAGGTTCTTGAACTACTTTGTCACCTTGATCAAACTTCCAATGCATGTTCATCTAACATGCAAGAATCACCGTTACGATCTATCTGCAGATATTTTTGCATAACTTGTGCAGGCCTTACTTCCAATCTGATAAGAGTATTGTGTTGTATTACAGCCTTTCATGGACATGATTGAAGGTATGAGAATGGATACAAGAAAATACCGATACGAGAACTTTCAAGAGCTCTACCTTTACTGCTACCGTGTTGCTGGTACTGTAGGTCTTATGAGCGTCCCTGTAATGGGAATTGCTCCTGAATCATCTTCCTCTGCACAGAGTGTTTATACTGCAGCATTGAATTTAGGCATTGGAAATCAGCTCACAAACATTCTTAGAGACGTTGGGGAGGAGTAAGTTGATATTTCTAATTTTTCTATCGTCTTGCTACTTTCCTTAAGAAATGCTTTCTAATGATCTTTAGTTTTCTCTCAGTGCCTTGAGAGGCAGAGTATATCTTCCACAAGATGAACTCGAACAATTCGGGCTATATGACAACGATGTTTTTGCCGGGAAGGTGACCTATAAGTGGAGGGAGTTTATGAAGGAGCAGATCAAAAGGGCAAGATTCTACTTCAACCTTGCAGAAGAAGGAGCCTCACAACTTGACAAGGCCAGTCGCTGGCCAGTAAGTTGCTTGCAAACTACAACACACCCACATCTTTTGCATTATTAAGTTTCAATTCACACAAGCGTGGATAAAACTCCGGATGCAAATGCTAACAGCAAATTGAACAAATGTGAAAACAGTTGGTTCTGCAATATCCTGACGATAGAATTTAACCTGCAGGTCTGGTCAGCATTAATGTTGTACCGCAAAATCTTAGATGCAATCGAGGATAATGGTTATGACAACTTCACTAAGCGAGCATACGTTGCAAAGACCAAGAAAATCCTGATGCTGCCACAAGCGTACGCCAGAGCTCAGTTAGGGTCTGGTTTGATCATTCCTAGCAACATTCTTCGGCTCTGTAAAACACCAAGAAGTTTGAGAAACCAATTCCTTGTACAGAAGTGAATAATAAAGCTAAACAACAGCTTGTTTAAACTTTCATGATTCTGAAACCTTTTAGATTATTCTGGGACCATTGTTGTTCTGCAGAAGCAGGATATGGATCAAAGCAAACCGAGTACAATTTAATCATTGGAAAATCCCAGTAGTCTACCATTTCATGAATTCTTTCCAACTTACTACTACTCCCGATTAAATATTTTCGATTCAGTTTAGTTTCTAATCACCAGGTGTCCACCAAGGACCTGTTACAAGCACATGTGAGACATTTGTTTTTGTTCAAGACTAGCCAAGTTCCCATAATCTTGGAAGCACTAGTCATGCTCCAAGAAAGAACATAGAAATGCAGAATATGCACAAAGCCGGCAGATTTCGTGACATTGCATTTTGTCCTATCCCTAACAGGTTCCAACTTAAAATTTGTTGGGAAAACCTTTGATTAAACGAGTTTGCAGATAGAAAATCTTGTCCAACTCATTTTAAGTTAGAATCAGAAAGGTTATTGACTACTGTAAAACAAAATAGATCAAGGCACAACATCTGGGTTCTATGGGAACAAGAAGTTGATCTTAACTGTTCATGGAACAGCCTTGTGTCCGAATCATAATGCCTACCAGCTATGAAAATAAATGGAACTTGAATATGGATTGCAAATTTAATGAATCATGTTTATGTATTCTTAGTATTGATTAATCGTTTCATTTTAGTTTGAGAAGTTACCAAGTGGCAATGATTGTTAGGTGAAAACAGAAGACAGAATCTATTGGAGAACTATTGATTAGAACTATAACAGCAGAAAACACCAAGATCATGAAAGCATCCATTATAAGTCCCATTCATCGTCCCTCTACAGATCCCAATAACCAAAAAACACCCCCTACATAAAGAAAAGGTAAAGAACAAAAAATATTTGCAGCAGAAGGCAATATGAAGGGAACTAAATGCAAATGATGCCCACCCAATGATACATATGCAGCTACTGCATTGCCGGGTCTGCTATTTCATATTCAGAAACTTTTGAGCAAGATCAACGAAACAATCAAGTTAACGAAGCTTCGACTGCCCATTACGCATGCTTTTGCTTCTCACCAACCAAAGCCGTAGGATATATCCAACCGGGAGGCAATGGCCGGAAGAGTTTGCAACTACTAGTCAGCTCACATTATAGAAAGTAATCAGGTGTTCTTCTGGTCACGTCTGGCTCTCCTCTCCTTGGAGCAGGCTCAAACTGCAAATATAGAAGTTCGCTTAATGATTTTCAACCCACTATTTCTACATGATTGTATTTAAATTAACCTAAAAATGGCACAAGCATCTCAGCAAGATCAACCTGAATAAAGGTGTGGCCCTTGCAGTCATCAACCTCCAAAATAGATGCCATGTTTCCACAGCGATAACAATAATTCGGTGCACTAAATATCGTAACTACCTTTTGATCCTGTGAAAAGAAGAGCCCAATCAATGGAACATTCATCCGAAAAATGACTAAGACAACAGAGAAGGGCAATGAAGAGTACTTACATGACCCCAGTTATATCCTTCCATAACCAACTGATGTGCTCTAGCAATGAGTTTCAAGTTATTTGTATGGTTAAATTGCTCTGATATGTCCTATAAAAAAGAAAAAAATATTAGAGCAGACCAAGAGAAATCACAGCAGGAAACAAAGAAGAGAAGCAAAATGAAAAGATTAAATAAATGAAAAGACTGAAGGAGCAAGTTTATATTACTTGGCCAAAAGTATATCCAGCACCCCTTGGTGAGATACCCCAACCACATCGGTCATCAGGGTCAGACCACAAAAGATCACACATAGGACCCTCATGGGGAACTTCTTGAATACGATCAAAATTACGTATATTATCAAGGGTTTCGATGGAGGGAGATAATCCACCATGTAGACAAAATATTTCTGACTCAACCTTCAGACAAGAAAAGAGGTATATAATGGAATTGTTAAGTATTGCATAAGAGAGGAGGCTGCAGGTAAAGAACATAATACTCAGATATTTTCTGCTTCATGGTATACTCACCAAAGCTGTCAATGGGAAATAGTCAAACAGATCAGTGAAAATCTTCCAAACATTGGCATTGCCATATCTGCAAATAAGAATCAGAGACAATAATGCTCACACAAATCTAGCAAAAGAAACTATAAGAAAAACGAATAATAACCATCTGAAGAGAGCAGTAGCCACAACACTGTTTGCTAATCAGAGGAATTTGATTTCACAAACTCAAACCCAAGACCAGACATATCAATGCTTTTGTTAATAGTTTGCGATATTTTATGAAAGTAACATCTAACCATACGAAAGAAAAGTGCCCAAAGTCAAAGGTTCAAAACTCGGTCGTTCATTGTATACAAGACTCTAAGGCTTGATGTATCACATTAGTTATTACCAACCTAGACATGATGTATCACAAGATGTAAGCATACCAAAGATTTGTAGCTAGAAGCTTGAATTAACTAAAGCTGCCAAGAAATATTAACATTCAATTGGGGGAGAAAGGAACTCACTTCCGCAGGCACTCGTCGTAAAAGCCATAAACTTGAGTGATCTGAAATAGCAAACAAAAGCCTATAATCAGTACAGAGATTCAACTCATATCCTGTTTCAAAGAAGCTTAAAAGATCAGCAGGTATATTTTATTTGAAGCCCCTGCCAAAAGAACAAGCTAAACCTAAATGCTTAAACTTCTAAAACTATGGTTAGCAAAAATCAACTCAAGTTAGTTTGATCCATCAAAGAGAAAAAGGAAAACCTGATTGGTACCTGACGGCTTTCATGATTACCCCGTAGTATAGTAATTCGCTGAGGAAAACGTACTTTCAGAGCTACCAGGAGCTGAAGTAATAAAACAAATGTGAAAAGCCTCAACCAAATGGTTATAAGATTTTAAAGAGAAGGAAGAATAGTCGGGTACACCAACACTTAAATTTGGATTGTTGAGCAAAACAGAGGAAATTAAGGAATAAGAAGTACATTATCAACTGTGCTTCTCATGTATAATAAAAAAAAAAACAGCTTATTGTACAATAATGATCAGTCCTTGTGGAAAATCAGAAAAGAAAGAGGAGCAGCAACATGAAACTGAGATTAAATTGGAAAGAAATGACTTACAGTTACAGTTTCAACAGAATAATACCCACGATCTACATAATCTCCCATGAACAAATAATTTGTATCTGGACACTACCATAGATACAACAAAGGATAGACAATGAACGTTTAGTTTTCGGATAAAATCAACTCTTATCTACATTATGCAAAGGACAGATACTTCATAAAATTGCATATTGCAACAACCAGGAAATACCTTTCCTCCGATACGAAATAGCTCAGCGAGATCATGGAATTGACCGTGGATATCACCACAGACTGTAACAGGGCTTTTAACAGGCTGCATCAGTCAAGAAATATAGATCTATTATCATTGAAGATTTATGGCATAAAGTAAAATCAAAACAGGGATGATAATCTCAGCACCACCTAAAATAGAAATCATAAAACCAGCACTATCAAATAAGCCCAAAAAATCCAGATTAAAACCAAATTTCAATCCAAACACCTGCGTTAACCGTGCAAAATTGTATGAACATTCAAAGAACAAATTTAACCATACAGACTAGTATTTCTCTCGCATAGCAGAAAACTTTCGCTAGCAAAAGTTTGCTGAGAAGCTCTTAGCTTACCTTCCAACCTTTCACCCAAAAAAATGATTGCATATTCATATACATAACTAAAAGGGATAGGGGAAGGGCATGTAAAACAATGACAGAGGGAGTACCTGAACGTTACTCTCGTCCATCAATATCTCCTTAGCCTTCTCACACAAGCCCCTTACCTGTATCAAGAAAAATCATCATTACCTCAATATCCTGGATAACATATCACGCAAAGGACATTCTGTAATATCAGGCTCATGGCAAAGTATTACAAAGCACAAAGCAATACTCTAACAACCCCACCAGTCATAGCCTTTACTTTTTAAACAGCAAACGAAATGATATTGCAAGTACACCATTGCAAGCATCCCTTTAAAAAATCATATACTTCAACATCTCAATATCAACCTTTAAATTAGCATAACAGATCCATGATACTAAAAGAAATCAGTATTACTCAGTTTTTCCAGGATCACATTATACAGACAAAAATCAAAAATCAAACAAGGCAAAAGTTCCAAGCCAAGAGTAAAGTCTGGAGATCCTAGGAGAGCGTTTACAAGTTATAAATTTGTTCATAAAACCAACATTCACTTAGTTGAGGTACCTAAATTCAAATTCTCGAGTTTTTATAAAAGATCGAACCTTTTAAATACCCTTACATTGGTTGAAAATATGAATTACAAAATCAGACCCCAAAAGACAATCTATCATTTAAAGTCACACCCATTAACGGATCTGATTCAGTTTCACAAACTGAGGTTTCCTAACCCCACAAAATCCCGTCTCCAAAAGAACAGATGTTTTCCCTGAAATGAAACAAAAATAAAAAATTCAAACTTTCCCTCCGATCTGGTCGATCCAGAACCCCCCAAAACGGATCCATTCACATTTCCAACAAACACAGAACTGAAAAAAAAAACCCAAAACGACACCAATTTTCACACTACCCGCCAAAAAAGAACCGCTAAAATTGAAAATTAGCAACTTCGACGAAAAGGGTACCTCTTGCTCGGACAAGGGCTTGCACTGCATGAGCTGGCTAATCTGCTCATCAAGATTTCCGTGTGTGTTCGACGATGGAACCGAATCCAAGCTCATTTTTCCTTTTCCTTCTTCTTCTTCTTCTTCTTCTTCTTCTTCTTCCTTTACTCGGTTCTTGTAATTATACAGATCGAGAAAAGCTAAGATTTTTTTTCTTCTCACCTCTCTGATTTGCAACGAACGATAACTAATCCTTCACTAATTTTTCTCTCCCGCAGAGAAAATGAAGCCCTAGGTTTTTCCACCTTCACTTCGAATTTAGGGAGAGAGAAAATGGATTGTAGAGAGAGAAAGTGAAAAGAGAAAGAACGGTGATGAAGAAACCAATGCCTTTTAGAGGGCTCTCTCTCACCACTCCTTTTTGGACAATTTTTGTTTTTAGTTTTATTACTTTATTATTTTCCTATTTTCATGAAATAAATAAATTCAAAGTCTCTATATTTTCTTAATTACTTATCTTATTTTAAAATAAATTAAGACTTTTTTCCTTGATATTCACATTTTAACGTATACGTTCCCATGTGCATGAATAATTTTATTTTTATAAATGTTAAAATACCTTACTTCAGATTTTTATTTTTAACTTTAGTTTAAATTAATTAAATTTAAATTAAGCTAATAATTTAATAAATTATTGATTTTGATTAATTTTTGATTTGTATTATATTATATTAAGAAACAACCTATCTTTTAATTAAGGGTAAGATTGTGAATTATTAAACTTTCTCAAATTTTGCGTATCAACAAAATTTTTAATTGGTTATTATTATTGGCGCATTAAATTTAAAAATTGGGTTAAAATTTATTTTTTTTACCTCAAGGGAGCTTCCGCCCAATTTTATTAAGAATTTAAAAGATAATAGCGGAACACGATGGCCTTTGTTACATTGCTAAATAACCAGTATCTTAGCTCGTTCAGGATATTATCCGATCTATGATATCTTATTAGTAGTGAAAGGGTATAATTTGAGAGTCAGTTAGTATATTAATTAGCCTCACAATAAACGTGATTGAGTAGCACAACCTGGTCAAATATAATGTTGAAGTTGTGTATATTATTACTGTTATTTTTAATAAATTTTAAATAATTAAACTTAAAAAATAAATAATTTAATTTAAAAATAATTAAATTTAAAAAAATGTTGTTTGGTTTCCAACTTTCCATTGTCTCTAAAAGGCTTTAGGACAACCTCAGCAGACACCGAAAGAAAATAGGAAAAGCGGAAATTGAAAATGCGTCATTTCATTTGGATTTTACTAAGACATGAATCTTAAAAAGCCGCCAGAGTTTAACTAAGCCGGTGAATGGACGTGCCAATGGGGGAGAAGATTCGAGAAAGTGCTAAAGTGTATGATTGGTTCGTGACTTCCACGCATTGGGCTAGTGATCTATGCAACGAAACTTCAATACTAGATGTGATTGGTTGATGTCGCTGAGAGCCATGCATGTGAGCACCTTTGCATTTGATTTAGTCACTCATCTTCGCATTTAGTCAGGCTTAAATATGGATTTATGAGCACGTGTTTCAAAAATCGAATCGGTTTTATAGTAAAGATTTTAAATTTGTGCATAATGTGCATAATCGATCGCTTAGTATGGGCAGTAGGATTTCTGCATAACGTGGGATATCCTCACTCTCTAGTAGGAATGTTAATGGGCTAAAAATGACAGATTGTGGGTCGACCCGTGGCCTCCGTGGGCGTGAATGGCCCGGCCCGCGGTCTAGCCACCAATGAGTCGACCGGCCCGCAGTCGGCCCGTAGCTCGACAGGCCAGGCCAAAATTGGTCCGTTAATATATTTTTTAATATAAAAAATACAAAACAGCATCGTTTTGTAAAACGACGCCGTTTTGTCGGGTCGTAAGCTGAGCTGGGCAAGGCCGTGGCCCGCACGGGCTGACCATGGTCAACCCACGGCTCGGCCCGGGCGGACCATGGTCGACTCTTGGCCCCCCCATGACCAGCCAAACTCGGGCCGAACAAGACGGGACAGGCCGGAATTGACATTCCTACTTTATAGCAGCAGAGTTATGGGCCGTTAAGTCGAGTTTGACTATTGCGTGACAATATGGTATGCGACAATTCGTCCTTGAGATTGACTCTCAAGTAATAGTATAGCTACTGAGTTTGGACCATGTTCAAGCAATGAGGAATGAAACATTAGTAAGTAATATTTGGAGGATGTTGATGCTAGTTATGCGCTGAATTTTTCGAATGGATGCCATAGGCTTAATGAGTGTCTGTTGGGTCTTGGTTATTATCTGTTTGGAGACGCTATTAGGGTCATCATTCCCGTCTTTGTATTTCGTAATTTTTAATGCTTTGTGCTGAGCCCCTCTTTTCATACCAAAAAAAAAACATAAAACGAAAGATTTTAAATTTAGTTAAATTAATAAAATTTTATTAAATAAAATAATTTAATTAATTTTTATTTAATCTTTGCTTTTTATTTAAATTTTCAATTTTCAATAAATAAAGATAGTTTTTTTAATTATTTTTTAATTTTTCTCACTTTTAATCGATTTTAAGACGGTCTAATACCGATTGAACCTTTGAAACTGGTAGAGTCCCTACTTATGGATCGGGTTATGGGACGGTTAGGGGTTGGTGTTTGGGGTTTAAGGCTAGGGACTTTC
>JANQBM010000003.1:293719-308779 GCA_025594535.1 Erythroxylum domingense
AATCAATGTCAAATACAACATCAAGCTAAAAGGACAAATTTCCATCCCTTTGTTTATAAGGTAATTTGAATAAACCATAAATAATTTAACTAATTTGGTGATATTTCTTTCAATAAATAATAACAACAACAACAACTTAGTAAAATTTTTACTAACACTTAAGATCTGGAAAGGTCCAATAGTACGCAACCTTACCTCTAATTAGTGGAGAGTTAATAAACATAAACATTTAAATCTCAAATTTAGAGTTGGAGTTAAATTCAAAATTCCAATTTTGTACAATCAAAATTAGATTGAAAATTTAACAAAATATTACAAATTGAGTTATTTAAGATAATAATGATTATTTTTAGGCATGTTGAAATTAAATAATTTACAAATTTAATACTCTATTGTTAGGATTCTGAATAAACAATTCTATAAATTATATTGTTTTATTATAATGAAAATTATTATATTAAAATTTATTTAAATTGTGTGTCAATTTTTTTAAAAAAAAGGGTAACATATGTTCAATTATTAAATAACCTTTTTGTGGATTAAGAGAGAGAGAGAGAGAGAGAGAGAGAGGGAGTCTTTAAAATAAACAAAAAACCGAAAAAGAACACCTAACCAAAACAGAAGATATTTTGGCGTCTCCCGTCCCATATCTTAAGCAACTTCACACGCAATTTTAGGGTTACTCTCTCTCTTTTCTCTGGATCGTCTCCTCTCTCTATCTTCGCTTCCTTTCACCCATTTCAGGGGTTTTGCCTTTCTCTTTCTATTTTCTTTCAGGTTCTGCTCTCTATCTGTACATGTTCTTTCTTTTTCCTTTTTTTTTTTTGGTTTATTGTGATGGTTGTAGAGATTTTCTGCGTGTAAGTGCCTGAACATCGAAGTTTGAGGTGGATTATGTTAATTTTGGTGATTTTAAGTAGTTGCATTATCGATTTTTAGTAGGCTGAGCTTCATCCGTGTTTTGGATCAGGTTTGATTTTGGATCTGTATGGTTTTGGGTGGGTGGATATGCTTTATTTGATGCTTTTTCCCGTCAAGACTCGTGCTTCGCTTTTGCCCCTTTAATTTTTTTTGTTTTGTTCGTGTGCTCTGTACTTCGGTCGTAAAATTTGGTTGATTTTTTGTGCTTCGGGTTTAATACTTTTGCTTTTGTTGGTTTCAGCACGAAATACTTTATGCGCGCTTGTCGTTTTGGATCGGGATGTTAATGGGTTTTTGTTTTTTGATCAGGTTTTCGGCGTTTCAACGGAGTGATTGGATAAAGTTGAGCAATTTTGTTAAAAGAGGGATATTTGTAAAAGAAGCTTTCTTTTTTAGGTAATTGAAGTGGGTCTAACTTCCCCCTTTTCGAAGAAAGGGTTTTTTGTTTTGGAGTTTGTGAAATTGTGATGAATACACGAACTTCATGGGCGGATTTAGCTGCAAATTCTGCAGCTGAGAACACGTTTGCGGGTTCTTCTGTTAACAATGGAGGTATAGGAACTACTTCTGGGGGTGCATCGCGAACCAAGACTTATGTACCTCCTCATCTCCGAAACCGTCCAGCTTCTTCAGACCCACCAGCTCCTGCTTACAGTGGGCCTGCAACCAGCAATGATCGGCCTGCATTTTCTGGACCACGCTGGGGTGGTTCGAGGAATGATTTACGGTCTGGATATGGTGGTGGCGGCGGCAGAACGGGTGGTTGGGGTGGTGGCAGAACAGGTGGTTGGGATCGCGGCAGAGACCGGGAAGTGAATCCTTTTGGGGACGATGACAATACAGAGCAGGCATTTAGCGAGCAAGAGAATAGTGGGATTAACTTTGATGCATATGAAGATATTCCTGTGGAGACAAGTGGGGACAATGTTCCGCCTCCTGTAAATACCTTTGCAGAGATTGACTTGGGTGAAGCACTGAATTTAAACATTCGCAGGTGCAAGTATGTCAAGCCAACTCCTGTGCAGCGACATGCTATTCCAATCTCTCTGTCAGGGAGGGACTTAATGGCTTGTGCTCAGACTGGTTCAGGAAAGACTGCTGCATTTTGCTTCCCCATTATTAACGGAATTATGAAAATGCAGGCGCAGGGTGTCCAAAGGCCATTCCATGGGGCACGCACAGTATACCCTCTAGCTCTAATTCTCTCTCCTACTAGGGAACTATCAATGCAGGTTGGTGCTTACTAGTTACTGGCTGTTTGTACACTTGTAGCAGTTAATGCTAGGATCTAACCTTATGTGGTTTTAACTGAAGATCCATGAGGAGGCAAGAAAGTTCTCATATCAAACTGGTGTGAAGGTCGTTGTTGCTTATGGAGGAGCACCGATTAACCAGCAGGTTCTATAATTTTTCTCCCTGTTTCTTAAATTTTCTGTTCCTGCGTCACCTGTGCTTAAAGTTTATGTCCCTGCATCACCTGTGCTTAAAGTTTGTGTTCCTGCATATGCCAAAGTGGATACTCAGATAGTCTGTTTAACACAGCGCTGTCTCATGAAACGTTTACCTGTCTAGTTCGGTTAACTCCATATGTGGTTATCTGTAGATGGTTTGTTAGGAAGTTGCTTCTGGCCCTCTTTTTTTAACGTTTGATATGCTAGTATTAAACAAGTTTGTGATCACATGTAACATGTGTATGTTGTGTGATGTTATAATGATGAAATGTGCCGTTGTTTTCATTACTGCAGCATCTTTATGTTCTTGTCAATGCTCTGGAGCTTGATAGTTGCTAAGAATTTTTTGCAGATTTGTTCAGACTATTTCATAAAGTATCTTCTACTTTGAGGTCATTGAATGCTTATAAATCTTGGTCATTGAATGCTTACTTCTGAAGCATCTTTCCTGTTCTCTTAAACTGAGCAATAATTCTGCAAGACATATTATACCCTTTTTCTTTGCTTTTGTGCAACTCTTGCTATTTTATGTCTTATTTTAGTGCTATTTTATGGAAGGAATCTTCATTAGTTTAGAGGGTACTGTGCAAAAAGTTTATTTTGGTTTAATATACTTAACGAATTACATGTTTATGGCTAGCTTCGGGAACTTGAGAGAGGAGTTGACATTCTTGTGGCAACGCCTGGAAGATTAGTGGATTTGTTGGAGAGAGCTAGAGTATCTCTACATATGGTCAAGTATTTGGCCTTGGATGAGGCAGATCGAATGCTAGATATGGGTTTTGAGCCTCAAATAAGAAAAATTGTGGAACAAATGGACATGCCTCCACCAGTTTCTAGACAGACTATGCTATTCAGTGCTACCTTTCCAAGAGATATACAGGTTTGGCTTACTTTTGTGTTTGTTTCTTATTTTCTACTGTTAAGTCTTTTCTAGGACACTTCCTAGCAACATATTTTGTTAAGAAAGAGATAGATTGCTGCCGATGCCACTTTATTTAGCTTGATATAAACTCCCTTCTTTATGTGATCGAGGTTGATCGATAAGTGGTATTGCTGGACTGTTGCATGCCAAGGTTTTTGTGTCTAAGTGCCTTCACTTTTCCAACTTTGACCTTACTTTTCCTAGTCGCTCCTGTTTAACTGTCGATTTGTCTTACCCCCGAAGTGACCAAGGTAGAATTTGGTCTGAGATCTGTACTTGACATTAAGCAGTTTTTTTGTTCTTGTGTGCAATAGTTATCTGGTAATTAAATGTTATTTCATCTGATGCCTCTCAAGTGTTTGGTGTAATGCAGAGATTAGCTTCGGATTTTCTGTATAATTATGTATTTTTGGCTGTTGGGCGAGTCGGCTCGAGTACTGATTTGATTGTCCAAAGAGTTGAATTTGTCTATGATTCAGACAAAAGAAGTCACCTTATGGACCTTCTTCATGCACAGAGGGCAAATGGTGTTCATGGCAAGGTAATACTTGAGACTCGAGTTGCCACTTCTCACTGTGTCCCTTTTTCTTCTCCCCCCTTCCCCGTTGCCAGATGTGGGGAGAGTTGCGTTGAGTAGGTGGCATGCTGATGGCCCTGAGGACACTTTTTCGATTTAATTTTTGTAACTAATTTTCTGATAGTCACTTTGTATAGTCCCCTGATGGTTGGTCATTAATTAATTTTTCAGCAAGCTTTGACGTTAGTCTTTGTGGAGACAAAAAAGGGTGCGGATTCGCTTGAGCATTGGCTTTGTGTTAATGGTTTTCCAGCTACAAGTATTCATGGTGATAGATCACAACAGGTGTGTTTTTTCACTAAGGTGTTCTTTAAGATCTTATCCACATGGATGCACAGATTATCTCACGGGCCTATGAAATGAACATAATATGATTAATAAGATATCTGATTGAAATATTGGAAAGATGGAGATGTGAACTGCGATCAACCTCTTGCCTAAACTGTCCCTTATACAGTGCTCTTTCTTTTTAGTTGCTATTGTTTATTCTTATTTTATGCCTTAGTATGTGCTAATTTTGTGATTCATGCAGTTAGTATGTGCTAATTTTCTCATTCATGCAGTCCGTGCTTTGGGTAATGAAATCTTCTATTCTCTGTCATGGAGATGGGCCTTCTGTTTTCTTGTGTAACTTATTGCCATTTTGTGATCCCATTATTATTTCAGGAAAGAGAACAAGCATTGAGATCATTTAAAAGCGGCAATACTCCAATCTTGGTGGCAACTGATGTTGCAGCTCGAGGCCTTGATATCCCTCATGTTGCACATGTAGTTAACTTTGATCTCCCAAATGACATTGATGATTATGTTCATCGTATTGGACGGACAGGACGAGCTGGGAAAAGTGGTCTTGCCACTGCCTTCTTCAATGAGAGCAATGTAACTTTGGCAAGGGCATTGGCTGATCTTATGCAAGAATCTAACCAAGAAGTACCTGCTTGGCTGTCTCGATATGCAGCACGTTCTTATGTAGGAGGGAGAAACCGTCGTTCTGGAGGAGGTCGGTTTGGAGGTCGTGACTTCCGGAGGGACTCCTCTTACAATAGAGGGGGCATGGACTATTATGGTGGAAACACGGGCAGTGCATATGGTTCTTCAGGAGGATACGGCGGAGGCTATGGTCCAGGAGTGACTAGTGCCTGGGATTGACAACATATAGCATGTTAAGCACCCCACAAGTACTTATTTCTAGTTGTTGTGGACTGCCCCCTTTGTGTGGGGTTGATTTTCTTTTTCATCTTTGGGTGTTTTTAGGTAGTAATTTAGCCGTCATTGTCACTATACATTTTAGAAATGGGTATATCATTGAGAGGGGGATGTAAGTTTGAGGGTGGTGCTGCAGGAATAGAGAGGTGTATAATGTTGGTTGGTTTAGCTTTGGTGAAAAAGTTCTAACAGAGTAGCTGTTACTACATGCTCTTCTTTTGGCCTTTGCTTCTTAATATGGTGTAACCTTCTTTTGGAGGGCAATGGGTTGTAGAATATGCAATAGGAGAAACATAGGGTCTTCCATTCCATTTGGTGGTATCCATTGTTGAATCTCTAAAGCATTTACCTTCTAACCCTGTTTAGTGTCAAGGCTTCTGTCCTGCCATTTCTCCCATGTCTGTGGGAGGTTTTTTGAAGCCTTTTCTGTAATATTTTGGGATCACTGAAATAAACATTAAAACCTTTTTTTTTTTTGGTCCTTTAGAAAATCCTTGCCTCTCTGTTCTCAAACTTTTCATTGCTTTAGTTTTCAGAGCACATTTTGATTAACCTTGTTTGATATGATGAAAGCGTCAAGCTGGCATGAAATTGGTTTTTCCATTAACATGTGCAGTTTAGCCATTAGTTTGTAACTCATTGAATTCAAAAATTCAAGTTCGAATTTGATCAATTTTAGTCTATTGATTTTGAATCGGGTTGAATTGGGAATTTTTGTTTTTTTAACCACCACTAGGTGTGAGGTCAATTATCCTCTTGAATACACACCAACTAGTAAGACAAGAATTATGACCTACTATGTAGAAAGTGGGAGAGAAGAAAAGGATAGAGTAGACTTTAAATGTGCTCAATTGGACTAAAAATATAACTTTATTTTAATGTGATGCATCCTCATCCTATTAAGGAAGAAAAGAGACATTTAGTCTTCAATACAAAGGGAAAGAAAGACCTTTGGAAACTACATCAATTTGGTTATTATTATTTATTAGCTATTATGTTTGACATATATAGATAAGCCAAAAGAGCAAGTACACAATTTGTGTTTTACCTACATCATTGTAAAAAGTCTTCTTAATCTTTCACTCTTATGAAATGTAGATTGAAACATTGTGTAAATGCAAAACATGAAGGACAATTAGAATAATTATGTATTTTGAAATAACTATAAAAATATATAAGGTTATAATTATCTAATGACTATGATATGCTTAAATGAATCATCTTTAATACCCTAATTTCATGATAAAAATTTAACAATTTCTTTTAAATTTATTTTGTTTTGAGCGATTTTTATCTATTTATTTGGAAAAATATATATATAGGCATCATATGAGGAACCTTATACATATATATACACCAACACACGCGCACACACACAAATAGTCAATAGATGAAGCATATACTAATGATAACACTAAGGAAAAACCTACAACCTGAAATTGAATCTACCAAACAACATCATGGATCTTTGATTGATATATTCCAAACATGATTGGGTTCAAGTAACTAATTATAATTTCACCTATTTAGGTGGTTGTCCAGTTGTTTGATGTAATGTCATGCTATAGTCTAGCCATTATCATTCCAAAATAACGTGACAAAATTAGGACTGAAACTCTTATCTTTTTAGGCAAAAAATGTTTTGAGATTTCAACTTGGAGAAAAAAGAACTGTTTTTGTCTGCCCTTTCTGTTTTATTTCAATTTAATATACCTTGAGGAGATACTTAATCTATCATCAATACACATCAACATCAACATCAACCAGTTAAATCTCTTATATAGAAGATGACTTTTTCAAGTTTTACATGTGCCAATTAATCAAGTTTTGGTCAAATTTCATACCAAGTCCTTTCCCAGTGCCGGCCTCTGTTTCTCATTTGAATGCGAGCTATTCTTGGAGTAATTGAGGGGCAATCCATAATCTAATTTAATAGATTCTGATTTTCTTGATATAAAAAAAAAGTGAGAGTTTGATGTTTGTAAGATAATTTATTCCAATCTGACATGGGAACACTTTGAAAGAATTCTGATGAGGTACTTATCTTCAAAGTTAATATACTTCTAACAAACTTGCATTTATTGAGTTCCTTAACTAACTACAGAGTCTTTACTGTAGTCAATATTCCAAACTTTGGTCCTGCGGTAGATATCTATTGAAATATCTTAAGCAAGGCATATCCATGTATAGGTAGCCAAATTCATGACATTAACTAGTGAAATGCCATAATTAAGACAATGAGATCATTAGTGTGGAGCACAGTAAAAGCATGAGAATGAACATAGTTTTGCTGTGCTAATGATCTTTTTACCTGTGCAATTAAAGATTTTCATTGAAACTTATGGTCGAGTGGTGCAATGATTGTAAGTTGCTATCTTATTTCTGTAACTCCTGAGAATACCAAATTTATACTTGTTTTGTTAGGATGGTTGATTAGATAAAATGATGTTTGTAGGCAATATTCTGACAGAATCTTAAGGTGTAGTTGCAAAGTTATCCCCTTTTTTTTAGTTCAGATATTTTGTTGGACTTGTAACAGAAAAAAGAAAAAGTCTTTCTCTCCTGTTCTCATTAAAATGGGGTTTGACACAAGAGGATCTTGAAGGAGGATAAAAATAACAAGACCCCACTAAAACCCACTTTGTCTTCTTGCATTAAGAGTTGAAAATTCACACAAATCTCACAGCCATACATGAATCCAAGAATTAACATCCAAAAACCCTTTGCGTTAAATAAAAATCTTTTTTTTTCTTTTCTTTTTTTTAATTGCTAAGCCATTGATAGACATTTAAGAAGTTGTTGAAGCTTGAAGCCCCCTATGGTCCAGCTGTTTTATGTAAGAGGGAGTGAACAGTTTTTAGAGAGAGAAAGGTTGTGTTGAGAGAGAGGCAGTGAAGGGTGTGCTTTTACATTTTGTTGTTTCCTAGTTTTTGAGGGCTTACTTCTCCACTTTTTTGGTTGTTTCTTTGTCTGCACTTGTCGAGGTTAGATTAGAAAGGCCAGTATCGACAACCAAGACAAAGAAAGCTCTTTTCTTTGCTTTATTGGGGCTCAGATTTGACTCTTTAATCTTTCAATTGGCTATCTTGATCTGGGTCTTCCAAAAGGTTTCTTCTTTTTTGCTCCAAATTTCTCCATGATTCTGTGATGCTAAAGATGGAACAGCAATCGTCAAATGCTCCAAGAGGTTTTAGAGTTCAGGCTCCACTCGTAAGTTCTCTTGATTTCTAATGTGTTCATCTGGGTTGTTGACACTGGTTTTTGGGAAATTCTTGAGATTCCTTAGCTACCCATGTGTTGAATTTGGGCTGTAAGTTCGAGTTTTGAGGAAAGTTTGAAACTTTCAGTGCCGTTGGTTACTAATGATTGTTCGTTTTCTGGTTTTTTCTTTTCCTTCTTGGGTGTTTCTGAGTATGCCCAGGTAGAATGGCCTATCAAATTTATGCTATTTGGGCGAAAAAAGTTTGGGACTTTATCTGCACGTGCTCGGTTGCAAGTTGTTTGCTGTTTTTCTTCATCTTTCTCACTTGCATTTTTGGTATTAGGTTTTTGTTTTGCTTGTATTTGAAATTACCCAGATTAAGGTAGCTTGCTGAAGACATTTTTTTGGCATGTGTTTGAGAATGCGCCTCCATTTGATCAAATTGAGCTGGCGTTTTGCCTTGCTCAAGATTTCTATAGTTTCCGTATTCAACTTGTAATGCCAATTGAGGATTTTTTTAGGAGAACGAGGGATCTTTTTATCATGCACTTGAGATTCTGTTCTCTCATTGTTTACAAGATCTAGTTTTCCCTGATTAAGTTCTAAGGATTAGTTCCTCTTTTTGTCTCCGCACTAAATTCTGTTTCGACAGTTACTGTAAACATGATTTGCTGCTGAATTAGACAGCTGACCTTAAGTTACTATAGAATTGGTGTTCTGTTTGAACTGTATAGATGTGATTCTACCAATTTACTTGATTGCCAATGACCACCCACTGTCTTGAGTTCCAGCCACGCTTCTCAGAATGTTGTCTTGAACATGAACATTAAGCGAGCTTTCATTAGATAGCTCCCAAGTCAAAGATAGACCTACACTTTCTTTTTTCTTTTTCTTTATGCATCTATTGATTGATGAAGATCTTGGACCTTGCTGAAATTATTTTTAAGCCATAAACCACACGAACTTCAGTGCTTAATGCTGATATGATTGTAGATTAATGCATCATCCTAATATCAATGGCTGCTTGTAGCTGTGTTCTGCAAAGGTAAAGTAAATAATTATGGTTGAGCATACCATATGTGCACGGAAAATGATCTATTCTCCAAAATGTTCATTAATATACATGTGTACTTGAATACATATGCATTTGCATATATGCAGTCTTTCCTAACATGAGTGGTTTTTGTAGGTTGAATCTGTGTCATGTTATTGCAAAGTAGATACTGGACTGAAAACAGTAGCAGAGGCTCGTAAATTTGTCCCTGGGTCGAAACTTTGTATTCAGCCTGACATCAATCCTAATGCGCACAAGAGCAAGAATTCACGGCGAGAGAGAACCCGAGTCCAGCTGCCACTGCTGCCTGGGCTTCCCGATGATCTTGCCATTGCATGTCTGATTCGAGTTCCTCGTGCTGAACATCGGAAGCTCCGTCTAGTGTGTAAGAGATGGTACAGACTCCTTGCTGGGAACTTCTTCTATTCTTTGAGGAAAAGTTTGGGAATGGCAGAGGAGTGGGTATATGTCATCAAGCGAGACCGCGATGGGAAGATCTCATGGAATGCTTTTGATCCTGTCTATCAACTCTGGCAGCCACTTCCACCTGTACCACGGGAATATTCCGAGGCCCTTGGTTTTGGTTGTGCTGTTCTGAGTGGTTGCCACCTATACCTTTTTGGAGGGAAGGATCCACTTAGAGGCTCTATGAGAAGAGTCATTTTTTATAGTGCTCGGACGAATAAATGGCATAGGGCACCGGATATGCTTCGTAAACGTCATTTTTTCGGTTCATGCGTCATTAACAACTGCTTGTATGTTGCTGGTGGAGAGTGTGAAGGAATTCAAAGGACTCTTCGCTCAGCTGAGGTTTATGACCCTAACAGGAACCGATGGAGCTTTATTTCTGATATGAGTACAGCTATGGTGCCCTTTATTGGTGTTGTCTATGATGGAAACTGGTTTCTAAAAGGCCTGGGATCCCACCGAGAGGTAATGAGTGAAGCCTATGATCCTGAAACTAATAGCTGGACACCAATCAGTAACGGGATGGTTTCTGGCTGGCGCAATCCTAGCACCTCCTTAGATGGACGGCTCTATGCCTTGGATTGTCGAGATGGCTGCAAGCTTAGGGTTTATGATGGAGCCACAGATACATGGAACAAGTTTATAGATAGCAAGATTCATCTAGGGAGCTCACATGCTTTGGAAGCTGCTGCTCTTGTTCACCTTAATGGGAAACTTTGCATTGTCCGTAATAACATGAGCATTAGTCTTGTTGATGTTTCTAGTCCCGACAAGTGTGTGGAAACTAATCCTCACCTCTGGGAAAACATAGCTGGAAGAGGTCATTTTAGGACCCTTGTCACAAATTTGTTGTCAAGTCTAGCTGGCCGTGGTGGCTTGAAAAGTCACATCGTGCATTGTCAAGTGCTTCAGGCTTGAAAGGCCTGAAAGACCAAATTCATTTTGCTTTTCTTAGCTGTAAACATTCCTGCATTTCCTTCAAAATTTTAAGTTAGATGGTCCTATATGAAGTCTGCTGATACTAGGATCTGCTCTCGAGCTGAAAAGCTTCTATACTTTGTCAATGCTTTGATACTATTACTTCTGCCGAGGTTTGTAGTAGTGGTAATATGACTGATTATATCTAATTATAGTCAATTAGAAAAACTTCATGAAGCAAAAAGAACCACACCTTTGTGAAGAGTATAAGACGCGAATTGCAGAATATGAATGAAGGGATCTTAAACAGGAACTGGATTGACCAGGGAGTGTTGCTACTCTATCTTCTTCTTGACTTTATGCAGGCAACTGCAAGCTGGGGCAAATCAGAGGTACGTTTGCTGGTGGATGAAGTTTCTTTTTATGTTTCGTAGAGAGCAGATACTTGTAAATCTAGTCAATTGTCTAGGGCCAGATCCTTTCGTGATGGGATTTTTTCTTAGTGGTATGTAATCTTTGATATGCTTTTGTCAATGTACATGGGGTTCACTGGAAATGTGACAATGTATACTTAGATTACATCTCATATTTCTGTCAGGACTGGCTCTACTATATGTCTATTACTGAAGAATATATGGAACTTCACATCCTACACTTTTAGCATTCCAGTACACAATCCACCATGAAATTGAATGGTTAAAAGCTAGTGGAAATGGAGTTATATTGATAGTATCAACCCAATTTCTCATAGTAGAAGTTACAAGAGACAGCTTTTCCTCATAAGTTTTTAGTAGAATTCTTATGCTACTGGTCGCCTAACGGCGATTGCGAGGGATCGACTCTTCATGTTGTATCTTCAATTGTTTATGGAAGTTCTTGATGAAAGCATCTGCTAGTTCATTGATGTCTCCTTGCAGCTCCTCTTCACTTAGTTGCCTTCTTGCATCTGTTTTCTTGTTCTTGGGACCCCGTGTCACTTGCATATTGTGATCATCATTGATCACTATTTGTCTACAGCCCTCCATTTTCCTTCAAGAAAAGACAGGAAATGAAGTGTGGCTTCCAATGGTAGTTTGTCTGGGAGTTTACTTGATGAGGGTGAAGAGGCAACGCAAGGATTATATACAAGTGGTCTCAGTACAGAATTCAGAGTTTCACGTGTCTAAAATGTTAGAACGAAGTGTTCTTAAAAGTCTACATGATATGCTTCTTTTCCCTGCCAAAAGCTAACAGGACCATCTTATTTTATTGCCACTTAGCCTTAAAGTAACTTGACTTAAGATCATTAGACTTTTATATAACAACTCACGGTCGAAGATTTGATGCTCAAATGTGATAAGCATGGCAAGCAGAATCTGGTTAGGAAGTTCTTTTATTCTGAAATGAAAAGAACGTCAAATGGCAGGGAGAATCTAGAACTATACTGCAAATTTTGACATCCTGTATTGGTCAAGAACAATGAAGGTGATCGGTAAGGCTTAGAACCTGTAGAATGACATTAGCAACATGACATAAGACGGTCTGCTGTGATCATATTCTTAGGTTTATAAAATCAGCGGTTCTGTCTCTCGGTTGAAGAAAGACAAAACAACCTGAAGAATATAGTCAGAATCTGCAAGAAAAATATAAAAGCTGATGTTCTAATCAAGACTAGGAAGGGAGAATTATTGTACAGCAAGGTGAACGGAATCTGATATGCATGTAGAAAAATTTCCAAGCTTAATACACAAGCATATTCTTCTAAAATTTTGTTTTTCCTTTTCTTTCATGACAGCTACTACGGAAACTTGAGACCGTAAAAATCAAAGCACGCCATTGGAAAGTTCAGACAAAAGTTCATTCGTATCAGTCAGTCCCAACTAGTTATGCTAGAGCTACGTCTTAGCAGATTCTTAAGCAATCATTGTCATTTAGCACTCAAGGTCTATGAGCTATACCCCATTAATAGCTCCAGCTTATGATTCAATGGAGAAGATAACACGTATAGATAATTAGTCAGTTTGAAAAGTTGGAAAAGTATCAGAAGTGGCAGAACAGTAGCTAGTGCGGTAAAAGCTGAAATGATTTCAACAGTTCCATGTTAATCACAACTGCAAAATCTCTGCTTCTCTTGGAAACCTGATCATGTTGAATTATTCATTTTCGTTATCTTTATGACATGAACAGATAAAAGTGAATTGAGCTATTGTTAATTGGTAAGGAAGTCACAAGTCTAAACATCTACAAAGGGATTTAAGGGTTGGGAAGAAATTGGTATTCTCAACAGATCATTTAGCAATTTATAAGGTGTGAAAACAGAAGTTTAAGAAGAAAAATTGACAGATATATCTACATAGAATATCCATTGATATAGTGATAAGTTACTGATATGTGATCCACCATAATTTAACACTTTACATTAATCATCCAGTTACTGATATGTGATCCACCATAATTTAACACTTTACATTGGACTTCAACAACCGGTAAATAAATCAAACAACAATTTGCTTCTTCTGCCAAATGGTGTCACTGATCGGCTTCGGCGTCAGGGGGTAAATTCAGGCAAAAACTTGATTAGTTACCACCTACAAAGAAAAGAAGGTACATATTTCAGAAATGGTAGCAGTGAAGACTTTAACCTGCTCATATTCTATGTTATGATTGGATTATCTGGTATAAAATTCACCATACCAATGGTTACCCTGAATTGCATAACTAATTTGTCATGTAATAAGATGAAATCATTTATAGTGACAATCGAAGATCAAACTCACCTCTAGGTTGAGTGTATGCATCTTAACCAACAACAAAAACATCACACATAAGTTTTGGATGCAAAACAGCAGTTGATATGCAGGAACTCAATATAATCCAATTCTACATTTTCTCAGAAAAAAAAAAATCCAATTCTCACAAAATCATTACTCTTATATTGCCTATTTTAATTTTCAATGAGATCACATTCCACTAATTACAGATACTCTAAACTTTCAGTTATATGTTTTTTCTGTTCCTTTAGTTCCTCTAGATAGGCCCGTAAGTCCTGTGCAGAACTGCCTAAATTTCAGCTAGAACCTAAGTAATATGTTCACTGGTCCTAAAAAATCAACTAACTTAACCCTGAAGAAGGCATCCAATCATTGTCTTTTTGTTTCATCTCTTTTTATGCAAATTATATTATAACAACATCAAGTACAGTTCTTGAGCGTTTGGCAATTTTGACATAAAAGAGAGGAATTAAATTATAACACACACTCAAACAGAGACAAACATAAAGCCTCTGCCCTCAACCATATCTACAGATAATTCAACTTTCAAAAACAACTCACTTGTGGAATAAAAAAGATTCAAACTTTATCAGTTATACATCAAACATCCCAGAAAGCAAAACGTCCAATTCACCACGAAAGATTGCCAACAAGAAATTTCAGTTCAAATATAGCAAAAAGATAGACTTTTTGTTTAATTACGAAACGTAGAAGAGTTAATCGCTACCTCACATGGATTCCAAGCTGCTCCTTGTACCAACAGCTTTATTCTTACAAACAGGAATATCCTCAAACTGCTTAGCCGGCAATTTCTCAGACAAAGGCCCAACAAAGAACTCAATCATCCCATCCTCATCCTTACTCACCTCAATCGCACTAACATACACCCACAGAAACAGCTTCTTTGCCTGAATCCCAGACACCTCACGAACACCACCATAGCTCAGCTTCCCTTTGATCTCTTTATCAAAGTACACAAGCCGATCAAAATGAACATAACACGGGTTCGTTAGCTGAATCGAGAACGACCCAGAAGGGGATAAGGTGTAAGATTCAACATTGTCCGGTAACAGGCCACGTGGCAGACCGTAGTTTGGCAGGATGTCATGAACGTCGGCGACGGCTTTGAAGTCGTGAAAAGGGTTGTAGAGGTTGAGACACACGTAGGTCTTGGAGAAGAAGAGGATAGGTAACATGAACAGAGACATGGCAGAGAAGATCAAGCGAAGGTCAGCCATTGTTGAGTCTACAAACCAAAATTGAAGCTTGCTTGATAAAGCGTGGACTTCCAGTGATAAAGAAAGAAGGTGGTAATATATATACAGAACGAAGGGCAAAAGTGGAAGAGAACATTCTGCTTTGCGTGTCACTTTGCATATTAATAAGAAACTTGGTAGATTTGAGTAAGGTTTTAGGTATGCCAAATTCCTCTTATATATAAGTATTTTACTAATTAACTATAATAAGGACAAATTCGAATGCAAAAAGCTTCTCGTTTTGTGAGAGTCGGAAAAAGATGTATGCAATTTAAGTCGAAAAATGGTCATTAATTATATACAATCTTGTCTTTGCATTTTATAAAAAGACT
>JANQBM010000003.1:349498-365626 GCA_025594535.1 Erythroxylum domingense
ACTTCGAAAACGGGGTCCCACAGTGAGTGGTATCAGAGCAAGCAAGCAAGCATGAAGCATGATGAGGTTAGACTCCGGAAACGGGGTCTAACATTGGTTGGTATCAGAGCAAGCATGAATAAATATGCATGAGAAGTTAGGCTCTGAAATTCGCGGGCCTAACAGGGTTTGATATCAGAGCAAGCAAGCAAGCATGAATAATCATGTATGAGAAGTTAGGCTTCGGAATTCGGGGCTTAACATGTAGTTATGGACCCCCCTGACTTCTTCCCCTGATTGCCATGAGTCTCATTAGGAAGTTTCCTAAATTTACTCCCTCTACCCCTGGACTAGCATCCATGGGTCGAAAGACGACCCTTCCAGAATCAACTCCAAAGAAAAGGCAGGAACATCTCGAACACCCTCTTTGCCTTGCCGTGCTTGGTTTTGTCTCATCGCACCTCCATTTGCTGCCATAGCTGCCGGTTTTACCTGTCCCTCACCTGGTCCTCGTGTTTGCATACTAACACAATCATCCTTTCTGTGCCCGACTCTTCCACACGCAAAGCAGAGAAGCCTTAATCCTTCGTACTCAATATGATACATACGATCACGGACCTTTACTAAAGGTTTCAAAGGTTTGTCTAACTGGAATTCAACACAAATCCGGGCAAAATTACCCCTTATCGATTCTACTGTCTGTTGGTCAATTCTTAGTGGTTTACCCATTCCAAAACCAATACGTCTCAGCATCGCTTCATGCTGGAATTCCATCGGCAAGCCTAACACTCGTACCCACGTAACAACCCGACCTATCGTCGCTTCATGTGGATGGAAATCTGGTCCCACTCACGAACAACTAGCGAATGCCCCATCACTGACCATGGCCCCCCAAAAATCGGAAAGTCATGGTCGTCCTTCCGAGCAAACTTTGCTATGAAAAAATCGTTTGGCATATCAATGAGTGTCATCTCACCCTTTGGTGCCCAAATCTGGAGTAAGTGCCTCTGAAGGTTAACAAACCCACGCGCTTACCCATAACCTTCATAATCAGGGCATCATACCATTAGGAGCGAAGGAACGCGAGTTCTTCCTCAGTCACCTTGATTTTAGGGCAAAGTTCATCTGACCAATCAATTATATGTTGTTTGTCCTTAGCTAAATTGGCCAACATGGCTGGAATCACCCTTTTCGTTCCATTCGGTTGACCCAGGAGGACTCCTCTATAATCCCTGTTAGCCGGCCCCTCAATCGAAGCCACGCCTGCCACTTGTTCCATAGGTTCCTCTTCCCCTAGTACAATATGTCGTCGGGCCAAAACCTTCTTCTCCCTCTTCTTGCTGCGCTCCAATTGATCAGCTTCTTCCTTCGATGGCTCGCGAATATCGTCTGACGGTCCAGCTTCCATCATGAGAGAATATCTTTTTTTAAAAATACAGCAATATACATCTTAAACACCAACGTGACATACCACAAGTTTGTCAAAGAGTAGACTTCCATTTTGTATAGGATTCTTCCACATCTTTTTAAATCCTACTACAATTAATATCTTATATGTCCAATTAATAAATAATGTTAAAACTAATTATTTGGATATATAACATAAATCCTAACAGTATTCTATCAAAGTTTGTTACAAATTTGTTGGGTCTGTTAACAAGGATATTCCCTGATTGTTAGCCCTGTATTCATTATTCAAATATAGAGAATAAGAAGAGAATAATCTCTATATTTTTCATGGCTTCATTTCTTTTTACTTAATAGTTTCTTAGAAGAAAAGGAAGTAAAGGTCTTTGGAGGAGCGATACCTGAACTCTATGGTATGTGACGTATTCGAACTCAAGGTTGTGAATATATAAGCTCGCAAATAAATTTCAAGTGCATTAAACCAAAGTTATGAATACCGTACCGGGCTTGGTACTGGATTGAGTTTTAGTACGGTACTATACTGGTACCGATTAATATCGGGTACCGTTTCGGGTAATTTTTTAAATTTATAAAATAGTCCCTAAATTTTTAAAAATTACAAAATAGTTCATTATCATATTTTATAGTTGTAGTTTATTTAATTTAGCTTTTTTTATATCTTATCCATTTTAGTTTATATATATCTTTATTATATTTTAATTATTTCTATATATAATAATTATCTATATATAATAATTATCTAAATATGATAATTTATTGTAAAATAATGAAAATAATTCAAATTTTTGTGTTTTATCAAAATTTTCAATTATTTTTTAGAATTGTTATTTTTCACATTCCATTTCATTTTATATTTAATTAGACATAATCACAAATTTAATTTAATATATAAAATTAATTTAATAATTATTAATAAATATAATTAAATTTAAAATGTATTTTTAAAATATATACATTTCAAATAAATTTTGATTTAATAATAAAGAATATATAAAATAAATATTAGTTTATAAATAATAATTTTTAAATTATTTATTTTAAAAAATAAAATATTTTATTAATAAATATTTTGTAAAATATTAAAATAAATTTAAATAAAAATAATTTATTAGCAATAAAAATAAAAAAAATTTTAAGTTTTATTTAATTTATAATTATTATTAGTAATAAATTATTTATTATTATTTTAAAAACTTTGAGAAAAAAAGGGGGGAAGGAGAGATAGGAGGGAGGGAGGGAGATTTTGAAAATTTTAAAAAATTTTGCAAAAAAGTCCCTCAAAATTTTAAAATTTCCGGTACCGGCCGATATTTAGCCGGTATTTTGCATATCGCCCGATACCGGCCGGTACTAACCAGTATTTAAAACCAGTACCAAACTTCAAAATTTCGTATCACTTTTGGACCGGTACGGTACATACCGGCCGGTACAAAACGGAATTCATATCAATGCATTAAACCCTTCTCCTTCTGTATTTTTAGATTTCTTTCCCTCAGGGATTCGAAATGCACACTCCGGCGAGCTACTGAGAACATCGACAGGCTATTCAAAAACCTAAATCTGTCACCTTCCAATCTTATCTGTCACCTTCAAAGAGAAAGATGACGTTTTCAAATTGAGGTACGAAGTTTCAGGGCTGAGCAAAGAGGACGTAAGATCACTATTGATGATGCGTTCCTGACAATAAGAGGAGAGCACAAGGAAGAGGAAGAAGATGAATCAGATGATGAGTATTGGTCAGCCGACGTTTTATTTCCTGAAGACGATAAAATCCTTTCATTGATGGTTCTAAAGGATATAACAACACCAGATAGGCATAAAGGGAGGGAAGGTCTTAGGAAGTGAGATGGACGTGAATTAGTTCCGACCTCTATTGTATATAACATTTATTTAATGTACTTATCCAAATTCTTACGTAGGATTGTTTGTTGTTTAAACTTGAAAACAAAGTTCAGACGCGATAAACCTTTGGAGATGCACTCCTGCAAGCTGTAAGTGTTTTTTAATTCTTGATTATTCAAACAGCAAAGACATAAAAATCATACATGAATCATGAATCATATGTAAATTATTTTTGCCCATTTAGATCTTGAATATAATAATAATCACATAGATGAAGTGAATAAAGCACTTATCTTGAGTGAAATTCGTCATGATGTAGAAAGAAAGTTTTTAACGATCACGAATTAGTTTCTCTCTTTTAACCATTTTTTCTGTATGATAGCTTGATGGATGGTTCAATATACAAATACCTACGTTCTGTATTTATTTTTTGTCTATAATTAATTAAGATAGAGAGAGGACTAATTTATATACACTTCTCCGTTTACATTAAATCTTGTACGTGCATCAAGTACTAAATTAACAGTTAAGATTTAATATACTATTAAACTAAGAAAATCCTAAACCAAGTTTAATATGGGCTTATAGAAAATCTGGGCCACAACATCAAGCCATATTTCTTACATTCTCCCACTTAGTCAGATGTTTCATCATTTCATTTAATAGTATAACATAAGGCTACCAAGAATTAAATCTTATAAACCATTAACATCATAAGCACCTCAACACAACAAATCACATAATGTGGGTAACGACAGTCATACACAGTATAAGTCGTATACTCCCTTTCATATACCACTACATTAAGAACTTATTATGTTTAGGTCCATAAGTTGTACATAAACAACATACAATTCACAGACTTGTTATGAAAATACATACACATTTCTTATTCAAACAATCATGTATATATAAACATAATGAATAAGAAATATAAAATTCAGAAACATATTATTATAGAGCTCAAGAGTGCCTAAACATCATCATCAAATATTATTATCAATCATCAATACAACCAAGACCCATCCTAAGCACATGTTCTTTGGTTGTAAACTCTTAATTGGAGGATATGTTACCATGAGATATGTTCTATATGCATTCTTTGTTTTTGAATCTCTTCTTTAACAACAAAATACGTTAATTCCATTTGTTTTGCACCTCTGGAGTATTTTTCATTTTTAAAAAAGAAAACTGCTGCAGAATTATCACAATATATTTTCAAGGGCTTGCTTATTGTGTTGACAATCCCAAGCTCTGAAATAAAGTTCCACAGCGATAATACGTGAATTGTAGCCTCATAACAAGCTACAAGTTTTGCTTCCATTGTGGATGAAGCAATGACAGATTGTTTGGCATTTTTCCATGATATTGCTTCTTCAGTTAATAGGAACAAATAGCCAAATGTTGACTTTCTATTATCAACACGCAGGCCTTATTTTATGTTGAAGAGTGTCGCTCATCCTTCTTCTTTGTAGTATATAGTTTTCCGTCCATCCAAATAAGTCTTCCAACTAATATCTACTGTATGTGTTGCTTTAATAGTACATTAATTAGATGCGTTTGAGTTTTGTGTGAATGCAAAGGAGGTCTTGATTTTTTTTTTGTTCTTTAGAATATTCTTATAATCATTAATGAGTTTTTATGTTCTTTAATAGTCTAACTATTTATATTTGTGTTATGTTTGAATCATTGACGAGTAGACGTATGATTAAATAAACATTTACTATATGTGGACTGAGTTTGAGATATTATGGATGATTTAAGGCATAATAAACCTCTAGGATAGTATGTAAGCTGGAAACTTGTGATACAGCTCCTATGAAGCTTATTAGTGAAAAATTCGACGAGCCTAGGAGTCACAGCGAAAACTTGTTTTCTTGATTCACAGGTGTAAACAATGCCATGTATCATAGTTTTGAAATCAATTAAAGGTGATTAATTCAATTGATTAGTACTTTAACTTCGATGTGATTAATGCAAACTTAATATTAACACAAGAAATTGATACATTTTATAAACAAGGCAGTTGTTTGTATAAAAAACCCTTAAGACGATATATAGGTTGAAAACTTGTGATAGAGCTCCCGTGAGACTTATCGGTGAAAATTTTCACAAGCTTAGGAGTCACAGCTGATGGTTTCATTAATCTTGAGTTTGTTGAGGGAGTTGAAGCTTTTATTCATTATGCATATTCTCAACCTGCATATATGGATGACCCAAAGACTAGACGTCCATGTAAAAAGTACAAAAAGTGCAAACACTTTCATTTCCTTCCTATTGATGAAGTGAATGGGCATTTGCTGAGAAAAGGGTTTGTCTCAAATTATTTTGAGTTGATACAACATAGGGAGCCATTGATTTGTAGCACCTCAAAGGGCAATGAAGTACACTCGTCAGTGAATATAGATGAGTTTGAAGGGAGATTGGATTTAGAATAAATAATATGGATGCAAATGAAAATTCTTACATGCAAATAGTTTATGATGCAGTTAGTCATACCTTTCAGGAAAATATAAAAATCTTGAAGAAGAACCAACCCACATGCAAAATAATTTTGACTTACTACACTCAACTGACTAAGAATTATGGCCAAATTGTGAGACAATGACTCAATTGTCTTCAATTGCTCGAATATTAAACATAAAACATCCCATTCTAAAGCTAGAACCGAATCAAATATTGTACCTCCAGCTACTTCACTTACAGATGAGGCATTACCTTCCATACCTGTACTACACTATCCACCACCCCTATACCGACAGAGATACCAGAGGTAAATGAAGCGAATGAAGGAGGTGGCCTCCAGCCTAGTGCTGAGAGAGCTGATGGAAGAACTTACATCACAATTGTCAACAATTTGTGAGTGAAAATATATGAAACACCATATGTTTATAATTAAGTTATAGGTTTAAATATAAAAAATGGTATAAATTTAATTGTTTTTATATTAGGTTGATTCCGTCTGGACTGTGCTAAAAAAATATGACATCCAAATTCAAGGAGAAAATTGATCTTAAGGGTTATATATGGAAGAATATCTCTTAGGAGACAAAGGAATTTTAATATCAGGAGTTTAAGGTATAAAAAGATTTTTATTTTGTTTTTTAATTGATTTTTATATATTAATTAGATAAATATTATTACATTATAAGTAATTATCGTACGTTTTTCCTTTTGTTTCAAAAGAACTTTTTGGGATTTTGAATTTAATGCGGTCATTTATAAAATATGGAGAGATGAGCACGTACACGTTATCGAGACTTTATTGGTGCGATATACAAGACTGGTGTATGATCGCCTTGTATTTTTGAACAAATATGGAGTCGTTGGCAGTAGTATTAGACATCACCCGAGGCAATATCTATTTTTGAGTGTAATTCTACCAACAGACGTGGAGGACTGGGGGGAGAGAGTCTTCCCTTACATACTGGAGGATCTATTACCTACCACGAGCATGCAGAGAGACTTGTAAGTATCTACACTTTACATTTATATTTTGATTTTTTTACTTTGGTGTATTTCAATTTAATTTGATGTGTAAATTTTGCAATGAAAATATGTGTATTATGGAGAATGATAATGTTATAAATGTCTAGTGTCATATATGATTGTGTTTTTTAGTTATTTTCTTTCTTCAATAAGGAGTAAATATCATAAAAATAGAAAAAAATTTGTTGAAATTTTTATAAATTGTAGTTCACTTATAACATTTTATTTTGATGCAGGAAAAGTCTATGGGCACAAAGTCTACACCCCATCAGCTCTTTTTGCACACTTACACTAAGAAACATGACGATGTGACCTTCATCAACACCCGATGTAGAGAACTGAACGTATGTGAAATTTATATATTAATATTAATGCTTAATAATTATCACTTACTAACATAAACATTGCCTTATGATAGAACCAAATATAAGAAAGCATTCAACAATAGTCTCAACAGTCCGAAGATGTTGATGAGACTCAAACCTATCTTCATGCAGTGGGTGGTAGGTACCGTCGTGGAAGAATATTCAGCTTAGGTTCATTTTCGAACACATGTTATTTGCAATCCTCTATGTCTAGTACAGCAGCTCAGCTCCGTAATGAGGTGGATAAGTTGAAGGGGAGGGGTAGTACCTTATCGCAGCAATCAAAGCATCCGCACTCACCAAATGAACATCGTACTTGTAGTCATTTTGTATGAATTACAGACACTTATTATGTACAAAGTATTTTTTTTATTATCAACTAAGATAATTTTTACTTTATATCATTAATTAAATTTCTGTTTTAACAAATTAAATGTAGAAACAAATCAAAATATTATGCACAAATAACTCATAACTGTTTAAATTATGCATTAACCATAAGATCATCAAATAAAATTTAATGCAAGAAACTAAAAAAATAGTTTTAGTAAAGTTTGTCGGTAAAATCTATTCGATTTATCCACGGATAAATAATAACCGTCGGTAATGTAGTCGTTAACTTACCGACGAAATGGTTGCCGACGGACAAATCTTGTCTGTCAGTAACTTTACCTACCGAAGATAGCAGAGAATAACCACCAATATATTCATCGAGGATTACGCAAAATATCCGTCAGTAAATTTGCAATGGACATTATGTGATTCGTCACAAATTATTACCTATGGTCATTTCTATGATGCTTTAGTCTGTCAGTAAATTCCATCGCTAACTTAACTTACCGACGGAATATGTAGGTTTTCTGTCCGTAATTTTCGTCGCTAAACTTCATTTTTCTTGTTTGCGCAAAATTTAAATCTGAATATCCTATCACTTCTAAATGATTAGACCTCTTATAAGTGAGCATGTAATCCTTCGGTACTTGAAGATATCTCATCACTTTCTTGCAGCCTTCCAATGATCAATACAAGGATTACTTTTATCTACCCAGCATCCCTACTGCAAAATAGATATCGGCTCTAATACAAGTTTGTAGATACATCAAACTGCCTACAATAGAAGCATACAGAATTGCTTCAATTTCTTTAAATTCCACATCATTCTTTGGATATTGCATAAGACTAAACTTATCTCCCTTTTGAATAGGAACTATACCTGCTGAGAACTTGCTTATGTTAAATTTCTCAAGACTTTTCCCAACTTTCTGAAACAATCTTAATAAACCTTCTGATCTTTCACAAAATATTAAAATTCCAATCACATAGGATACTTCTCCCATATCTTTCATTTCAAAATTCTTAGAAATAAATTCTTTAGTCTTATGCAACAAACCTAAGTCATTAGTAGCAAGTAAAATGTCATCAATATACAGAACTAGAAATATAGACTTACTCCTACTGATCTTTCGGTAAACACACTAATCAACAGTAATTTCTTCAAAACAGAAAGAAGTAATGGTTTTATTGAACTTAATATTCCATTGCTTGGAAGCTTATTTAATTCCACATATTGACTTCTTCAATTTTCACACCATATTTTCTTTATCTTCAATGGAAAAACCTTCAGGTCGATCTATGTAAATTTTCGGTCAATCTATGTAAACTTCCTTCTTAAGATCCTCATTCAAAAATATTGTTTTCACATCCATTTGATGTAGCTCTAAATCAAATCGAGTCATTAGTGCTAAAATTATTCTCAATGAATCTTTATTTGAGAAAGGTAAAAATGTCTCTTGATAATCAATACCATCTTTTTTAGTGTAATCTTTAGCAACAAGTCTAGCTTTATAGCTTTCAACATTACCATTCGAGTCACGTTTGGTCTTAAAGACCTATTTACAGCCAACTCGTTTAGAGCCTTATGGCAAGTCTAGAAGATGTCAGACATTGTTTTGAGCCATTGATTTCAACTCTTCTGTTATAGCATCAATCCATCTTTCAAACTTATCACTACTTACAGCTTGTGAAAACGAAATAGGATCATTATCAATACCACAATCATAATCCTACTCTTGTAAATAAACCGCATAATCATCAAAAATAGTCTACCTTCTAACCCTTACAAGTTTATTTAAAGTTATACCAACTGGTTCATTTGCATGAGCTGATGGTAAGTTAGGTTTTTCATAGGGTGCTTCTTCATTATTATAATGTTTTTTTATTATTTTGATCTTCCAAAGTAGGAACAACATTTGCTGTAGTTGTGGGTTTAAAAATATTTATGGTTAACGGTACATCAACCCTTATTTTATTAACAACCACAATTTGATTTTCAGTACTCCCATTAACCTCATAATTCTCTAAAAATTTGGCATTAGCTGTTTCAACAATTCTAGAACTAGGATTCTGTTGGACAACCCCAAACATCCAGGTGTCTTAAACTAGGTTTCCTTCTAGTCCATAACTCGAAAGGAGTTTTAAGAATTGCCTTACTAGGAACCCTATTTAACAAATACATAACAGTTTTAAGTGCATACATCCACAAACTTTTGGGTAATGAGGAATTACTCATCATACTCCTAACCATATCCAGTAATGTTCTATTTTGCCTTTCTATCACACCGTTTTATTGCAGTGTACCTGGCATAGTGTACTATGTACATATGTCATGACTTTCGAGGAACTTAGCAAATGGACCTGGACACTCTCCAAATTCATCATACTTTCCATTATACTCACCGCCTCTATCAGATCTTATAATTTTTATTTTTCTATCTGATTGTCTCTCAACCTTCTTTATAAACATCTCAAGGGTATTTACAGCTTGAAATTTTTCATACAGCAAATAGATATATCCATACAATGAAAAATTATCTATAAAGGTGATAAAGTATTTTTCTTCGTTAGAGGACGGAGTGTTAAAATGTCTGTAAATGTCGGTATGTATTATTTTAAGAAGTTGACTGCTACTCGTGGCTCCTTTCATGCTATGTTTGGTTTGCTTGCCTTAATTCATTCCACACATAAGCCAAGATCAGTAAAATCTAGATTCGGTAGAATCTCATTCTTTACTAATCTTTCTAACATTTTTTTGGATATATGACCCAAACGTTTATGCCACAAGTAAGCATAATGTTCATTCGTCAAACTACATTTTATTCCAACATTATGATTAACAATAAATAGGGATTCAGAAAAAAAATCATCAAGTTTTACTTTATATAAATCATCCATAAGCATTCCATAACCAATAAAGAAATTATTCTTATACAAATTGAAATATCCATGTCCACCCTTAAAGGAATATCCACTAACATCAAGCCTAGGAACAAAAATTAAATTTCTAAAAATTGAAGGTACATAGAGAGTGTCCATTAGATCCAAGTGATGCCCAATATCTAATGTCAGCCTGTAAGTCCCTACACCTTCAATTGGAGCCTTCATTCGGTTCCACATAAACAGAAAGTTGAATTGTAAGGAATTCATACATAATATTGGAAACATGAGTAGTGACACTAGGATCAAACCACCAAATATTAGAAGGAACTTCAAATAAGTTTGATTCAAAGCATACAGAAACATAATGTATACCTTCCTTTTCTGATTTAAAGCATACAAAAACATAATGTATACCTTTCTTTTCTAACCAAGCCTTACGTTTTAGATAATCTTTTTGATAATGTCCTTCTTTCTTGTAGAAGTGACATTTATCTAACTTTTGTCCCTTCCTTTCACCATCAGCAACCTGTGAAATTTTAGCAGGTCCTTTCTTCTTAAAATTCTTGGTCTTTGGTTTGAGTTTCTTTCCAATTCCTCGACCCACTAGGTTAATAGAATAAACTCCTTGTTTTTTTTAATCTTGCTTCCTCCTGAATAAGTTTACTAGACAATTCATTAATATTCCACTTATCATTCAATGTGTTAAAATTGATGTGAAATGGTAAACTGCACTAAGAAGGAGTCTTCTATAGCCATACCCATGTATATACACTTATCCATTTACATTAAATCTTGTACATTTATTAAGAACTAAATTAACGGTTAAGATTTAATATATTATTAAGTAAGAAAATCCTAAACCAAGTTTAATTTCGGCCTATAGAAAATATGGGCAATATCAATTTGAATGCAAATCTTACAGATCTAACTCTTTTGTTTGTATCAAGGTTCATGAGCTCTGCGCTTGATTTTCTGCCAATCCAGATGGTGCCCTGGAGTACATTGCTTCCAAGTCATCTTCATTGCTCCCATATAGTACCTCTTTACTTTGTGGACCAAAAATGCTTCTCCCAAAAGTTGAGCTTGCTACTTCAGCAAGTAGAGGAAACTGTATCCACGCAAACGAGGCTGCTGAAATAGCAGCTAATAGTATAATTGGAATCAGAAACTTTGGTCGATGATTGAGAACTATGTACAGAGACGCACTAAAAGCAATCACCATTGATGCTATAGATATAAATAAGGTAATGAGACCAATACTGAGCTTCGTTGGTAGTGATATGAGAAAATCTTCTTCGTCGTAGCGTGAAGTGAGTATTCCCAAGAACATGAATACCGCAGTTATTGAAGAAAACAAAGCAATTGCATCTGCTGCTGCGAAAACCATGAAAGATGGTTTATTTAAAAAGAAGGGAATTCCTTTACCGTCTCTATTGCCTCCTGGAACAGTGAAAGCAGCTGCAAATACTACTGTGGCAATGAGGGCAGCCACAACTGAGCATGACGTAGCTGCGCTTTTCATCCATTTCTCACCTTGCTCGGCCAAGTCCTTGTGCAGCCTGGAAAACATCTGTCTTGGAGTTTCTCCATAATTATTTGTCTTTTCCCTGAATGATGGTTCAATGACATTCTCCACTTCCTGTCAGATTACGAACATTAGAATTTGAAGGAAAGAGACAGTATATTAAACCAAAATACTGAGTTTGTGGGACGTATTGTGAAAATGGAGAGTACTAAGTTAGTAGTTACTTTGAACCATTGCAACTCTCGTTGCATCTGCAAGGCAGCACCAGAAACCCTGTTTGATGGATTTAGATTTGCTGCCAAATGCAAGATGGAATTGCCTGAACTACGTCCCTGAAGACAACCAGTCGCAAAATACCTCTGCAAATTTATTTGATACAAGAGATTGTACACATTTTCTTGGCGGTGTTCAACCGACAAATGAATCACATTTCGGTTTTCGTCATCAGTTAGCCAAATCGCATATGGATGGGCCTTAATAATCTCTGTTACAATCTCTTGAATTCCCAGTTTAGCAGCATCAAATGCTGGACGCTTTAGTTTTTCCTCAAAATCTGGTTGTCTATTCTCTACAATTTTCTGACAAATTATCTTCACCATTTCAAGTGCTTGCAAGTGTGTCAGCTTTTTGTCATAAACATTTTGCAGTGGTCTAAACCAGGTGAAAGATACATAACTGCAATCGGGATCTTGGCACCTTTGATAGATTAACCTGGTAAAAAATCCTACACGGTAACCACTGCAGAATGCTTGAGGCTTTTTTGACAACAGCTCCAAGGCAGTTCTCTGTTCACTGTCAATTTGTGTTGCTAATTCAGGGTGTTTTCTAAGCAATTTCAATGCTATACCTGGTAATCGATAGAGTACAAGTTAGTGAGGCATGGAAGGGGTTTTGAACTATACACCTACAGCTACAACTCTAATTGTGTCATAACGAATTAGGGGATTTCTACACCAATTACTCAGGAGAATATTAGCACACTTTGCTTCTAATTGAGCTCTAATTCACTGCAATATGTAATCCCATTGTTAGCTGAAAAGCACGCCAAGGGTCAAAGTTAATCAACTAATTGTTCACACATTCTCAGACAATGACAATAGCAACTTAACTTGTTAACGCATTCGCGCACGTTGACTTGCAACTTAGCTAGATTACAATTAAGGATAAGAAACCTGTAACTTCGCTAGATTATAATTAAGGGCAAGAAAGCTGTACCAACCGTATGCATCAGCAAATATCAAAAGATTAAGTAATTGGATGCCAAGTTCGCCAGAGAACAAGCTCGGATCTGCAGCTTCACTGTGGGTTAGAAGGTAACGAACCGTTTCCAAGCGGTCATGCCTAGCAGCTTCATGAATTGGTAAGAGATTGGATCTGTTGGTCATCTGTGGCAATCTTGGATTTTTCTGGACCATGAGTTTCACTGCTTCAAGATTCCCAACTATGGCTGCCAAGTGAAGTGCAGTGCTGTTGTCTACGTCAGGGTAAGCTACATCAGCCACAGGCAGCACATCTAGGAGTTTTTCAACGAACATATTGCTATGGCCTGTGCCAACTGCAATATGGAGAGCAGTCTCGTTCTTGACTGTGAGCCCAGTTGTGAACGACAACGGAGCACTTTCATCCATGAAGATCCTCCTCGCAGTGTCCCAGTCACCTCGTAGCGCAGCTTTATAGAGCTTCAACTTAAGTACGTCGTAATTGGTTCCCATTTCCGGGGTCAAAACCATGATCTGGAAGTGGGTTTGGCAATCCTGAAGTTACAGAACCGATCTTTATCACCTGGTTATTCCTGAAAAGCCAATGGCAATTGTTTGTTTTTCTTACAATGCTTCGTCGTTCTTATAATAAAAGAGTCCTGTAATGAAACGCTATGATGGAATACCAGTTGTTGACAGCGTGATTGGTTCAGAGTAATAGGTATTCTATTGCCCCTCGATTCCTAATAATTAAGTATTTTGTTGTTTGATTAAAAAAATTCAATAGAATAATTATTCCTAACATTAATAATTCCACGAGGAATAGGCAAAGACAAGACGAGGAATAGATAAAGATAATATCACCTTTTCTTTACCTATTCCACGCACATTTAGAATAGATAAACACAACAAACAAAAATTTTTTAGACAAGTTTGTCCCTCTCCTTCTACCAGAAAAATCGAAAAATTGTCTCTCATATTCCCCTCAATCAGAAACTCTCACTCACGCATCGTCTGCTCTCACTCATGCCCAGTGGCTCTCTCTCCCTTTTTACGCTCTCGTCTCTTTTCTCCACTTTCTGGTCTCGTCTCACTCACGCTCTTCGTCTCTGGCTCAATGGTTCTCCTCACTCTTCACACTATCGTCTATTTTCTCCGACATTTCTCTACCATTTGCGTTGATTCGGTAAGGACAACCTTTCCCCCACTTTCTTGAGAATTCATGTCTTTGAGAGTCTTGTTTTGGCAACAAGAAGTGTTGTTTCTTCGTCTTTAAACAGGATTGATTGGTATGTTTCGAAATAATGTCTGGTTTTTAGTTTGTCAAATAATAATGTGTGGTCCTAGGTAAAGATCGTGTCTTCTTTAAATTTTTGGTCAGTTTTATCTCTTTCCCCTGTTCGGTATTTTAAAGGCTGGATATGTTTTGTCCGTGATGGGTTTGGTTGAGTATAAGATTATAAGGTGTTGATGTTGATGACTGTGAGGGCTTAAAAAGCTCTTGTCTCTTTAGATCTTTGATTTGCATTCAAATTTTCCACGATTAACCTTGTGTTGTGTTTGTTTGTTAAACCCTTTTTGTTTAGTGTTAGATTTTTTTTCTTCTCAGGTTACATATTATTAGCAGAAAACCAAAGTTCCTTCATTCTGTTTTGGCTATATTGTCTTCACCTCTATTGATAATCTTCATATTTGTTGTCTTTACCATGGTGTTCATCTTGTTTCAGGAATTATTCTCTCAGGCAAAGTATAAAGAAGCAGCAGAACTTACTGCAGAATCTTCACAAGGACTTCTCTGAACTCCTCCTGCAGTTGCTAAGTTTCAGGTTAGTGATGAACAAAGTGTTCTCTATATTGAATTGTTGGACTTGAATATAAAGTGGAAGTGAGCTGGTTCATGGCTTTTTGATTCATAAATTTTGGATGTGTATATATATATGCCTAAAACATGATGTAGGAAACCTAATACATTTACTTTCTCCAACATTTTGTCCTAAAATTAGGACAACCTTTAAAATGACTTATGTGATTTTAGCTTATTACCTTTTTTGAAATCAAGGAACTTTTGCATTTGTTTATCCTTAATATAGTACATACATCTCTTACATCATAAATTGCTTGAACAAATTTATGTAAATACATTATAAATTTTTTTTGCAATCATGGCTCGTTGCATTTTAAGTTTACGTAGAAATGCCAAAAAAACAAAAAGGATTATGGTTGTGTTGACTGTAAAGTTACAATTGTGTAATGTTGTTAGTTCGCTATTGAGTTAGCAACAGAGGCTTCTTTATATAGTTATAGGTTAAGGGTTAGAAGTTATTTTCCAAATTTTCTATGTAAATCGAGATTATATGAGGCGAATTGTGCATGACAATGATGAGTCATGTATTTCAAAGGTTAGGATGAATAGGCAAGCTTTTTTTAATCTATGCGAAATGTTAGAAAGTATAAGAGGATTAAAGTCAATAAAAAACATGCTTATTAATGAAAAAGTAGCAATTTTCTTACATATTATTTCTCATCATGATAAAAATCGAATTATTAGGAAAAATTTTAGAAGGTCGGGTGAGACAATTAGTCGATGTTTTCATAATGTTTTAAATACAGTGATAAATTTGCAAGATCTTTTGTTTAGAAAACCTGAGCCTGTACCAACAAACTCTTCGGACCATCGGTGGATGTGGTTTAAGGTAGATAATCACCTTATTACTTTTATAAGAAAATAGAGTAAACGTGATTAAGGTTCATCATTATTTTTTATTTCATTTGAATTGTAAAATTGCTTAGGTGCTCTAGATGGGACATATATCAGGGTTAATGTGCTAATTAAATATAAGCCTAGATTTCAAACTCGTAAGGGCGACATTGCAACAAATATGTTAGGTGTGCGCACACCTGACATGTAATTTGTTTATGTTCTTCCTAAAAGTGATGCAATTACTAGGAGAGATGGACTAAAAATGCCTCATGGTAAGCTTTTCTATATGATATAGGAAGGTTGTTTGAATGTAAATTGAATGACTGATGTAGTGTTTTTTTATATAGGTTGCTATTACCTAGTCGACGCATGTTATACAAATTG
>JANQBM010000003.1:378826-396989 GCA_025594535.1 Erythroxylum domingense
AACAACTAGGTTTAAGTCTTTACGTTTGCATGGGAGTCTCTTACCTCTGAATGGGCCAAGGAGAATGCGAAATGGTCTTGGGCTTAGAATAGCCAATAAGTATAAGATTGGTCTTTGAAGATTGGACCGGTCGGCCTGTGGATCATTACGAATGGGCTCGGGCCCAACACGACCGGCTCGACCATACCAGGTCCGATTTTTAAAACATTCATATTACCGCATAAAGTTCTCAAATGTTAGGCAAAATTTTAGTGAGAACAAATTTTGAATATTTATTCTAAAGTTAATTGAATCTTTATTAGTTTATAATTAATTTTAATTTATTTTTTCTTAATTTGTCTCACTGGAGCTAATGTGGCTCCACTTGTAAAATGGACTGTAATTAGGTAATTAACACGACTAATAAATAATTTTTTTAATTTATAACTTTCATGATATATAAATCATATGAAATTTTAATAGTCTATATATAGTCGTCTAGCCTTTTTAATAAACCAAGTAGGTATTTGGCCACTTATTTAAAATTTCCATTTTTGATAAGCTCACTTATCTATAAATTTATTATTCTCCAACTGGGATTTGTCATTCGCTATCTATTATTCAGTTTTGCATGTGCGGTAAGATAGTTGTGTAAATTGTCTATTATCTTCTTACGATGATAATATTTTATTTACTTATTTATTTGTTTATTAAAAAAGAGAGTTATCACGATAAAAATGATCTCTACCTCTATTTCTATCTTTATCTCTCAAGATGAAATAATTTGTAATAATTTTTGGGCATAATAATTTTTGGCCCTTAATTTCTCATTTGCTAGAGTAAAATGTTAATCATAGGAGCGTTTTCAAAAATAAATGATTGAGTTTAATATGCCAACTCAATCAGCTGATTACCAAACAAATTATTAGCTATCGAACATAATCAAATTGTCAAATATCTCTCAATCTTGTAAGAAACAGATAGATATTTTAGAAACGATCCGCTTCTCTAACTGTTGCTTATAACTTTAATCGGATAGATTTTTTCAACAATTAAAAAATCTATCCGATTCGTCAAAATTATTTAACTTTTTAGTTCAGTTTTTAACTTTTCGGTTCGATTTATTTTAATAACTCTTTTTGTTAAAAAGTAATCAATTTATTAATTAATTGATAAATTTTTGTAAATCAATAATTTTTTAAAACTAAAATAAATCAATTAATTTTCATTTAATAATCTCTTTTTTTAATTCAACTTTAAATATTATGGACAAGGACAAACTTTTTCAATTATATTTTAAATTCTTTAATTTTATTAAACTTTTAATCAATTTTATGACGGTCTAATACTAGCTAAACATTTTAAACATTAAACCTCTTATCTTACCGATTTAACTTTCAGTCCAGTTTTTAAAACATTAAATTTTATTTATTTTAAAAATATTTTTATTATTTTAAATCATCTTAAAACATCTTGTGTCATTAAAAATATCAAAATATCTTTTACTGAATTTCATTATGTAATTATCAATTAAATATATGTTAGAGTTTTAATTACAGCCCTTATTCAATTTTAATAATGAATTTGATTAAATATTCAAATATTTATTAATATTTTAATTCCAAAAATATTTTTAAAAAATGAATAAAAATTTATATCTTCTATACCCTTAATAATATTCCTTGAAGGGACCATGGGCACATTAATATGACTCATAAATTCCATGGTCCAAAGCCCTTTTTTGTTCATTGGGGATAGTGATTCTTGAGGATGAGCCTTCCAAGTGATCAAATAACAAAATGATTCAATATGCTTCTCCTTTTCTTCCACTTGATCATAACTTTCTTTTACTCTATGGTGGCTCTGTTACGTTCTGAACTCTAGATTAAAACAAAATATATATCGGTCTTCTTGTTTTTTCTTTTTACCAAATTTCATTAACCTAACTTCTCATGATGAGTCTTGACTTTACAGGGTGTTTAAGAATAAACTACGAACAAATTATTCAGTAAGTGTTGTGCCTTCACTCAACTTATATGACGCAGAACAATCCTTCTTTCTTTGCACGAGTCTTTCCAAACCATTTTTTTTACTCACTTTGGATAAAAGACCATACGAAAAGAAGAAAGAAAAGAAATTCTTTCAAGATGTGAAGTAAAGCGGCAGCCATTAAAATGGTTAAAGAAAAGAAATTCTTTCAAGATGTGAAGTAAAGCGGCAGCCATTAAAATGGTTAAAAGGTCAAAGAAGAGTTTCCTAAATAGGACGTGCATTGGTACTTTCCTTCACTGCGAAGATGTTGCTTTTATTCTTTCCATGTAACGCTGATTGAGAGCTCCTCTACCGAAGCTTGTGCACGAGTCATTGCTTTGCTCGAGACAAGAGCAACAGAAGCCATTAACTTACCTGATATTTTATGTGTAATATTCATATTCATATGCTTGTGTGCGTTTTTTCCTTTTCTTATAGGTGCAAAACATGAGTGGGTATCCTATCCTAGCCCTTTTTAGGTCTCTTATACGATAGTGGATTCCTTCTTTTTATGCCCTTTTTTTTTCTAATGTATTAAGTAGAAGTTTCGTTTTATGAACTATGGAGATAGTCCCATGATCAAGTTTTCTTTTAAAATATCATGATCAAACAGTTAAATATCTCAAATTCCATTGAATTATTCAACAATAATAGTGAAACTAATGGAATATAAAAGCATCAATAGTGCAAGACATAAACATCATACCCGACAATAGCATCTCCACTAGTTTGATTGAAACTGTAAGTACTAGCCTGAACATACCCTCGAGCAAACCGGAAAACCCCGCTGCCACCCACCACCGGCATCTCTCTGACCTTTGACATGACCGCGTTCTTCCCAAGTATGGCTATGGTGCTTCCGTTGAACTTACCTTCAGTGAACACGAAGTTCATTACCATTATCAAACCCGCTCCTTCCTGCGAGGCCTGCCCGTAAAACCCTTGTGCTCTCCCTGCCAGTTTCGAGCTCGTCTGATGTCCTACCGTTAAAGGGTCGTCGATCATGCTCAGGAACCCAAACCCACTGGTAGTTTTTAAGGGTGAGGCTACTATGGGAATAGCAGATGGCTGTTTCCCACTGTAGATGTCATGGAGGTAGAACTTGAAATGTGTGAGCTTCTCTTCTTTTAGCCCCATGAGTTTGGGGTCTAAGGTCTTAACGTATTCCTGACTACTTGATGCGGAGAGTTGGGTTATGGCAGATGAAGAGAGGAGGGCTAGAATGATGAAGTGGGAAGCCATAACTTGAAGCAATAATGTTCTAGCCATGGCTTCCATTTCTGTAACTACACAGAGCTTTATGAAGGCGATGAAGCATCAATAGCCAACCTCAACTAACCTCTTTATTATTTTCTACTCCAACCAAACCCTCCAACTTTCACAATAAAAAAGTCAACAAGTCAAACCGTTGCAACAACATAATATATACATTAAAGAGGGTTCTTAGTGCTCATGGGTAGAATTCAAAGTGGACCTTCTTCTTGCATAGTAGAATGGTGGTCACTCACTATTTTGGAGTGTGTATGTAAATTATAAATTATATAATTTTAATAAATTAATTGATACAAACCAACTGTGCTATTTTAGTGGTCTTAGTTGGCCTAATCTCGTACCAACCGCACTGACTGAGGTAATGATTCGACTTCCAATCGGGGCTTGGGCAGTCGTCTTCTGAAAGCAATCCCCAGGACCAAATGTCCAAAGAATATGAGTAGGCATGTTAATTATAGCTCAGCCTGTTCGGCTTGGCCCGAATTGGCTGTCTATTTTTTTTTTAATAACTTTTTTTATATATTTTTTATTTTAAAAAATTAATAAGCAAGTTATAGCCTAGGCCACAAGCCTTCCGGCCCATTCATATGCTTAAATATGTGTATATATAATGAATAAGAAGTGAAGATAAAGGGGAAAAAACAAAGAAGGAAACCATTTGAAGAGCATTGTTGGTGTTATTATTATTGAGGTGAAAAAGTTTGGTGTGTAGAATATGTTAGCTTAAAAAGGAAAACAGAGTTGTACATTATCCGTTCACGCGTGAGCCGAAAATAATCATATCCCGCTTGCAAGTTGAGTGTGATTACATTTTGGATTTCGGCCTAGACGCTACATCTCCGCAATCAGAGTGGCGCAGCGGAAGCGTGGTGAGCCCATAACTTATAGGTCTTAGGAATCGAAACCTTGCACTTAAAAAGTAGAATCGCCCACTCCAGACGCTAGGGATCGAAACCTGACTCTCATACAGAGTGGTTTCCCTTACCAACAGCACTTTTGATTCCTTTTCGAGATATCGATAGGTTCGACGAGCCGGCTGGTTTTTAACGAAAAACTTCTAAAGGTCCTGCTTGGCAATCAGCTGGTTGCATTAGCTGTTAGCTGATAGCTGATTCTATCAGCTGATTTGATCAGCGGATTGCATTAGCTGTTTAGTTAGAGATGTTTGGTAAAATTTGCTGTTTAATATTAGCTGTTCATGTGTAAAATGACTTATAAGGACATGACTTTAAAAAAATTATAAGGGTATAAATATTATATATCTAAGTATTTCGTTAAATATTCTTATAAGAATTTAGATTTTAAATATTTAATTCTACAAAAATTAAGTTTATAACTATAATAAAAAACATATGACATATAATAATAACAATAACAATAATAATAATAATAATAATAATAATAATTGGTTACAATTAGACTATTCCAATAAAATAATTAAACAACATGAATTGAATCATACAACCATGCAGAGAATCACAATGTTTAATTATACAAAATAATTAACTTCCATGCTGACTCCAAACACTCTTCTATGCTCACTCCAAAACATAGCCTCCCTTGTATCACTTTCCAAAGGAAATGAAAATGTTTAAGGTTTATAATCAGTGTAATTTCACATTTTAAATTCATCATCGCCAATTAAAATCATTGTGAAGAATGCAACCCTACAAATAGTGTCACTTTGTAAGTGCTTCCAGAGCTTGATAATAAGATCCCAAGTTCGAAGTTGAAATAGTGGCATTTTCAGAGCTGGATACATTCTCTTGTTGTTTCTCCTGTGGTTTCTCAACAGCAATTCGGTTAAATTGCAGAGTTGGAGACCCCCTAGCAATATTAGCAAGACGACCGAGCAATTTTTGGCTCCATGTTCTGTTCAAGAAGTATATTACTTGGCTTCAAATCTCCATGAACATACTTTTTGGGGCTGAATTCATGCAGATAAACTAAGCCTTTAGCAATCCTCCTAATGATTTTCAACCGAATAAACTACAACAGTGGTGTAAATGACACCATCCCAGGCTTCCCTATTGACAAAAATAATGAACCAATATAACAAAATACACACACAAAAAACTAACAGATTCAATAAACACTAAAGAATTATGAGATCAAAAAAATCAAACGAGAAAAGAACCAAAAGAATTCCATGTTCATAGTAAAAAAGCTTCATTAAATTCACCATGAAGTGCCTTGGTAAGGCTTCCATTTGGTACATAGTCATAGATTAGCAACTTCTCATCAACAGACCAGTAGTAGGCTCTGAGAGTTACAATATTAGGATGCCTTAGCTTTCCAATTGCTTCTACTTCTGTCTGGAATTCTTTGAACCTTTGAGAGCCTCCCTCATCCAATCTTCTCACCACTAAAGTAGGCCCATCTTCAAGCACAACTTTGTAAACAATTCCAATTTCGCTCTTCCCTAAAACATAAGCTAATGCCTTGAGCAAGTCATCCAAATCGAAAGCCACCTGACTATCCAAAGGCACAAGATCATACTGCTCCACATTCTCAGACAAAGTCTCAGACTCATACTTCCTACAGCAAAAGCACTCCTTCCTCCCCTTCACTCCCTTCTCATTACCATAACCCTTTTCGTCCCTATCCCTGCTACGTACAAAGACCCTTCAGTAATAATAAGAAAACAATAACCCAACAAGGCAAATTCCAATTATATCACTTGCAACAATTGCGACTATCGCACTCTTACTGGGAACATCAGAAAGGCAAGGGTTCCTTAATGGAGGGCCACAAAGGCCATGATTACCAATAAATGCAGTCGGTCCTCTGTTCATTAGTCAGCAATATTCAGCCACCATTACACATCACACATTTACATAACGCATCAATAAAGAGCGAATGAAAGTTTCGATATCATACCAAGATTGCAAGCATGCAAGATGGAAGAGATGACTGTAATGTAGCTTTTTAGCCCTAGTCATGGTTCCTGTCCCATTTCATTTGACTTCCATGATTGAATGGAAAATAAAAGCAGGAAAGGAATAAACGTGCATACCCTAAAGGCGACGGTGCAAGGAATCGCATGGAGTAATGGGTGAAGAGGGACCAAATTGAAGTGGTGAGTTAAAGCGAGATCGTAAGAGATGTCTTCAATCTCCGAAAATCCTTGCAACAAAAAACCCAATCGAATCGTTAACGGTTTGACAAGGAAAGAGCAAACAGTGGAGGGCATCTGTGGAGGGCAAGAGCATTTGTGGAGGGCAAGAGCGAAGAGGGCAAGATCGACATTAAAAGAAAAACCATCAGCTGATTAACTGAAATGCTCCTCCGAAGGAGCTTCTTCTTCGAGATCAGCTGATTGGGTTCAATCAGCTAACCCAATTAGCTGATTACCAAACACAATAAACAGCTGCTTAGTATGGTCAATCAGCTAAATATGGTCAATCAGCTAATTTTTGGCTGATAAGCCATTCACCAAACGGGGCCTTTGTCTTCTTTCACACATCTGTATATCATATCACCTAAAACTACAAATAAGAAATCCTTTGCCTAAATTAGAAATACATCTTGCCATTTTCGTCAAGCAAATTATCACATGCTTATAGTATTATGAATCAACGGAACAAGCGGTACAAGATTGCAATTAGTGGACATAAAATCCTTATTTTAGTTGTATAGCGTATTCCAAAGGCTTATTAATTATGTTGACATCATACATCATTATTTTTTTTTGGAAGAGAGGATAACTCAGCATAACATTAAGAATAAAGATGCCTAACAAAGTTAGGAACATCGACCCATAGATGGAAACGATTATAGTGAATAGAGGCTTGAGCGAGGAGATGAGCACACCTATTCTCTTGACGTCTAATCCAAAAAAGTTGAAGATTAGGTCTATCCATTAAAATAGATTTATAGTTGACAACAACTAAATCAAAATCAGAAAGGTCTAAAGCATTGGAGTGAATAGCAGAAAATAAACGTTGGCAATCAACAAACAAGCTGCCCGCCTCGAGGAGTGAATGCCGAACATAAGAAAGACATTCTCGCAATACGATAGCCTCCGCCAAAGCAGGGTCTGGATCACCCTCTTCATAACCCGATACAGCCAAGGAGAAAGCACCTTCACCATCTTCTAGCACAAACCCATAACCCACCAAAGCAGAAGCAGTGAACATGGCAGCATTAACAAATGCGGACCATCTCGCCTCATGATGAATTGGAGCCAAACGAGTTGCAATGATCGGACCACCATTCGAGAAACGGTACTTTGCAACCTCAGCAGCCTGGTTATCAAGTAAAAAAGTAACTGCAGCTTGATAGATGTGCTGCGGGATTGGGGGCTGATTTTTCCAAAAGAAAGCATTGCGGGCATCCCAAATTTTCCAAGCAAGATCAACGAATTGTGCAGCTTTGTCTTTCCCCATAGTCAAATAGACTTGAGAAAACAATGCCTGAAATGAAGATGAAGGATTAGTAAAAAAAAACCCCAAGGCGCCACACCTCCTTGGCTATAGTACATCATTAATTGTTGTCATAATTTGTTAACACAGTTAGCTTTAATCCGAGTTGATTAGTCAATTGCACCAAATAATTGCTCCCTTGGTAATTAACGAGCATTTAATCTTAAGTTTTGTGATTGCTTTTTTTTGTATATTCAAGAAGTCAACTGTTACCTTGCCACTAGGGAACTTTACACGTTTCACTTCCTTCACATACCCCTATACGGTACTTCGACACCTAACTACAGAACAAATAACTAGATGGAATTGGCAACATAAACTGTCATTTAATAAAATAGTTTAATTTCTAGATTACATATGTAAACATATATTGTAATTTGCAAAGAAAATGGAGCAATCTTAAGTTTGACCATATACAGGCTTGGATTGGGAGAATGATAGCAATTAATAATCTGCTGTAAATACTTATTCTCAATAAATATTTATGTGTTTGAAATTGCTGCTTCGGTGATTGCTAAAACGTAAAAATAAGTGTTTAGTAAGAGCGGTTATGGTTGCTAAAAAGAAATAAAATAACTAAAATCCATTGATTTAATAAACTATTAATTGTTGTATAAATAATTAAAAAAATATTATGAATTATATAAATTTAAAATTATAAATAATAAAATATTATATTAAAATAAGAAAAATAGAAATAACAAAATTTTAGTAAATTAAATATTTCATAAAAATACAATAATAGTCATATAAATTTTAAATTATAAATAATTAAATATTAAATTAAAATAAAAAATAAAAATAAAAATAAATTTAGTAAATAAAATATTTCATAAAAAATATATTATTAGTCATATAAATTTAAATTATAAATAAGAAAATATTAAATGAAAATAAGAAAATATAAATAAAATAAATTTAGTAAATTAAATATTTCATAAAAATATATTATTAGTCATATAAATTTAAATTATAAATATTAAAATATTAAATTAAAATAAGAAAATATAAAAAAGTATTTTATTAGTCGAGGGTATAATGGAGAATAATAATTATTAGAAGGTTATTAATGAAAAATAGAATTTCTACCGCAGAAGTACTTTCGATTGCAACCATCTTTTTCTTTAACCTCTAGTTATTTGCCCGCAGATTCAAATATGTTATTGTATTTAAAAATTGCGATGAATAAACCGCATATCTAAATGCAGCCATAGTTAAATCGAAGATTTCAAAAGAAGTTAGCTAGCTGTTACAACCGCATATTGTGAGACATTATTGGAACGATATAGAGTCTGTGAGGTAAATATGGAATTGTGTGGTGATCATGCGCCAAAATAACATTTGTCCAGGGGCCCAAATGGGAATAAATACAATCGATGTACAATAGGTGTATACTATTGATTGCTGTCTTGACATATCTACACTTTTTGTTTCTGCGGTACTAATTAACTGATAGTTCTTTTTAATCTTCTGTACTGGTCTGATTGTCAACCTAGCAACTACGCCCACAAAATGACCATAAACGGTGTTCCAACCGTCTTCTAATTAAATCGCCATGACCACAAAGTATGGGACTCAGCACACATATTTAGGTTAGCACTAGCAAGTCACTCTCCACTATCGCATTATTTGGCCAAAACCCAATTCCTTTCACGTTCCCATTCTCGTCATTTTCATTCTGTTACACTACCACTCTCACCCTTTTAGCTATCGCTACTCAACTCCTATTCTCAACCCCTTACACTCTCTTTGTCCCTCTCTCTGGGAGAAAGCTAAGGACTTCTTTTCATTATTTTGGATTTGTTTTGTTCTAATATTTCATGTTACTTCTAACGATATAGCAACAGCTTTGGAGACCAAACAAAGTTACCAACATGAACAAACTCCAAGAATGGCCCGAGCCAATAGTTCGTGTGCAATCCTTGTCCGATAGTGGTCTCTCTGTAATTCCAGACCGATATGTGAAGCCGCCTCTCGAAAGGCCTTCGACGAATTCTGGCTTGGTTGAGCATAACATACCTATTATTGATATTGGAGGATTATTCGGGGATGATGAGAAACTTCGTGACAATATAATTCGCCAAGTTTCTGTGGCTTGTAAAGAATGGGGTTTCTTCCAAGTTCTTAACCATGGAGTTAGCCCCCAACTCATGGATCGTGCTCGTGAGGTGTGGCGTGAATTCTTTCATTTGCCAATGGAGGCTAAGCAGTCGTATGCAAACTCGCCGAAGACCTACGAGGGGTACGGCAGCAGGTTAGGTGTGGAAAAAGGTGCAATTCTTGACTGGAGTGATTACTACTACCTTCACTATCTTCCTCATTCACTAAAGGACTATAACAAATGGCCTGCTCTTCCGGCTGATTGCAGGTAATTATTTTGATCAACTTCTTTGTCAGCTTTCATTTCTTTGCATTTTTTTCTAAAAAGGGTTGCCTTTTGTTTATGGTTCGAAGGCTTCATTAATTCGAAAGGTCTGATTGATGACATAATGTTTTGTAGATATCATCGTACCTAGTATTGATATCCTAAGTGCAAAGCCTTTTGCCGGCCAGTTACGGCTATCCTTTCGTAGTTGCTTATCAACCGAATGTTTGAAATCACCTAATTGACCAAACATTAATCTTATGCCTCTTTCTTCACACGAAAAATTTTACTACATTAGTTTGGTGCTCGTTTATGATTGATCTGTAGGATAGTGACTGATGAATATGGGAAGCAAGTCGTGGAGCTATGTGGGAGATTGATGAAGGTTTTATCAATAACCCTTGGATTGCCAGAGGACCGGCTTCAGAATGGTTTTGGGGGTGAGAATATTGGGTCATGTCTAAGAGTGAATTTTTATCCCAAGTGCCCACAACCTGAGCTGACGCTTGGTCTATCGTCACATTCCGATCCTGGTGGCTTGACCCTTCTCTTGCCAGACGATCATGTGAACGGTCTTCAAGTTCGTAAACGTGACAACTGGATCACCGTGAAACCAGCTACACATGCTTTTATTGTCAATATTGGAGATCAAATCCAGGTAACTCGCTCTCACTCTGACTCGGGGCTAGTCTATGAAATGGGAAATTTGTTTGTTGGAGGTATATGAATCTCAAGGTATGCACATGGAGGGGACATTTTCTGATGGGTGATAACTAGTAAGGACATATTTAATGTTCAAAGTCATCAAGGAAGATAACCATTTTAGCCAATTTGTTTGGAGCGGGGAAAATGGAAGTCCAGATTTCAGTTATGAACTTGGAATCAAGTCCCCAGTAGACAGCCCTTTTCCTTTCCTATTTTAGCATCAAGGGCTTTTGTTGTTGCGACTATAATTCAGTAAATAAAGAGTTGAAGTCAATTTGCTGATAAACTTGAAAGCTTTTTATTGTTTCCTGTGTTGATAGGGTGAAAGTAACCTGTTTTTAGTCGTGCTAGGCCATAATATTCAAATAGGAAAAGATGGCATTTGTTGTGGGATAAGTATCTAGATTGTTACCCAAATGGAGGCCCGCCCATTTAAACACGTGCTGTTTGTCTCGTCACGTCGCTGTTGGTCTTTGGAAATTATTTGCCCCGTATTTAATTATTTAATAGTTAACGACACGTTTTGAACATGCTGAATATACGTCAGAACAGAGCGAGCGTTCGTGTTGTCTTTTTGACTAAACTGTCACATTAAACATGTAAACTTTAGTTATCTTCTTGTATTTCTAGTCTTCTTCCCAAACCCCATTACAATTCGGGTGATGGGTAAACTAGATGATGTAATATTGATACGTGTAACCGTTGAATGAAACAACGTTTCAATCTAGCTACCTTGAATTTGAATCCAAATTACTGTTCAGAACCATATTTCTCACTTCTTTGTGGACTAACTACTTTTGTAGGTACTAAGCAATGCAATTTTCAAGAGCGTAGAGCATCGAGTGAAGGTGAACTCGGCGGAGGAGAGGGTGTCGCTGGCCTTTTTCTACAATCCGAAGCCTGACATACCAATAAAGCCAATTGAAGAGCTGGTGTCGCCTGAGAGACCTGCTCTAAATTCGACCATGACATTCGATGAGTACCGACTTTTCATAAGAACGAGGGGTCCACGAGGAAAGTCCCAGGTTGAGTCTCTCAAGTCCCCGAGATAATGTAAACAAACATGAAAAAGAAACTTTTCCTAATTGCAATTGTATCACATGTAAACAGTCCCTTCAATCAGTATTTTACAAATTGAAGAAAAGAAAAAGTGGGATGGAGCAAGAGTAAGCAGAACAAGTGATGAAACGAAAGGAAAAATAGTCATTTCCAAAATTTAGAAGGTTATTGTTGATAATGACTTTCTCTGTCATTTAATATTAAGGATGCTATTATGAAAACGAATCTACGGCCTTGAGCATTTTTAATTATATATTTTGTTGTCACACTTTAATCCGGTGATTGAGGCAAGATCTACTTTTTCTCTTTTATGTCAAACTGGTGTTACTATATTGCAATAGGAAAAGATTAACACTGACAATCCGTTGGATATCACAGTAAAAATTCCTTCACTCTTTATCATCTCAATAACCAGCAGATCATGTAGTTTTCTTCTCTCTACTAAACACCGCCAAAAGATACTTTTTGGTTAAAAAACAGAAACAGAAGCAACGTTGACTTGTCGATGTAAAAATGCCATCAATAGAAAAGAAACTAAATATATATTTAATATAATTAATACACTACAAAAAAACCATGCATTATCGATGTAAAATTACCAGTGGATATAATACCGTAGCTAATCACATACGGAAAATCAATATCCGTTGGGTAATCCCGTCGTGAAATTTTTCATTTTGCGACAGACAAAATTGACGTCGATAAAAGTGGAGGAAAAACATTCGCGCAAAATTTTCTACAAATTTTAGCGACAAACTTGTCTATATTGTCGGTAAATTACGTGTTTTTACTTCCTGCAATTAATTAGCGTCAGAATTTTATCGATAGATTGTGTCCGTCGGTGAATTTACACAGCGTCGATTTTGTACCGACGATTTTGTGCTCTGTCGGTGATTTACCTACGGTCTTTACTTTCCGTCGTTAAATTCAGATTAATCGTTTTAAAAAATCGAAAATGACGTTGTTTAGCATCGGGGGTTAAAGCACCCTCGAGCCTTCCTTCTCCCTTTCTCCTCTGTTTCTTCTTTTTATTTCGTCGCCGTTGAATCTCGCCGTCTCCTCACCATCTACTTCTCTTCTCGTCATCGTCGTTATCTGGAGTCTCTCCTGTCTGTCGACTGTGTTGATTAGGTTATGTATTTCCTGAATTGTTAGGGTATATATGAATTGGTGAACTGATTAGGTTAGTTGAACTGGATGTGTTGATTAGGGTATTAATGTGGTTAATTTGCGGAATTTGCTGAATTAGGGTATGAATGTGCTTAATGGAAGTATCAATTTTGAGTTTATTGCATTCCTTTCTTTGGATGCATTCCACTGGTAAATTGATTGATTTGATTGCTTCCAACATCATTTCAAGACACAGTGCAAGTTCCAGCAGAAAAATAAGAGAAGAGAAAGCAAAGTAATTAGCTGCATAAAAACCTCCTATTTAAAAACTAGGAGAAAAAAAACGTCATAGATTTGATTTTACCCTCAAGAGATATTAGTTTTGCAATTTCTAATTAGCTAATGCTTCTGTCTTTTGGATTTTTTTAATCTAACTTGAGTACTAAGAAGGAATATTGGCCTTTAATCTTATAAGAAGCATCATGTAATTGATAATGGTAAACCAACTAAGTCTAGAGTTTTGAGACTCTAATAGGTGACGGACGAAAATATAAAGTGTAAGTTGACTTGCTTCTGATTGAAGCATCACACATCTCTATTGTTGGTTATGAGTTTGTTTGCGATGATAGCAAAAGAGTCACTTTCTTGTAATGGACATGGTTCTGCAAATAAGGTTTCAAGTAATGCAAAACTTGATGATTCAGTATTTCTTAATTAGTTTTTACTTAAAAGTATTTCGATGTTAGCAATTAGTAGTCTCTTAAAATATATTAAGTTTTAATAATCAAGTCTTGATAGCTATATTTCTCTTGAAATATGCCACACCTAAAATTTTAATAAAGTAGTATATTTTAACAATTTCTTATTTAAACTTGATCTTGAATTTGCAAATATAGCTCATCCATAGTTCATTGAGGAATTCTTGAAAAATGAGCTTTGGTATAATTAGTTTGGCACTTTATATTGCGTATGCCTTTAATTTCCAAGTGTTTATATGAAGAAAGTGTCATTGCATAATTAAAGGAAGCAATAAAATACTTAATTCATTAATCAAACTTAATTTGAACATTATCTTTAATATATTTTGTTGATTTTGTTAAAAATAAGGAGGTAATACTAATATAATGAATCAGCTTTTTAAATTAGATTTCTCATAACATAAGATATATATCAATACTCTTTTGTCATTATTTAAAAATTTTGATAAAATAAGTAGCATAATTTAGTTTTATTCTGTTTGTGAAAGTTCCAAACGATTTATAAACATTCTAGTTATATTTATAAACGTTTCTCCACCAAAATATATGTGATTTTGAATTCTAAATAAAGATGTTGGTGAATTTAAACTTTTTTAAATTTTATAATAAATATTAACAATTTCTCTTATCTATTCTTTTATTTCTTTCTTAAAAAATATTTCTTGATAAATATAAATATTTCTTTTATTTCCACATTTATTTTTTTTATTTTCTTCTGCATATGTTTTTCTTTAGCAACTCTCATCTCCTACAATTATAAAAGGGTGATGATCTTCCTTCTATTTGTTAAAGTTGCTTTACTAGCAATAATTGACTTTACATTAAGTCCTTGATGTATATATACAACTCTTATTGGTACTCTATAAGGAAAACGAGGTTAGATGGCATAACCTTGATAATCTTTTTTGTCACTTATTTTAAGAAGCCATTGCCATTTCTTTCTTCACTTCAACACTAGTAACTCTAGTTGGTTCTTCCTATTAACATTAAGAAGGAGGAACAATATATAAGTAATAACCCAAAAGGACCTATATGTGATGCAGTATAGTGACGACTTACACTCCAGATAGGAAACCTAATCTCTTCGTCAATATAAGCTCCATGTCCTTAATATTACCTTAATCTTTGTTTCCTTCTTTATTCTGAAGCTTTACTAAAAGTAGAATCTTGGAATCTTTCCTTTAAAGAACATTCAATTATGTTGTTACATTGTATTTTACATAATTGGCATGTTATGATCATACTCTTCCTTGATGTTATTCAAGATAAAGGTGTTGTTTCTCCATTCTTGTATACTTTGCATCATTTTTTATGAGTCATTTAGTATTTTAGTTCTTTCAACTAATGTATTAAGTAATCTCCTAGTTTAGGCCCCCTAAAAAAGATATATTTATTATGACATGACAATATGAAATGTTTGATAGATCTCAAGTCTTATATAAGTAGCCTTTGTTATTTTAAAGTACCTTATGACTCTCTTCCTTTTTGTTAATTTCAAAGTCACCTACTTTATTCCAAGCTACTTTAAAAATAAAAAATAATAAACTATAGTTTTAGTTCACATTCAAAATTTTCGTTATGTTATATCTTATCCCAAACAACTATTTGTATTCTTTTAAAGTCTTATTTACATATAAACTCTAAAATCTTTTTATATTGAAATATGTGATTTACATTTAGCCTGTATAATTTTTCTATTGAATATGTCACTCAAATTATTATCAGTAACATAAGATTTTATCTCAATATTTATGATAAAATTCACACTCCATTTCTTCGATAGGTCTTTGGGAAATTCCTTATATAGTAGGCTTTGACTTAATTAAAATTTTCTAAGTGACTTTAATTTACTCAATGAAGGATTTTACAACTTTTTAAAGGAGCCTTTACGGTGCGACTTTTTAAAGGAGCCCTTTTCAAAAAAAAACTTTTTAAAGGAGTCTTTATAGCTGCAAATCTGTATCATTTCTTCTCAACTTTGCAAAAACTATATCTCATACAATACCTATATTCTATATTAAGAAGACTATCAATCATAACTTTTATTAAACCATGTCATGAATGACGAATATTATAAATTTGTTCATTAACAAATATATGTAAAAGGATATATATATAAGACATAAATAAATTCTTACACATACCTCTTGCTTATTTGTCATTAACACTAAGTCTTTACCCTTTTCAAGTTATATATTCACTCTAAGTAGCTTTATAAACTAGGACCATATCTTAGTTTTTCATGTATGTGCCATTTCTCATACAAATGGGAACATCTAACTCTTTCCATCTCTACCCACAACTATCACTAATTTACCTCTAACTCCACGTTTAATGAATGCACCGTCCAAGCTAATCATTTTCGTAAAACAATTTAACATCCCTTTCTTATGACATGCAAATCCAATGTATAACCTATCAAACATAGGTTGACCTTAACTAAAAGCTTGAGACTTGGAGTAAATTACAAATATTGTTCCAATATTAGAAGTTATTATTTCTTCCTTATAGTTTCTTAAAGAAATAGGTGTATAAATACTATCTACAAGGGAATAACATTTGTTCCATATATTATAATAGCTCCTTCTCTTATACCCTTATGCAAATCACCAAACTAAAGAGCTTTGTTGGACAAGAACTCGTATATAGGAGTGGTGATGGAGCATACCCTATCTTTTGGTATGTTTTTTAGACTAATTTTAAAACCTTTAATGGACATTAGGGAACTCTATTCTTTACATCACCCAATACCTAAAGTAGTCACTATGAAGGAAGTACTTACAATACAACTGAAGTGTTTAATCATACACTTCAATCAACTATCATTGATGTTCTTTCTAATATTTATTTAAATCCAAATAGTAGGTACTCCATTAGGTGAAAAGCCTCTTTTAATGGCCCTTTCTCTTCCAAAACTTGAAGGGATATCCTCATATCTCAACTTCCTTTTGTCCCTTTAAAATAGCAGTCTGGTTCAATTACTCTAGTCCTAGAGCTTATACTACTCTATAGCTCGCTATTAGAAGTAAATTTCATACTATTAATAGAACCAGGATATTTTTAACAATATCAAGCACTTACCCTCTATCCATACTAGAGGAAGAAACCATTGACCATCTCTTTTTTCATTGCTTTTATAATGGCTTTATTTGGACATCTAGATATGTTGTAATAAGTATACAAGTCATTATCCTAATATGCTCTAGGCCATGTCTATGTAATAAAGGCTACTCTATATACCCATTTCTGGTTTATCAATTAATTACTTTCAACTTTCAAAAATATATATATAAGTCTCCATAATCATGAGCATAAACAAATCACTAACTAAACTCTTTTGTAGATACTAGTATAGTGTGACTTATATTAATGACTCGTAAAATCATAAATCTTATATAATCAAATTATTCCAATCTCAAAACTAGATCTATGAGCCGTAGAAAGAACCATTAATCTTATACAGAGACCAAAGTGCAAGTTGGTTTGTTTTGAGTCCAATAATCAAAGGAAAATATGGTAATATTACTTATAATTAGGCACAAAGCTTATACAAGAAGCTTTTGTTCTTTCCTATTATCATCTTTTTTTCTATGTTCTCACTTACCTTCTCCTTTTTATGCTTCCCTTTCAAATTGAAAAATTGACCTTTATCAACATAACCGACAAAATATCTTTTTTTCTTTTTTTCTCTCATTATCTTCTTCTTCTCCTCTTGCTTGGTTCTCATTGCATATCCATTACTTAACTAGTTAAAACCCACAATGAGTTAGTATTTCTTCACATCCTTGAACTAATGGTTCCCATAACACTTTGAAAAAATTGGTTCCTTTTATGTTTAACTACAAGCCCATTCTTTACTTGAATTTTGTTTCATAAGATGTGAATGTGTAACTAGTGATTGTTAGGTTGATTAGATCAAATCATTATCAATTGTAAGTATTTGGATATGGAATAAGGAGAAGATGCTGAGTGTAATTTATAAGAGATGTTGGTAAAGAAGAGAAATTTTAAAACCTAATTTCTTTTATCTTTTTTACGTTTTTCAACTTTATTTTTTCATTTTTTCCTAGGTATTTTAATTTCTAAAACACTATCAATTTCAACATGGATATAGAGGTTTTGATGATAAGCTAGTTAATGCATATGATATTAAAATGTTTTGTTATTATCTTAAACTTTATCTAATTACGAACTACATTGATTTCTTTTGGTCACGTTTTCTTTTTTCTATTCCTGAAATAATCTATTCTCCCACCCTACTCTTCCTTCTACGTTGAGATAAGAAGTTTTAAAATTTTAATAAATTTTAACCCTTTTGGATATTTGTAACTGAAAATTAATGTGTAAAGTAAAATATGACCTTAATCATTTAATTGATTACACATAAGCAAGAGGCTACGAGTCAAATGATTAAACCAAAGTCATTAGATATTTATATCTATAAAGAAGTGACTTTACAA
>JANQBM010000003.1:410315-431090 GCA_025594535.1 Erythroxylum domingense
ACCGGAACAGCAACCGCATTTCCAACTTGGATATACCTATAATAAACATTTCCGAGCATTAATAATTTAAAATGTTTAGTGAATAATATATATACTTATATATTTATACCTTTCTTTTATTGGACCGAATAGTTTATAGTAATCTGGAAAACCTTGTAGTCTTGCATTTTCACGAATTGACAGAACACGATCTTGTGTAGGATGTAAAATGGCCTGCAGAGTAACAAAAATTAAGCAACGCAAGATGAGTGTTGAACTTCTGAAACCAAATCAATTCAATGATTAAAACATTATAATTGTTAAATTATGTTTAAATAATATTATTTTTTCTTTAACAATTCAAAATATTTATGTTAAATCAAATTCATTCACTAACTCATTTTCAATCTAAAATTCAATCAATTTATTTACCATCAAATTAAACTTAATATGTTGTCTTTAATTATAAAAAACTAATCAAGCTAATAATCGCGTACTACAACAAATATGGATGTTAGAAACCTGATTATGGGGTTCAGCTCTGGTCACCACGGTTGGCACTGTCTCATCCCACCAAAGACGAGCAAATGGTCTATCACAAAATAAATGAGAATGCTAAGACAAATGAAACTAAAAAGGAGCAAGCATTGTAAAGAAAACATTAATTCCACCTACTTTGACGAGGAACCATTCACAAAACTCATTGCATAATCAGGGACCTGCGTATTAAAAGTAAGTATGGCAGAAATAAGCAATTTTTAGTACGCTTTATGAAGATAAAAAGGCAATTTCTGTGTTACCAAAGGCTTTCCAGAGTCCAGAAAAACCCTCTTGACCGCAGGATCCCATTCAACCTTGTTATCTGGTCGCACACGAACACCAGGCAAATCTCTGAAGTTCGCGCCCTAAATTCAGCATAATTATACATTTAACTAAGACAAATACATTTTCACTAAAAAATTATTTAACCAACTCCTCAGACTATAACGTACTTTCTTCTTTGGTATCTGGCAAACACGTTGGTAGTCATCATTGTTCAACTCAAGCGGACGATGATCATAGAGCAAAGAACATGACTTCCCTACCACTTTAGAGCCCAAAATTTCTGCAAAAGCAAAATTCAAAACTTAAACTGAATTCAAATTCAAATCCAAATCAAACTTAATTTATTCACTACACTTTAAAATAAACCAAATTTGTCAAATCAATACTCCATCTTAACTAACTCCGAACTTTTTTATTATACCGAAATAATATATCTTAATATGCCAATAAATGTTGTCAATAGAATCCTAAGCTATCACATTCTACACAAAAAGTTGCCTACCATCTTTGCTCAATCTTATCAGCCGTTGAAATTCCGTTTGAGGACCTTTACCATACGGCATTTCATCTCGATGTTCATTGTTCTCAATCTGATCGCAACACAAACATGTATAAAATAGGCTTAAAATGGTGAAACCCAAGAAAAGATGTTAAAAATCTAAATCAACATACACTTGGGAGATCAGATATTGCATCTTCTAACAGAAGCTTTCTCTCCAATTCAACATTTGACCCCTCGTCAAACGCAACAGTGTGACCCTAAAAGATCAAAAGAGATCGGTACAAAATCAATATACTAAAGAGAGAAGGAAACCTTTGACATTCTTGTGGCATTTTTTATTTGTCTTCAACATACCTCAAATTCCACCGGTACAACACCTCTGACAATGACATCATGTGTTGGAAGTGGGTATTGAGGTAATTTCTGCAAGAATAGTAAGATCAGTAAAAGAACCAAATGAAACGGAAAGAGCCCAGCAATAGAAGCCAAGTTACCTCTGTGGCTTGTGCACCCCATAAAAAAGCACGCATTCGAAACTGAGGAAGGCCGTAAGCCCCAGCTGCCATCATGCCAAGCCGAGTTTGATAATTCATTTCAATTAGTCGACCCAACGCATATCGCCCCAAAAACCCACCAGCAAACTTCAAGATATCTACAACATTCTCCATCAACACAAACTTGGGTTTAAGGTAATTCACAATGTCCATAAACACTATCAGCTGCTTATTCTTCTCGTCTTCAAGAGGATTGTTTTTGTTCCTAAAACGATTGAACCCACTAATGCCTTGACATGGCGGTCCACCACAAATCACATCAACATCACCCTACAAAATACATAAAGAGAAGGCAATTAACAACACATGTAAGTAGACACATGTTGAGGAAATCCAAGCTAAACTTACTGGCAATGGCAGAATCCTTGACTTGTATCCGTTTTTGACAAACTGCTCCATGGCCTCACGACAATTACTGGTCCAAAGGTATTGTTCGTAAAACACGAATTTCAAAAACCAAAGATAAAACACCAAGAAGAAAGAATCAACTTATAATGATGTTTGGTTGCCTTACCCCAAGCCCTGAATCGGTTCCCAGGAATCATAATCTGGCCCATAGTTCTTCCATTTTACCTATACAGAACAATTAAAGAGCAAAACTAACGCACTTGAATATTTAGGGAAATAGGGAAAAAGAAAGGAACAATTCAATCAGAGCTATTACATAAGGATCATTTCACTGTTGGTGAGTACAACTTGGAGACAGTAGATGGCAGAAACAAGGCCATGAACGCCAAACATAATATAAATATAGGTTTTTGCTAACATGAACAACCAAAGCCTTCGTATTGCTAAATTGACTGTTTTTAACTATAAACTTTTATACCTTGAAGTACAGTCCTGGTTCATCTTTCTCCTTTGGATCACCATAGCAAATTTGAATTATCTTTTCAACTTCAAAAATCTCGCCATCATCCTCATCTTCATCACTTTGATCTTGTTCATTTTCATCGCTATCTTCAGTGTCAAAAGGATATGTCTCCAGCTTCGTCTCTCCACTGCTAACAAGGCAAAACCTCATGCAGAGTTTTTCCCACTCTTTCAACAGTGATAAAAAATCTTCTGCAGATTCATTCCTCACCTGATGTTTATTGGTATTTATTCTAAATATTAGCATATAAGAAGTTGAAATTAGAAGTAAATTTTATAGATGAAAAGGCTACCTCACTCTCAGGGTGATTGAAACTAAGGCTTTCACAGGCAAATTTGTTCAAGTCAACGGCCCATCTCTACAAGTTATAAAGTAACCAGTGAACTACGAACCCAAATTAATTGGCCAAATTCCAGATTTCAGAAAAGACAAACACATACAGTGACGAGATTGAGACCCGACATGTTGGCGCCCAAGCAGAGGCCCGTTGACATAGCACCACAACCAGAATATAAATCTAACAATGATGCCTCTGACTTGTTCTTACTATTTTGGCATACTTCAGCATCATCAGAGCAAACCATGTTGACATCACTATCACTTGAAATCGTAGACAAGCTCCCACTACTAGCTTTTCTGTTATCTGTAATTTTAAACAAAGCCCAGCTAGGTAAATGATGCAGATTGCATGGTAAACACAACTTACTTCGACAAAATGGATTGAAAAGAATGCGAACCTGGAGGTAAGTTAACAAAAGTCGAGTAAGGAAGCAAATATTGCATGTCACAATAGTAGTTGCATGAATGAATCGCCTTCTTCTTTTTCTCCAAATCCTCCTATCAATGCAAACTTACAATATTAATTATTGCATATAGATATCATCAACTACATGGGTTCTTTCTTTTGTCTCTTTAGGTTGTGGAAGAGAGAGAGACGTGAATAGAGAAGGATAATAGGGCATACATTCAGTGACAGTCTCACAATTTTCAATTTCTCTAAAAGACAATCTAATGGATTGTCATTCTGGATCTCTGAAAAGAACACTCGTTTCTTTTCCAAAGGATAAGCATCCTTGATAACCTGGTGAATTGGGGGAAAGAGAGAGAGAGACAGAGAAACCATGAGAAACAAAAAACAAAAAATAAAACAAAAAGAGGGTACAATAAATAAAAAAAAAGCATTCCTTCAAAAACTTACAGTATCTTTAGACTTATAATACCATTGAGCAGTAAAATAGAGTGTCGCATCAACCCCTTCAAACAATTCTACAATTCTACAAATATAACTATCCTCTCCATCCTCGGCCTAAAAAGACGAAACAAAAGACTATGTCATATCAAGACATTGACCAACTGTTTTGCATCTATGGATGATTTGACGTAAATTAGATAGAATAAAAAGAGAACTAGCCTTGACATGCGCGTCATCATACAGATTGTAAATAATGTGTCCATCAACCTCAGCCTGCAAGTAGTGACACTTTGCTGGAATGATCTCATCCGAATCATCTTTACTGTATCCAAATCAACAAGAACATATTTACCGAAATGCAAAAGAATAGGAAAATGAAACAGTAGTCGTAAAATATCTAAAGCAAGAACATCGAGCCTACCTATCTGAGCTTTTAGAGGAAGCTTGTTGCTTCTTCCCCTAACGAAAAACACAGGCAATCTCACTCGTAAGGTAAAAACCTAAATTGAAAATACAGCTAAAAATAACCGGAAACAATCTTGAGCTTAATTAACATGAAATCAGCGAGTAAGCACCTTAGATTGGTACCGATTAGGCCAGCGACGTCTAGCCTCATCCTCCGGCACCGGATTGCCAACGAATCTAGGATCCGGCTCAACAACTTCTCTCTTCAACTTCTTAGAAGAAGAAGACGAAGTAGGAGAACCAGTTGACGGCTTGGTCTTGTTATTCCTCTTGCCGGCCATGTGCATTAGCTGAGGTGAGCGGCTGAGGAATCGGAAGGAGAAGACAAGAGGGAAAATGAAGAGTTTATGCGGAGGGTTTTTATTGTCTCTTAGTTGGGTGTGTGTTTGGGCGGGAAAAGCTAAATTTTCAGAATTTTGAGCGTGACCCCCTGACCCGCGAACGTTGGAATTTGAGGGACAGTTACTGTTTCGTTTAATCAATTGGGCTTAGTTTTGGGCTATTCATGATATTGGGCTTTGTTACAATATATAGGAACAAATTCTTAAAAAGCGTAAAATTCATAAAATTTTCTTATAATTTAAGGAATTAAAAAAAACCCTCAATTTTTATTTTTTAGTAAATCATTTTTCTTAAATTTCAATTAAAAAACAAAAAAACATGTAATATAAACATCAAATATGACTAAATCAAATATTATTAATATGATATTCCAACTTTAATTTTAAGTCTAACTTAAATTAATAATTAAAGGAATTTGTAATAAATTGATTATTATTTAAATAAATTATTTGTTTAATATTAAATTAAGTTTATATTTTATAATATCATAAATACTTTTTTCATAATAATCGACATAGTAAAAATTAAAATAACTATTTTTATAATGATAAAGTGAATATTTCCTATTGTTCTTACATAAATCTTAATAATCAGTAATTTTTATTAATTAGTAATAGTAACATACAAAAATGTTATTTAGAATAAATAAATATTAATGAATAAAATGATAATAAATAATAACTATAAAAAAAACCTCTAATAAATAATATCACTTGATTTGAATTTAGCATACACAATAATCTTCACTTCGTTACACATATGATAGAAAATTAATTATTTTTTCAATAACTTTTTTAATTTAATAAATAAATTAAGATTAAAAACATAAAAAGAACTTAATCATATCCAAAATTAATTATGTTTAAATTAAAAAGAATTCATTTAACTTTATTTATATAATATGAAATTAGTTTTAAGTAGTTTTATTATAGCTAATTAAAATGATATTGATAAAATTTTAAATTAATTAAATTATAATCATATTGGAAATAATTAAAATAAGAGTTAACTTAATTTAAGGCTGAACGAAGGAGGTGAGACTCGGAGAATGAACTGATTTAAGATATTTTTAAAATAACGGTATCATTTTAATTATGCGATTAAACAACATCGTTTCATTAATTTATATTTGTTATATCAATTTTAACTAACGTATATTAATAATTAAGATTTCTGAATAAGTAATAAGTTACGTTAACATACTTAGCATAAGATACAAATACGAGACTATAATTAAAAAATTAAAATTTTGAATATTTTATTATCATTTTTAAAATTTTGGATTATAATTATAAAATAAAAAAAATTCTAATTTTAAAAAAGAATTACCAATTTCCACGTGGCTCAATTTAAATATCTATTATACATACGTAATCTTTAGCTTTTCTCATCTCCAAGATTTGATTATGGTTCGGCATGCTGATGTGGCAATATCAACAAAATATCATTTCTTACACTATTTTTGTCTAGTGGTCCCAACTTGCAGCCACGTAGGCACCCAAGAAGGTATCTAGACTGCTACTATCGGCATCCTCTCTTCGTTCTTGACCTCCATTACTAAGCTCCTCTCTCTCTCTCTTATTAATTTCTCTCTCTCTCTCTCATGACCTGTTTTTTGTTCTTTTCATTACAGAGAAGTATCGAACGATCTTCGATTCCGTTCGCTTTCTTTCTTCGTTTTACTTCCTGAACCCTAACCCTAAATTACCCAATTTCAACTAAATCGTTTCACAGTTCTTCTTCTTGAAGCCAGTCAACCCCGGAATCGCACTCATTTATGTTCTATTTTTTTCTTGGAAATTTGTCTTCTTGGAGGCAACCGACCTGCTAAGTTTCTTTATAATGATAAGCACCGGTTCCCTCATAGGCTTCTTTTTGCTTTCAAGGAACCAGGTTCATGGGCTTGAGCGATGCCTGAGCTTCGCAGAGGTGCACGGAGAGGGCGCACGTCGAAGAAATTAGCGCCGCAGAACCGGCAGCTGGGGAGTTACGTGAAGACACGTGCTGCTGTCGCTGGACTGTCGCCGGAGAGGCCGAGGCCGAGGACGAGATTAGAAACAAGAAGATTGAAGGAGAGAGAAGAAGTTGGTGGTTGTGATAAGAACGATAAAAAGGTGGTTTTGATTTCAGAGCGAGAAGAAGGAGAAGAGAGTAGTGGCACTTTGGGTTTGGAAGGTAAAGTAGGAAAAAGGAAAACTTTTTATTTGGGTATTGGTGGTAAAAAGGAAGAAGAGGATAAGAAGGTTGTTGAAATGGGTGATCATAGCGGTGGTGTAAGTGCTAACAAAGCTCCTGGCCAAGAAGAAGAGGGTAGTACTGCGCCTTTCCCCGAGACGGTATATACCTGTGTTATTTGATGATGTTCTCTCTCTTCTTCTTTTTTTCCTAATAATTCTTTTGTTCTGTGAAATTCGTTTTCATGTCATTAGAATTCCCTTTTTTTTTGTGCATAAACATTGTCTTCATTTCATTTTTTTTCTGGTGCATATATGAGATTTTCACAGCATGGAAGCAAGTTTTAGGAGTGGCTCTGCGGGATTCACCATGGCTTTGTTGGAACTTATGGATACTGGCTTGCTTTTAGTTTTTATTCCCTCATTTGTTTTGCTTTTTTATTCCCTCCACAAATTTATTTTGGGTATAGGGGAATTGTGATCTATATTGGGGTTCAGTTACCAGAAGATGGCACTTTTTGGGGGACTGTGGAGGTGAATGTGTTTCAGTCAGAATTTATGAAACTTATTTGCCTGGTAAATATTGTTTCCTGCCAGTGGAGTTTCAGTTGTGTGATAGTCATTGCGGAATTGTCATTGCATGGAGCTGTCCCAATGCATCAATTAGGTGATGGCACACGGCCTTAGGTTAGCCAAATCATTCCAAACTTAGTGGAAATCACTCGTTGATGTGGTGAGATAACCTTCAAGGGTTCCGTTTATGCTGAAAATGGTATCACATTTAAGGTTTTGGTGTTAGTATCATGAACAGCAGACGTGGCAGGATCCAATTGGTAATCATTTGTTGCGGCAGTTAACCTCCCCCTTTTGCGGTTTGCTGGAAGCTTTTTCATTGATTTTGAGGAGACGATCTATTTATTGGATATAACATGAATCTGGGCAAATATGTTAGCGGGTGTTCAGAATGTCAAAAATAATCATCCTTTTCTATTATGTTTTCTTGTGGGTTGTTCTTGTGAATGTATTGATTTGTGCAGACTTGTAAATGTTTATCTTGTATAAAAATTTGCTGCATTTCAAGTATGTTGGTTGATCTTAAGGCTTGTTGTGCCTCTAATATTACTTATGTTCTTTTTCTATAAATTTATATAAAATTTGTTTTTGGTTTTTCCAAGGTTCAAGTGGGAGGATCGCCTCTGTATAAGATAGAAAGGAAGTTGGGTAAAGGTGGGTTTGGTCAGGTCTTTGTTGGACGTCGCGTTTCTGCCGGAAATGACCGGCCTATGAGTTCTGGAGCTTTGGAGGTAAAGTTAGTTGGACTGCATTCCTAGATATTTAATCTTTGTCATGTTATATTTTATCACTCTTTCACATACTTGTGCTTCTTTAGGTAGCTCTGAAATTTGAGCATAGAAACAGCAAAGGCTGCAATTATGGCCCTCCCTATGAATGGCAGGTGTACAAGTAAGTGCTTTTGTTTTACTTGTATCTTGTATGGACAATTCTTGTTTGGCAATTTCCTTTTTTTTTTATAATTTGGGATCACAATTTAATTAATTAACCTTACACTTTTATTTCTCAGTGCTCTTGGTGGTAGCCATGGCGTGCCTAGGGTACACTATAAAGGAAGGCAAGGAGATTACTATGTCATGGTATGAGTTATGAACTTGGTTCTTTTACATTTTGCTTATAACTTGTTCATTTTCCTAATGTTTATGCTTTTCAGGTTATGGACATGCTTGGGCCAAGTCTTTGGGATGTATGGAATACCTCTGGCCAGGCGTGAGTAAATGTGCACTAATATCTGTTTGTACACCCCTGAATGATGCTAAAGTGATATACTTTTATGTTTCTGTATATTTGCTGTTAAATTAACTTGCCATGGAAAATGAGTTCAAATTTTATTCTGAGATTGTCAGGTTGTTTTGTATCTCTGTTTCTTTTCTATAATTTTCAATCTCTCGATATGATTTCTTGTGTGTCGTTCATGTTTATCTCCTTTTGGAATACAGAATGTCTACAGAAATGGTGGCTTGTATTGCAGTGGAGTCATTGTCAATCCTAGAGAAGATGCATGCAAGAGGGTATGCAATCAGAATGCTTTTTCTCTATTATAGTTTAGTCTTGGGGAACTTTAGAAATTGAAACATTCAATTCTAGCTTCAATGATGATTCTTTTCATTTTTGCTACTGATTATTCTTCATTTTTTTCGTGATTTTAGATATGTGCATGGGGATGTAAAGCCAGAGAACTTTTTACTTGGCCAACCGGCTACACCACAGGAAAAGAAGTTATTTCTTGTTGATCTCGGATTAGGTGACTGCATTCAAATTAATTCCTGGTGCATTTCCTGTGCCCTGAGTTACGCTTTTTTGCCTCATGGATGCTTATCATTGCAGCAACAAAGTGGAAAGACAGTGGCAATGGACAGCATGTTGAATATGATCAACGTCCTGATATGTTCAGGTGAGAATGGTAGTCAACGCTTGTGGGCAATTGTCCAATTTAACTCCTTGAAGAATATTCATGATATATTTCCTATTCAATATCTGTAGGGGAACTGTTCGATATGCCAGTGTTCATGCTCATTTAGGAAGGACTGCAAGTAGGAGAGATGACCTGGAATCTCTGGCATATACACTTATCTTTCTGAATCGAGGCAGATTGCCATGGCAAGGCTATCAGGTGCCAATTTTTTTTATATGTTTAAAACTTTATGTAACATGCTGACATTTACCAATTTTGTAGAATAATGTGTTAATGTCTTTGTCTCTTTCCTTTTTCTTTCTTGATGACCTCAGGGAGATAACAAATCCTTCCTAGTTTGCAAAAAGAAGATGGCGACATCTCCAGAAATGTTATGCTGCTTTTGTCCGCCGCCTCTTAAACAGTTTCTTGAAGTTGTGGTGAATATGAAGTTTGATGAGGAGCCAAACTATTCCAAGCTAATTTCTTTATTTGAAAGCTTGATTCCCCCAAATCCGGCTATAAGACCAATAAACACTGAGGGTGCTCAGAAGGTAATTTCATCAGTGATCTGCGCAATATTGCTCTGTACCATTCCTTATGGGCTTCAATAACTATTTGCTCAACTGGCAGATTATCTGTCAAGTTGGTCAAAAACGTGCTAGGTTGAATATTGAAGAAGATGATGATAGTCAATCGAAGAAGAAGGTTCGTCTTGGAGTTCCTGCTACTCAGTGGATTTCCATTTACAATGCTAGGCTGCCAATGAAACAGAGGTATAGTTATGTTCTGATGCATAATCTCACACTTGCCCTAGAAAACAAATCACATATATTTGTAATGAGCACTGCACTAAGAGTTGCTTATCAAAAAACTATCCATTATCTTCCGGGAGTTGCAATTTGGTTGCTCTGCTGGATTATTCTTTTCTGTAATAGGAAAGGAAGGTAATTTGTTAGGTTTGTATGGGATCCATGCATTCCATCTTTCATGTTTTAGTCTTAGTCATGGTGAAATGGGTTTCAGTTTAGTGTCAACTTGATAATTTGTGGAAAAGGTGACTCAAAAGCAGCTTGGATCATGATTGAACTGTTCTTGTCTTCTTTTCTGAGATTTTTTGCCTTCCTAATTTTTCGAATCTAGTATATAATTCAGCACCTTTTACTTCTCATTTCTTCTTACCTGTTCTTAGGTAAAAGTGTTGCTGCATTTGTGTGTTCTGCAGAGTGTAAGGAATGAATCATCTGTTTTTATATTTTAATTTTTATGGTGCACTTTTGTGTTTTTCAGGTACCATTATAATGTTGCTGATGGAAGGTTGGCGCAACATGTGGATAGGGGAGTTAAAGATGGGTTGCTTATAAGTTGTGTGGCTTCTTGTTCAAATCTTTGGGCATTAATTATGGATGCTGGAACTGGTTTTACACAACAAGTTTTTGAATTATCTCCTTTTTTCTTACACAAGGTGAATCTCTGCTGCACGTGATATGTATAGATTTTCATTCTAATCACACTAATTACATCTTATTAACAAGATGAAATTATTGTCCAATGTTATAGGAATGGATTATGGAGCAGTGGGAGAAGAACTTCTATATCAGTTCTATTGCTGGTGCAAACAATGGCAGCTCCCTTGTAGTGATGTCCAAAGGTCTGCTAACATTACAAAATCAAATGTCCCATAATGTATATATTCGTCATGCACAAGAGAATCGAGAGTTTGTTATAGTGACTACATTTCATATGGCAATTGTCTAGAATGTTGTTTACCTTGAAGAAGTCGTTTTTGCATTAACAAGTGCTGATTTTTGTCCAACTTAACCTCTGGAGAAAATTAGTGTTAAGTGTTAATAAATAATTCATGTGTTAACTTGTACAGGTACTCAGTACACTCAACAGTCATACAAGGTCAGTGACTCCTTTCCCTTTAAGTGGATAAATAAGAAGTGGAAGGAAGGATTTCATGTGACGTCAATGGCCACTGCTGCAACTCGATGGGGTATTGTCATGTCTCGAAATGCTGGCTTTAGTGACCAGGTCATACTTTTTACCTTGAATTTCATAAACTGTTGATTTATAGTCTACAGAATTACATTATTGGTTCTTGCCGGCCCTTTCTTGATCAAAATTCACAGTTATTGAGGCCTCCTCACGGAAGATATGACAAGGATGGTGTCATTTGTATTTAATTCTCGTTCAGTGCTTATTTCTCTCTGTCTCTTGCCTAATCACTTACTCTTTACCTACTTTTGTCATTGAATTTAATAGGTGGTGGAACTTGATTTTCTATATCCAAGTGAGGGAATTCACAGGAGGTGGGACAATGGCTACAGAATTACATCCACCGCTGCCACATTTGATCAAGCTGCCCTTATCTTGAGTGTCCCCAGACGCAAACCAGGAGATGAAACTCAGGAAACTTTGCGGACTTCTCAATTTCCCAGCACACATGTTAAGGTACATATGAAGTGCAAGAATTGATATAATATATGTGCTACAGTAATACCTTCAAAGTTGGTGCATTGAAGTTCTGCATGAATATGATCCCCACTAGTTAAGAGAAAGACCTTGGACACAGTATCAAACCAAATACTATAATTCCTCTGGTTTTGGTGGTCTTGTGTGGATACCGCGCTGACAAATTTTGGGGAAAATATGTTTTTGGGTCTAATTTCTCAAATATATGATTGGCGTATCTGTGTGTTATGTAGCTTCATTCATGCTTATTCCTCCCATCTCACTCTGTAATTCTAGACACAGCATTCCTTTTGTTTGGATTAGTACAAAAAACTTAATTTTTTATATAAGAATTGGTCGTTTTACCAATCCAGGAAGCACTCTAAGATCTGGATTTACCTCTATATGCAGGATAAATGGGCGAAGAACCTCTATCTTGCTTGTCTGTGCTACGGGCGGACTGTTTCTTGAAATGCATTCTGTAGTAGCAGGGAAATTTCTGCTAGTAGAAAGAAAAACAAATGGAGTGATTTTGATGTTTCTATGCTGCCTATTCCTGCATGTCTATCTAGTTTTGTGTAATTTGTAAAATTGTTATAGGAGCTCTACTCTGGAGTACTGGAGAGATATTATTGTTCCAACAACTCTTCATATTCGAAGATGTAATTTTATGTCATAGACTTGAATTTTAGTTTGCTTGTTACGTAATGCCATTGCACTTTACTGATTGTTTGAAGGTGAAGCATGAGCTAATCTTGCATGATATTTCAAGTATGAAAAGAAAACGAAGCTCTACACAGTTGCTGACATTTTATTATAATTGTGAGATAATAGGATGAAGTGTTTTCTCTTCAAATTGGAAGAGCCAAGACAGAGCAACTGTTGCTCTGTTTGCTCGTATAGCATAAACACCCTACAGACCTCATGCCTGGTTGAAGTTACAGAGAAGGAACTTCATACACCAAATGGTGCCTCATATGAACTAAAACCACATAGGAAGAAACGAATTCTATCATCCGCCAAAACCCGGAAGAGAAAATCCAGTGCTTCTTATAAGCGCAGATGATTGTGGACAAGAATAACATTCAGTAGAACTACATAAAAATCTCCAGGAATCAAGGTTGACTGTTTGGAAGCCTGCTGAGAACAGAGTGCTCTGGTTTGTGTTCACATTCAAAGTCGAGATGAACAAATGCCCTTTCAACTTCAAGGAGTTTCTCAATCTTGATCTGCAAGGTCTCCCCAATGGTGTGTGCTTCCTTTAGTGGCAACTCTTCTGGTAGTTCAATGTCAACCTGCAAAAGAAAGAACAGAGAATGAGAAATTACGTGACTCGTCAGCTTAGTCAATAACTTGCAGCTAACTAATGCATATCTGTTTGAGTTGTATAAAGATCCATAGTTGAATGAGTTTTGAAGGATGCAAGGTCAAGTTAATCATCATAACTTAGCACGTTCAGTAGTTAGATTGAAATTGTTGTGTAGTTAGACTGGTAGTCTACTTCCCTTCGAATGATACTATCTGAAAAAGTAAAATAGTCATGAAAATGCATTGGTGAAGCTTTATGCAGAAACAAGCATTAGACTGAAATTAAAAGAATGTCTTGAAATTAAAAGAAACTACATAGGCGTATGCTAGTTCTTAATACTCAAAGCAACGGAGGAATTGAACTATAACCAACCTCTACAAAATAAAGAACACCAAAGGTGTAAGCACGGACAGTGTCCACACGTTTGACTTTAGGGTGTCTTATGACAAGATATGTTAGTTTCTGCAATACTTCAGGAGGTGCTGATTGCCCAATAAGCGAAACTGTATCAGAAAACACACCTTAAAGGGATTACACATCAAATATCAGGATTCAGGAACAACTTAGAGCCTTAATCATTTCGATTAGTTCCTCTTAATAACAATCTGGTAACAGAAGAAGTACCAGCATTTTCCATGACTGTCCCAGACCAGTTTGTGATAGTATAAACCGCAAGGATGATAGCTCCAGCAGGATCAATCCACCAGTAAAATTTATCACCAAGAACAGCAGCAACTAATCCAACTATGTTCGTTACGACGTCAAAATAGTGATCCTGGACATGAGCATTATCTTATAAAACTGATGATGATGATGATAAGCTAAATGCAGGTGCATCTTGTTAAGAGATTAGAGTTGGAAACCTTCGCATAAGCACGGACTATTTTGTTTCCCGAGCTTTTACAGTAAATCCACAGTCCAAGTTTTACAACAGTAGCAGTAATCATGATGGCATACAACCACAGCAATTGATTGGCAGACATCTTTGCAGTAGGTTCATCTTTTATTAATTCCTCAACTGCCTGAATCAATATCTGGATACCTGCAGAATAAGATTATAGTGGTATTTAAAATCCATGCTTAAAAGGTCACAATTCTTAGAAATGGAAGATATAGCAGGCTAATAAGCAACATCGTACCAAGGGTAGCCATCACAGCAGCAAAAATGATTATCCCTACTGGCTGCATCCTCAATTTTCCAATAGGATATTTGTAGATATTGATGTTTTTCATTGATAAGTGAGTGAACCAGAGTATACCACCAGCCATTAGATCAAGTAAAGAATCCAAGGTTGATGCAGCAATTGCTATGGATCCACTCCTTATCGTAGCATAGACCTGCACATACGGAAATTCTCGACATGTGAGCATCATTGCAGTAATGTTTACTCACCAAGAACTGATACGTACTAGTGAGCGTGATTAATGCAGATTTCTTCACCCATATTCTTCTGTTTACCAAATGGTTGTCACTTCTTAAATCCTTTATCAAGAAGTATGGCAAATGCACTCTAGGTTTCTGTTTTCTTCAATATTAACCAACTAAAGATCCAATAAAAAGAAGAGGAATTTCATAGGATTTTCAAGTACTTTTGAGGCTGATCTACCCTCTTGACGATTGAGTTGCAGAGAAAACAAATGTTATCTTGTTCTAAGACATCATTACTGCAATCACATGATGTAATACACCTGAAGTAGAATTCTCGGCAAAAAGTTACTCGACGCATCTAGAACCATAGGAATTCAGTTCCATGAAGAACCTTGATTTAAAACAGGCAACCATATGTTACCTTAAGAGCCAAGAGCAGAATATTGGCATAATTAGAGATCTTCATTGCTCTTTCAGCTTGTATTTGATCTTCGTCGTGTTCATCAATAATAGAGTCAGTTTCCACCAAAGCATCAACTTCCTCAAAGGATTTCAATGTATCAAATTGCCTTTCATAATATTTCCTTTCATCTACCAAAAATGTCATAAACAAGAAAGTGTCAGAACTGAACAATGCAAGAGACGTGTTAGAAAAACTCATGTCTAAGCAAGTGAAGATTAAATACCATGAAAACATTCGTTTACAAAGGCAATTAACTTCAGAATTACGAAAAAGAAACCATTTTTAGATTGTCTATGTCCCTAATGAAACAAATATACTATTATATCTGTCCCCGACTCCTGAGAAAACATTAAAGAATCAAAGTCTTCTTCGTAAGACAAAACATCCCAAACCAGAAAAATGGATCCTTGTCTCTGTCTCAAACAACAACAAGAACAATAGAATGCACTCCTCACATTCCATTAACCAACCAACAACATCCCACCATAAAGAGATGAAAAAGGGACAAACCTGAACTGAGTTCTTTGGTTCTAGAGAAATCAACATGAAAAGAAGAAGACTCCATGTCAATGGTTGAGCGAACCTTATCAGGCAACCTCGCCAAGAACTCGCTCCTTAAGCTGTTCACAGAGTAGTCTTTGTTCACTTTCGCGCTCCGTCGTCGTTCATTGCCAAGCAACGGCGTTTTTGTGCTGGCCACCGTCTCACCCTCCATCTCCAATCACACAATTCCCAACTTTTCAACAACTAACACCTCCTCTCTCTCTATCTCCTTCTCTGTGTCTCTGTTGTATGCAATTATATACACGTAAATAGGAGAAAATAGACAGACATAAAGACAGGGGACCATCCTACAAAATTAAAAACTATGAAAACTATTGTCCTCTCCTAAATCGAGTTATGTTTTTTAATTTTCCTGGTAGTTCATTGATTTTCTTATTACATTTAAAGGGCAAAGGTTAGTTACGCATTCAACACATAACTATTTTAATAAATTCATGATTAAACAAATTGAATTGATTCCAATAATAAAGTACCCCACTAAAAAATTTGGGCGGTTGAAATTCGACGAAAGAAATAGACCATGATCGGTGTGAGTCAGACTTGTATTGAGCTTATGATGGAAAAGTTCGATATAAAAACTATATATATATATATGGAGTTAAGGTCTCGTGCTCAAGCAATTTGTAAATGATCGGATTCTCTGGCCCATCAAGATATTTTCGTGTTAAAAAAGTTGTAAATAGACGTTAATGACATTGTGATGATCAATTTTCGTAAGGGCTGTCGTGAAAACATGTTCATTTTGGCTTCGAAAAGTTCGGTTGAAATTATAGAAGTGAAATTAAGAATTTTTCGTGTTTCTTTGTTGCGTCCCTATCACGTTCCTGAACGTGTAATTGAGACCCGTGTTACGTAATACAATTAGAGGGTATATTTATTTGAGGCAAAGAACCAATTTTTATAGTAAATTTTGAATCTTTAAGTGAATTTGAGTATCAACAATCATTCATGCATGTATGCATACTAAATGATAATTTCATATATTTGGGCAAAGAATGAATTTTTATGTGAATTTGATTATCAACAATCATGCATGCGTGTTAAATGGTAATTTCCTTTCTTGGTTTTCCTAATAATTGTTACAAAAGGTGAGGAAAAAAGCAAAGTGACAAAGATCTGGCTTCAGGTGATTTAAGTTTTCCATATTTTGTCATGCTCGACTTTTCTTCTGTTTTGTTATGGAAAGCTAATCAATCAGCCTTCATTTTGTAGACTACATTAACTTGCTAACTATGGTATTACTTCCAATATTTCAATCTTTTCTAGCACCCCTTTCCTTGTATCTTCACAAGTTCTCTCTCCTCTACTCTCACCGTACATGTTGAACGGTAGGTTAGCAAGACTTGACCGTTAAAGCGGTGACTTAAAAGAAGATAAGAGGGTTATGGTGGAGATTTAAGATTGCTAAAGTTGAGTATAAATCACCAGTCAGTGAAAGCTACAGTGGAAAAGGATGGAAAGTATTATTTATGACTCTCTCTGCTCAGGAACATAAAGAAAGCCTCAGACCGCAGCAAGCACTTTGTTTCATTGTTTTGGATAGCAACATTGTCACCGGTCAGTGAAAGCTACAGTGGAAAAGAATGGAAAGTCTTATCTATTACTTGCTCTGCTCAGGAACACAAAGAAAATCACAAACCGCAGCAAGCACACTATGTTTCATTGCTTTGGATAGCAACATTTGATCTAATCATGCTGACACTTTTGACCAAAACTGGCAGGAAAGCTTTCCCTAGATACTACCATTTTCAACTTAGATCTAAATATCTGAGGTCTAAGATCTAAAGTGTTATAATATAGTTGGAGATAGCTGTAACCTGCATTTTCAGAATATCTGTTTCCATATTTTTTATTCATCAAGAGACCGCCTAACACGGTAAACAATGTGTACCTAATCTTATATGCAAATGATTGACTATTGAAATAAAGAAATGAACATATCATGTTTGTATCCTAAGTATGGATTTGTTTATTCAAAACATGAATCAAACCACATTTATGCTGTTTCTGTGAACTTTCAAATGTCAGGCATCCCGATCATTAAAACTAATACTTCTGTCATCCTGCCCGCAATGAAAGACAATTGTATTAGGTAAGTACATCATCAAATGAAAAGGCAAATCTGTCTTGATAGCATTTACTGTTAATCATGTGTAAAGAGTATGCTTCAGACTAACGACAAAGAAGCTGACATATTCACTTTCATTTCAATAATCTCTAAGTGCTTAAAAGGTCAAAGAAACTGAACTATCCATGCTTTTAACATATCAGAATTCAGTTAATGATACAAAAAAAACCAAACCAACGGTAAATTTTTAAGGATTCATGCATGTGAAGCTGGAATCTTTAGGTAAGAGCTCCATTCTCTTTAATGTTTTTGTCTCATTGCTTTTCATGGAACAGAACATGTGAATGATTTGAATATTTACTTGGTTATTCCCATGAATTGTAGGTGACAGCAGATTGTGGGTGCAGCAGTCTAGTTATGGGAATATAGCTATTCATTTCTTGCAGTACATTATTGTATAAAATGTCAGGACCAGAACGTTTGTCCTGTTACTGTAACTAGATGGTTATCCTAGCTGATGGAGAGACGTGTGTTCCATGTTGATGCATGTTCAGTGAACACTGGAATAGAGCGTCAGGAGGTAAATGTAACTCTCGAAAAATCTCGATTTTATGAATAGTATTTTTTGAATCGTAAATAACATATCCTAAGATAAATAGTAATACCAGGGGTTTAAACTGTATTTTATTTCATTTGATATCGAATAATATTATTCAAGGATCACCTGATGCTCAAATTAGAGTTGAAAATGAGTTTGTTTTGAATATTAGACCAAGAGTTATTTTGACACGAGAAAATGTGAAAATTAAATATGAAAATAATAATAATAATAATAATAATAATAAATATTAATTAAGTTTTTAATGTGAAGTTGATTTTTTTTCTTACAGGTATTTTTATTGAAAAGAAGAAAAGAATATATTGAAAATTAAAGTTAATTTTGGATCTAAAAAAAAAGGAAAAAAAGTTATTAATAGATCACGTGACAGTAATTGCCACCTAACAATCTCTTCTTAGCCAAAGGTAGCCGTGAACAAGCCTTCCTCTTTTTTTTTTTTCCATTTTTCTTTCATTTTCTTTCATTTCTAAGCCAACTTTCTTTACTTTTAACCCTCAAATCACCTATAAAAAACTAAATCATCAACCTATAGTCTTAAACTCACCTTATCAACAAAAAATTTGGGAACATGTGAAGAAATGGTATATGAGTGTTCTTGATGAATAGTACCTGAAAATTTATATGGTAAGTTAATAGAGTTTTGATTATTTTCTAGTACATGATTTTGGTGTAGTTGCATGTATTGATGAATAAAATGCATGAAATTAAATGTTTATGCAATATTATGAAGATAAAAAAGAGGAATTGAAGGAGAAAGGGAGAAAGAGAAGGAATAAAGAATTGTTGGTGAAATTGAAGTTGATGGAAGCTTAATTTGAAGAATTGGACATTAATTTGGCATATGTTCATGTAATTCTATTTTTCCCTGAAAAATTGTGTATTATGTAATTTAGGATTCTTGAGATAAAATTGGGATTTTATCAAATTGTTGTTAAAAATATTTAATTGGATGTTAAATGAAGTAGTGTATTAATTGAGATTTTGAATTTATAATTTGTATTTTCCCCAATTGACATACATTATGTTTGAATTGAGAAACTTGATATACATGTTATTTTTTACTAATTGGCGAGATGAATATGTCTTGAATATTGTATGAACTAAATTAAAGCAAATAACAAAAGAAAAAAATAACATTAAGGAGTGACATTTGCTTTGGTCGAATATGGAATAGCTTGAACTAGATATTATGAGTGTTTATCATTAAATTTTAATAGAATTTAAAGAGAATTATCCATAGTAAAATAGATAGGAATTGGAAGAATATGATAAGATTGACATGCCAATTAGGGAGTAAGCAATACTAAGTCATGATATATGTTATGTAATTTAAGATTCTTGGGATAAAATTGGGGTTTTATGAAATTGTCGTTAAAAATATTTAATTGGATGCTAAATGAAATAGTGTATGTGATTAATTGAAAATTTGAACATATACTTTGTATTTTTCTCGATTGGCATACATTATGTTTGAATTGAGAAATTTGATATACGTGTTATTTTTGACTAATTGGTGAGATGAAAATTGGAAGAATATGATAAGATTAACATGCCAATTAGGGGAGTTAGCAGTACTGCGTCACAATATGTGTTATTGGACTGTATGGCTCCGAGAGCTTAGTTCCAGTGTAAAACATTTAATTTGTGTTATGAACTGTGTGGCTCGGAGAACTCAGTTCCAATATGAATATATATTAAAAAATAAATCGCATGGTTCCTAAAACTTGGTCTTGTATTTTTAAATCCCACTTATCCAGTTCGATGATGCAATTTCGATGGATTTTATTTTGGGGCAATTATATATATATATATATATATAAAGATTAAGAAACTTCAAATGAAAATAGTAATTGATTGTAATTAGATATGAGATGGTTGTATTACAAGACAAGAATCACACGGAAGATCTGGAAAGATTTTGAGATGGGTGTATTACAAATTTTTATTTTGTTTCTGATTATAACGTATACACATAAAGAAGTGAATGATCTTATAGGATTTTATAGTGAATTATATATAAATACATGAAAGTTATGTATAAAATATGTTTTAAATGTGTTAAAATGTATTAGAAGATGGGTAAATTATTTTGTCAAGAAATTTTATATAGAAATGGGTAGCTGAATAACGTGCACGAGAAGTGTATTGAAATTTCTTGTAGGAGGTTTTAAGTAAATATAAAGGAAACTCTATTAAATTTTTTATAAAGTAAATAATAATTGCTAGACTACTTTTAGGTTTATTTGAATAAAATAAATGAATTATTTATTTATTTTTATTTTATTTATTTACTCTTTTTAACATGTTTTAATCATTTCTAATTTTTGTTGTATTACTTTTATACTACGTACTTTTTTTCTTTTTTTATTATCACATTTATACGTGAATCTATTAGAAACAGTCTCTTTATTTTGTAAGAGTACGATTACATACTATCAGACCTCTCCAGATCTCGTTTTAATACGAGATTCAGACTACATGACGATGATGAAATAATAATTGCTAGAATAATGAGGTTTTAAAATAGAAAATGTTGTAGTTTGAAATTTTACGTG
>JANQBM010000003.1:456886-468775 GCA_025594535.1 Erythroxylum domingense
TGAGCTAGAACAACTGCTTTTCCCTGAACTAGTCTACTCTATAGATCCAAGACCAAGGAAAAAGAAGTTAGCAACGGGAGAAAAAAATTGAATAGAGACAAAATGAAGAGTGTTGTTTAACGTTACATTAACAAAACAGTCATGGAAGTGAAGCCTGATGAGACTGGCACCAATCCTGGGATCAGATTGCAGTGCCTGCACAAGAACTCCTTGAATAATACTAGTAACATTTGGACATGTTTGATTATAGAATGTTGGACTTAGCTGACCCCAGGCTAGTGATCCTCCCAGCAAAAACACCGCACAAAGCAAAGCTAACCTCACATGCATTTTCCCTGTAAGACGTTTCTTTCTCCAGAGTTTTTAACATGTTGAAAGGGTGATCCAAACATCCATTTAAAGAGGAAAGATGGACGGCAGGAAGTTAAACCACGTTTCTGTTGACTTTTCAAATCATGTACCAGTCTGACAGTAACAGGTAATGAATTACAATGACCGGTGCATATTTAAAGTGACTTGTTCCTCATTGTTCGTCAGCAAATAAATTTCCTTGGAGCTCACATAATTAATTCTTTTCAGATAAAGTTGATGTAAAAATCATCTTTCATTACACTGTAGTACTATTCAGTATGCCATTTGGATCAGTTCTTTATTGGTTTGGTGGATATCACTTTCAAAGATTTTGTCTTTGATGTTGTTTGACAGAACTTTCTTATCTGCTGAAACTATTTCAATGATTCCCTTGTTTATATTCGATTTGTTTGTTGCAGTCTAATTTTGGCAAAAAAGAAATCATTCTTCAATCACACTTGCTAAAAGTCTTTTTATGTTATATTTTTGTAGCTTCGCATGAAACACTGCTTGCTTTAACTATATTTGTGTGTGTATTTATTACGAAAGATCGCATACGCGACAGAAATCAAAAAATTATAATCATAAGTTCATTTATTGCATAATCATACCTATAATTAGAATTAGTAAATAACAAATACTTGAAATTTATCAAAATTAATCGGTAATAAATTTTGAAAATACGAAAGCTTTATAGACTTTATATCAAAAAAATGTCTCGTTTGTAACAATTAATATGGCTATGGATAATTTTAAAAAACTCTTTCTTCTCAAAACTCCTTTTCTCGTTGTTTTAAAACGTTACAAAATGAGAGAGTTCACAATCTCTCTTCACATCATCATCATCGTCATCATCATATAAAATGAAATAAAATAAAACTATTTTATTTCATTTTATAAAATAATAATAATATTTTATTTTATTTATTTATTTGGCAAAAGAGAGTTTCTAATTTTAGTTATATTTTTTGTGCTAGCAAAAAATATAATAACATGTCATATAAATTATTCAATAAATTATCTCATAATAAATTAAATAATCATAAACAAGAAATATTACATGCGACCACATAGGTTCATCACTAAGCCGGTAGTAATTAATCCAATTAATTACTAATTAAGATTAGCGTCTAACAACACTCCTCAACAATGGGATCGTGTAAAATAATAACCTTATAAAAGCGGAAAATGGTTAAGGATAATATATCATTACCTTCCTTCATTACAACTCCGGATTATCCTAAGGTATGATTTAATTGTCAAATTTTATTAAATAATCAACTATGTTATATGTCGATCATTAATGATTAGTGAATGACTTAAGAAACTCCTTTCATCCTGGCCAAAGTTTCGAAACAACCATTAAGATCAATGACATTATATAGCTCAAGCTCATTACTTAGAGTTTATAAAACTCATCTTAACTCACCACTAATTAGATAGGTACTAAATTATATCCAATGACCATTCAACTGGCATGTTTATAGGTGCCTGACATCAGAACATAACAAATGACCTATTGATTACTACGATGATTTCAGGTCAAAGGAAAAATATGTATTTAAATTCTTATGAGAATATCTCACTGAACAGTTCATAAGTAATTATTAACCATTGAGAATTCTCAATTTAGTCAGTTCAATGATTATATCTCTATATACATCATCTATATATGTAACTTAATAAATGAGATCTACTATATTCATTCAATAGATACTATTACATACATATTGATCTAACTGGATCATTAAAGTCTTTATTTAATAATCATACGATCAAGAACACTTTTAGATAAAATCGTAAAGACTTGATTTTCATTATCATAATCTTCATTATGATGACAAGTGTATAAATTTAATCAAAGACTTATCATGTTAGGATAAAAGGAATAAACATAATATAATAATATAATCATTTGCCATGTTATTAAACAAAGTTAACAATCACAAAACATAAGTGTTCAATCTATTACATAACGATTGGATCACGGAAACAAAGTTAACAATCACAAAACATAAGTGTTCAATCTATTACATAACGATTAGATCACGGGCATAATTTCCACGTATTCATGGCTTAAAGTTACAGAAGAAGGAATCCTCCACTGCTTCTTCAAAACTCCATCATTCTTTGAAATATCCTCTCAAGATAAGGACATCTTATTACACACAACCTAAGAGCTTAGAGTAACTTCATCCGTTAGCTCTTTCAATCAAATTGAGCTAACAAGACCACCACTTGGTCCAGCCAAGTTGACATTGACTATGCTGCAGTTCAATCTAATCTCTCCAGATGTTCCTGTCAAGACACTGAGATTCCCCATCCTTATCATAGATTCCACAAAGCTTTCAAAGAAGGCTGTTTGATTGGCACTGAAGTTGCGGACAAGGGCAATTGTATCATCAGCTCCGGGAGTTGAGAACAACTCTTGATCACTCTGAAGTAGGCTGTTATTAGTCAGAATATTGGAGAAATAGTTATTATCAAAGCCATCTGGAGTTGTAGGATCAAGATTTGCCAGGACACTCCCGTTCCCACCTTGGGGGCAGAGTTGTTGGAGTGTTTGCAGGTAAGTTGTGTTCAATGTTGGGTCAGGAAGATTAGTACTGTTGAAATCGTATAATCGGTTGATGAAAGTTCGACATTGAGCTCTCCCAAACGTATGACCACCTAAAAAGAATAATGATGCAGGATTAGTGTCATTAGTTCATTTCATCTGAGGATTTGAAACTTATGAGGCATAGAACTGGGTTATATATCATGTCTAGCAAAATAGTTAATCATTCCAGTCTGAGTTAAGAACCTCTGAAGTTCATGTTGAAAAACCTTTCAATTACAATTTCTTTTTGCAGTCTCTTTGCAAATTAAAATGATAATTACCTGAAAGTGCAACGAGATCAGTATTGTTGTTTAGACCAACATCGGTGAACTTCCTTCTAAGTACGTCAAGGGTTTCAAAAGGAGCTGGTAGTGAAAGATTTGCCAAGGCTCTGCTTGCTGTTGTGCTGTCCTTCTTCCTAACAGGTTTGTCCATGAAGGTCCTCCCGACTACATCAAAGGTTTAAATAAGTTCTTTGGTACCACTTTACCCTCTATTAAATCGGTACTCATTACCCAGATGCCATATAGACTAACTTGACAGTCCAGACAGTAGGAATTGATGCATGACCCAGAAATGATTATAAGCTCTCCAAACAGGACTTGCTAACATACCAGAAAAACAGATCGTTCAGATGCAATGGTTAGTATGTCAGCACACGAGACTACTCCTGGACAAGCACTCTCCAGCGCATTCTTCATTGCGTCAACAACTGCGAAACCTCTTGCTGAGTTGTTATTTCCAGCAGCTTCTTTCTCACTCTCTATAGTTGCAGTGTTGTCCAGCAAAATTGATGCATCACAACCCTGAAACAAAAACCAGTACCTTTGAGAATCAGAAAGGATGGATTCCTTTCCTGACGTTCAATATAGATTTTAGAGAACTTTCATCAATATTGTTAGCACATGAAAGTTGAGAGGGAAAACTAAGAACGATTTGTCCTTTTTCACATTTTGATCGTAGCTTGTCTGGTGGCTTTATGTAGTTTTAGGACATTATCTGTAAAGATTACCAGCAAGGTCTGTAAAGAACTTAGAGGGACCATGGAAGATCATATCGCCTTTTTCTTTTTAAGTCGTTATTACCTACAGATGAGGCTACAAGCGCCTTTCGATGGAAGGCACTTGCATTTCGATGATTTACAAACTCAATCTACTTTCTTTCATCACCCTAAAGGAAAAAGGAAGAATCTTTGATCAAAACAGATTCTGCAGACAGCAGGGATGGTAAAGGAATTGCACCCAGTATCTGCTGTTTCGACTTACAGACACAAGCAGCTCCTGTTCTGAGCTAGAACAACTGCTTTTCCCTGAACTAGTCTATTCTATGTATCCAAGACCAGGGAAAAGAAGTTAGCAGCGGAAGCAAAAAATTGAATAGAGACAAAATGAAGAGTAGTGATTTACGTTACATTAACAAAACAGTCATGGAAGTGAAGCCTGATGAGACTGGCACCAATCCTGGGATCAGATTGCAGTGTCTGCTCAAGGACTCCTTGAATAATACCAGTAGCATTTGGACATGTTTGATCATAAAATGTTGGACTTAGCTGACCCCAGGCTAGTGATCCTCCCAGCAAAAACACTGCACAAAACAAAGCTAATCTCACATGCATTTTCCCCATAAGAAGTTTCTTTCTCCAGAGTTTGTGACATGTTGAAAGGGTGATCCAAACATCCATTTAAAGAGGAAAGATGGACGGCAGTAAGTTAAACCACGCTTCTGTTGACTTTTCAAATCATGGACCAGTCTGACAATAACAGGTAATGAATTATTGTGACCTGTAGCTTATTAACGTGAGGTGTACCCCATTGTCCGCCGGCAAATAAATTTCATCGCTCTCTCTTCATTAATTCCTTTTAGATAAAGTTCACATTGTAAAAATCAGCTTCCATTACACTGTAGTACACTTCGATCAGTTCTTTCTTGGTTTAGTGGATCTCACTGTTAGGATATATGTTTTGTCTTTATTTATTAATTTGGACATATTTGATATAGTTATTATATTTATAATTGTGAAAGAATTTTGCACAAAATAAAAGTTTATTATTATCACATTAATAGTATATTATGTTGGTAAGAATTTAAACATAGAAGGGATCTTTTAAAGATAAGTTTTCAGATAAACATAGCTCCTCTCAATATTAGATCTCAGCACTTACCATATTAGATTTTATTAGAGGGATTCTGGTTTTATCATTGTTCCATGAGTGTGTATTGTGCATGTTTTTATCTATAGCTGAAAAAGAGCTCGTGTTGACGTGACTTAGCTGATTGTTGAAGTGTGTGTTGTTGATTGTTTTATGAGTAGGCTGTCGTGGGGTTACATGTTTGTGAAAAACACAGCTACGTGTCCATGCTTTTGTGAGTTGAAAAATATCGTGAGCATTAGACAAGAAACGTAGCATGGGCGTTAGATAAGGAACAAAGTAGTGGGTGTGAGTTTTTGATTTTTCTGAATCTTTTTAAAGATAACATTGCTGAAATTTTTCAGAGCTGTAGTTTGAGGTTGGTGTTTACGTGATTCAGTTTATTATTGTTGTGACAATTTTTAAATTTATTTTAATAGAGTACAACTTATTTAGATGTTCTTTTTTATCTCAAGTATATCTAGTTTTTATTTTTTATTATTTTAATCACTCAAGTTATTTGTTCATTGTTTATTCGTTAAGAGATTGATTGAAAAAATCCTTTGTCGAGGTTAGTATGAGACAGTTGTACTATTGAGTGTGAAATTTTTTCATGAAGAGTAAAGTTAAAAAATAGTATCAAGAGTTGAGTAGTGTTAACCTAATAAAATTTTGGATAAATCTATTGTAGTTCAATAAAAATTATTAAACTAAATGAGAGCCTGTAAACATAAATAAAATATATCAAAATGTGTTACTAAATTTTTAATATTTTTTATTATTTAGATTTTACGTATTTTAATTTCTGTCCGTGTTAAAGAAGTTAGTAAAAAATTTGAGAAACAATTAACTCCTTTTAATTTTTCACTAACTTTCAAAGATTTCGACTTTGATGTTACTTTACAGTCTTAATCTGCCAAACTATTTTAATTATTCCCTTACTTGTTAGATTCGATTTGTGTTCTTACCATTCTCCGATTCACGTTTCCTGTCATCTTCGTAATGATTACTTTTAACTTGTTATATGTCTATAGGCGGAAACTAAAAATAGCTGACGTGACTGCTGCTGCAAAATCTGGATAGAAGTTGTACGGCTGCTCTTTCGTCCACTCGATGATTGTTCATGCATAAAGATGTCAACTTTCCAGAAGATAATGCACAGCTCGTGCGTCTTCTGTGAATCTTCTAAGCTTTTTCAATGTCTTCTATTCACCATGTCCTGTCAGGAAATTTCCTCAGTTCATGCACCCTATGTGTCATTTTCAACACCAATTCAACAAGCAGCCGATGAATCACATCTCAACAGGAGTTTTTACCAGAAGGAACTGGTTTTCTGCAGTTGGTTTGGAAGATAGGTCCAGAACAAGAGCTTAAGACTGGAATCTTAGACCAGGCCAACTAATTATTTTCTTAAGCCATTGGCCTGAATACCATTAAAACTGAGAGTTGTACTTCCCTTCTATCCAAGGATTCTTCAAAGTGAGTTAGCACATTAATTCTACTGACAACAACTTATAGGATAAAAGTAAATGTTTGCTCTCCTCCTCTGTTGAACTCTTCTGAGCAAATGCAATAGAAAATGACTATATATGTTTAAGTCATTAATTTATGGAGTGATTTAGTTAAAGAAAATAATTAAAGACTTTTTCAAGTCATTAAGTTATCACATTATTCACTTAATTGATGCAGAGTTTTGGCTGAATGTACCCAAGGTAAAGGAAGTTGAGTCAAACCAGCATGGCCACCGTTGTCAATCTGAGGTTGTTGGGTCGTTTCAAAAACACGCGAGGTCAATGTTGGTGGCAGGAACTCTTCATACATTGGAAGCTGAACGTCTCCGTGGAGGCCTGGCAGATAACTTTGTTCTTTGAGCTTGTGGATGTGTTTGTGTTTGGTAACTGGTGTTTGGGGTATTTATAGCTGTCGCTGTGAGATTCCATGATAGCTAACTTGCTAGAACTGTATGCAAATGTCAGTCATAATTAGACAACCAAAAGTTATCTAGAACTTAGCCAATGCAGATATGTCTCTCGATAGGTCTGTCCTCTTTCTAACCTCTAGCTTTGACTAGCTACGATTCTTGCTTCTTATTCAACTCCCTTTCTTTCTCCCCGCTAGCCACACCACCCTTATCATTCTTTTGCTTTTTTCGACCTTCTTTCCCATCTTCCTTCCATTCTCCACCGTCCATTCCTCCTCCTTACCATCTCATCAGAGCAGGTATGCTAAGGGGCATTTCTAACATTTCTCTTGCCTACCCTTTTTCTGCCTATCTTGTTTTTCCTATTTTAGACTCTGCCTTACTTCTTTCCAAAATGCAAATGCAACAAATCACTTCTGAAAATGAGGAATTTCCCTCCTTACTTTCACTATTTTCAGTCCAAGGTGTTGCTAGGAAAACTAACCCTAACACAAGTATAGCCCTAGCTCCAGAAACAACCCCCCTGCACTCCAACCACATCTCCATTTCTCCTTCAACCTCTCCAACACCACGTAAACCTTTGACAGAGAGGAGAATTTGGAAGCAAGTAGTGAGAGGCTCTGTAGACCTGATTATGCATTTCTATCCTCCCAAGATAGAAGAAGGGTGGACAATTGTCATTCCATACCGAGAAACATTACAAGAGGGGCTTAAATTTTGGGAAAGCTCTCTCATTGGTATTTCTGAGGACAAACAAACAGCTTCTCCAGTCATTCAAAGATAGGCAAAATCAGTTTGGTAGAACAAAGGATTTGTAGAGGCGACTATTGATGAAGATAAATATCTCCTGTTTATCTTTTCTTCCAAAGCATAAGCTTTAAAAGTAGCAAAAGAAGGGTCGTGGCATGTTGCAAACTTCCCATTATCTTTGCAGTCATGACAGCTAGGATTCCAAATAGATTGTAAGGACAAGAGACCAGTGTCGATGTGGATAAATCTCTTTAATATCCCTCTTGAATATTGGACAACAAAAGGCTTGAGTATGATTGTGAGTTTTCTAGGTAGATCTCTATGTTTGGATGACAATATAGCAAATAGACGAAGGTTAGGGTATGTTAAGATATGCATTAATATGGATCTTTATAATGGCTTACTGAAAGTTATCCCTATTGTGAGATTGGGGATTGATGAGTACTTATCTGAGGATAACGTGCCAATACAGTACCAATGGATACCGTCTCTTGTAGCTCAAAGGGAAAAATGGATTTCGACGAGGAAGACTTTTATTAAAGGAGATTATGAGGAGTTGATGGGTGATATTATCACAAACACTAAGATAAGACAAAATGAAGAGAAAACATCCGTAAATATACCTGCAGAGGGTCAAGGAAAAAGTACCCTAGAAGGCGACGAGGAAAATGCAATGGTAGGTGGGACACTAGAGAGGGAATGTGAAATTGATGGGAAATTAGAGAGTGAATATGAAGAAGGTGAAGGAAAACCTTCTACAAAAATTAGTAAAGGGCAAGAGACCAATGTAGAGGGTATGAATAAGGAACAATTGGCTGAAACTTGGTTAGTCACTCCTGAGAATAACACTAAAGGGGATTAAAAGGAAGTGTTGGGTACTACTATGGAGAATAAGGAGGAGGACCCTATAATTGGAAAATTTTTGGCAGTAACTAAGAGGAAAACTAGCAGGAGCAAGAGGAAAAGCTCCAAAACCAACTATGTTTAATTTATGAAGATCTTAACATGGAATGTGAGGGAATCAACTGTCCTAAAAAGCTTTCAGCTTTGAGGGATTTTGTCTACAGCACAAAACCATGTATTTTTGCTCTTTTTGAGACTAAAATTAGATATAAAAATCTCAAATTACTGAACAAAATTGGATCAAAATGGAAATTTATTTCCAATCTTAATACCCATGGGTATGGGATAACTATTATTGGGTATGATCCTACTATAGTGGATGTTCAAGTGTTGGTTACAGAGACGCAAGTAATACACCTAAAATGCAAATTGCTTAAGGTAAATGTTGACATATTTGCCTCCTTTATCTATGGTTCCAATTATGCATATCAGAGGAAACAGCTTTGGAATAACTTAGTGCAGTTTTAGCAAGGGGTCAATGGGTCATGGCTACTAAGTGGAGACTTTAACTCTACTTTACACAAAACAGAGGCTGAAGGTAACTATAGTATTTCTCTATTGATTTTAATGAATGTGTGGGTCAACTCGGTATTTTTGATCTAAAGGCACAGGGTCGCTTTTATACATAGAGTAACAAGCAGATGGAAAGATGGGCCTCGAGGAAAAAAACTCGATCGGTCTATGGTGAACAATGAATGGATCATATACTTTCTGAATAGTGTAACTTCCTTCATAGACCTCTTATTCTCTGATCATACGCCTATGCAAGTTGAAATTTTGATTCAAATTTATAATAAAAAAGGGCCTTTTAGGTTTAACAACCTATTAATTAATAATGAGGGGTTTACCGAGGCTCTGCATAAGGGATTGGATGCTATGGTTACAGGCACTCACCAATTTGTTTGTGTCCAAAAGCTTAAAACTATGAAAAGGGAAATGAAAACATTAATGAGTAGAAGACCTTATTCCACACCGAAAGTAGTTATCTTAGATGAAGGGAATTGGAGAAAGTTCAGCAGATCCTTGACCTGGATCCTACCAACTCTAGCCTACTGCAGACTGAGAAGTGCCTACTGATGTCCTATCTTTCTAAAGCTAAGGATCATAACAACCTAATGAAGCAAAGAGTCAAAGTTAATTGGCTAAAAGATGGTGAAAGATGCTCAAGATTCTTTTTCAAGTCAATATTAACCAGAAAGAATACTAACAGAATCTGCTCTCTTAAGCTATAAAATGGAAGGTCAATTTCTACTCAAGAGGAACTTTTTAGGGAAGCAGAATCATACTTCAGGAATTTTGATGGATGCTCTCGAAACCTTCCACATTCTATCACTCTTGAGTCATTTATACACAACAAGCTTTCCTAGGAACAAGCTGCAAACCTTATCAAACTAATGGAAGACAAAGAAATAGAAGAAGTGGTTTTTCAGATGCATCATAATAATTCTCCAGGTCCAGATGGGTTCAATAGTTATTTCTTTCAAAAGACATGGCAAGATATTGGGCCTATGGTGAAAAAAACAGTAAGGAAATTCTTCACTAATAGGGTTATGCTGAAGGAGATAAACAAAACACACATTTGTCTAATTCCTAAAATCTCTTGTTCCTTTACATTGGATGACTATAAGCCTATTGCATGTACTAATTTTCTTTATAAAGTTATCTCCAAAATTTTAGCTAACAGGATGAAATTGGTTCTGGATTTTCTGATCTTTGATAATCAGAGTTCCTTCCTCCAAGATAGGAGAATTAGGGATAATTTTGCTATGGTATAGGAGACGATGAAAGGATATCAAAGGAAGAACAACCCACCAAATTGTATCATAAAGGTGGACTTTAGGAAAGCCTTTGATCACGTTGAACGAGATTTCATCCTACAGACTCTAAGACTCTTGGGGTTTCCTGAAATATTTGTCAATTACATTAAGGAATGCATAACTACTCTTACTTACTCCATACTAATTAATAGTGCTCCAACATATTCTTTCAGGAGTGTCAGAGGCTTAAGGAAAGGTGACCCTATTTCCCCTTATCTCTTTATAACTTGTATGGAAATGTTTGCTTAACTATTCTAACAGAAGGTGGGGAAAAGCCTTCTTTTTAAATTCCATACTAAATGCAAGAAGGTAGGGCTGATTAATTTATGCTTTGCGAATAATGTACTGCTTTTCTCTAAGGCACGTGGGAAGTCTATTGAGCTACTTATGTCAACCCTGTCTAATTTTAGGAATCTTTTAGGTTTGGAGATTAATTTTGCTAACAGTCAGTATGTATTAGCTACAAGGGCAAACATAATAGAGAACAGAATTTTCCAAATCACTGGAATGAGCAGAAAATTAGCCCCTTGACTTATTTGGGACTTTCCATTACCACAAAAAGAATCCAATATTCAAAATGTCAACCATTGTTTGATAAGGTTCAGAAAAGACTGAGAATGTGGACTAATAGAATACTATCGTTTGGACGGAGGCTACAGCTCATCAAAGTAGTACTGAACTCCCTTCATATATATTGGTCCTCAAATATTTTACTAGCTAAAGGAGTTGTCAATTCTATTGAGAAGCTATTCCGTAGATTTCTATGAGGAAACCTGAATTCAAAAAGTCATTTTGCTAAGGTCAAATGGACAGAAGTTTGCAAAAGGAAAGAAGAAGAGAGATTAGGATTGACTTCAATTGCCTCTATTAATAAAGCAGCATTGACTAAGAATTTATGGAATATTCTCACAGACAAGAAACCTCTCTGGATCCGATGGGTGCACAGCTATATTCTAAAAGGCTCAAGTATTTGGTTTATACCTATTAAGCCTTCATTCTCACAGTCCTTGTCTCAGTTACCGAAACTTAGACACCTATAGTCTCATGCAAGATTGGGAACGGAGAGGAGGCCTATCTGTGGTTTGACAATTGGACTGAGCAAGGATCCCTAATTAGACACCCTTAGGCTCTTTAAGTATGGTATGATGTTCCTCTCATTGCAAAGGTCAATTCCTTAATACTAAAGGGTTAGTGGAACTTCCCAGCTGAGTTACAACACTTGATACCTAGCTATTTACCGAACCTACAAAGGGAGGATACTTTTCATTGCCTCAATTTGACTCCTAACAATTTTAACACTGCAAAATTCAGGAAATGGCATAGTCGCATCAATCCAGGTCAAACATGGTTTCCTATTGCTGGAACCCCTCCCACAGGGAGAGTCCACCGGGCCCGACATCCTGCGGGACATCCGGACCC